>LPNX010400014.1:759070-901086 GCA_001517045.1 Pseudotsuga menziesii | reverse complement strand
GGTTTTGCCACCTATCATTTGGCTTGTTTGGATGGAAATTATTTCCTCTGTTTCTTTCCAAAGAAACTACCTTGTTTTGTAAGGCTGTCTGGTTTGCCTACATGGAAGCTAGTTGATTAGCATGATTCAATTCCATTTGCTTAATCAGTTGGGTGAGCTTATCTATGGAGTCACCTTGAGGTTCCTGGTTTTCAAATTTAACTTTTTTAACTTCATAAGTCTTTGAAGAACTACCCCTTGAAAACCCAGGAATATTAGATTTACCAGCAGCTTGCATGTTCTTATCTATCTTGATAGCCTTTTCTTGTGCATCCTTAAGATCTGTAGGTTCCTTATCCCTTATCTGATATTTCATTTCCCCTTCAAATGCTTGGATGTAATAAATCAAGAGAGATGCTTCTTTGGGCTTGATGTCTGTAGGTAAACTTTTTACTAAGTCATTAAATCTTTTATTAAATTCATCCATATTCTCATTTTCTTGCTTTTGACTGGTATGCAGGGCTGCCAACAGGAAATGGTTATCCTTTCTATCACCCCATCTATCATCGAAAGCTTCAATGATTGTTTTGAGAGTTTTGAACTTATTATCATTCTGATCTTAAAACCATTCCATAGCATCATCTTCTAAAGATAAAATAAACAGCTTCATGTTGACATCCTCATGGTTATGAGCATGACACCACTTGGAGAGACATTGGTTGAACCTAGTGATGTGAGACTTGGCACTGACGGCATTATTACCTTGAAAGGAAGGCAATTTTTCGATAGCTTTCTTTGGCAAATCATGAGGATAACCGATGATGTTAGAAAAATCACATGGCTTGCATAAATCATCCATTGGTGTGGGTTGGTTGTTTTGGGAAAACAACAAATGAATATCAGAGATAGCCTCTTCTCCAAGACTTGCAAGGAGTCTACGGGGAGCGAGCCTATTCAACCTCCTCCTATATACCCTTTCAGGTTCGGCGAGGGAGTTGAGTAGACCAGCTGAATGGCTCCGGGTAGAATGCCTTACTATATTTGAAAGTGGAGTCGCCACTTGGAGAAAAAGATAGCTCTAATATGGGTAAACAAATTATTAAAATTAATTAAAAATTTTATTAACAGTTTTTTAAAGAATTAAAGAATTCAAAATAATAAATTTATTAATTAAGTCAGACCAAGGACAAATGACTTGTCCACGACAACGACGCCAAAGATGTTGCTGCCTAATTCACACTTTAAGATGCAGGAAAGTCACAACCTGCTATGTGTGTCCTTGGGGGCAAGTGAGAGCTGGGGACCACTGTCACCACAGTCCACAACTCCTCCGTTTAGGCAAGATCCCAACAGAGCCAAGGGGGGTAGTCCCTATGGAAAAACTAAGTTCCAGGTTTATTAATTAATCATTGATTAATTAAAGGGATCGCTTAAAAAAGAAAGAGGCTAAGACCTTATATAAAACAAGACCAGTGCCTATTACAATGGAGTCTAAATATAGATTGTGTCTTTATGAACTTTACAAATAAAATTGAGATTTTAATCTGCGATTAAACTATAGCTTCGGTGTTTAATAATGAAACATATGAATAAACAATATAATTATAAACAGTAATGAAATAAAACAAATGTATGGACAATGAAACAGATTTACAAGATGGCAGAAAATTGTTATGAATGAGGATTATTGAACTAGCAGTAAATTTAAAGTATGAAAAGATTTTAAGCAGTTAACATTCACCACATGATCATTTGCAGAATTGAAAATAAAAAGATGTAACTGAGAAGTAAAGTGCTGGAAGTAAAAAATTGTAGTGCAATGTTGGAGTTAAATAGTGCTTGAAATAGAAGAGTGTTGTAGAACCAGTTTTGAAATGTCTCTTGGTTTATTTTAGTTAATTTTATTAAAGTTTTTCTTCTTGGATTAAGTTTTGGAATCGGTGGTGTGACTACCCGGATCTAGAACTTCTCCAGTCAAAGAAGGAATGCTGTTGCGCTCAACAAAGTGGGAACAAAGCCCACCCGTAGCTCACAGGTCAATCCCCAACGCCTCGGTGCTCAACAAGGAGGGCGTCGAAGCACCTAGAGACCACCCACGGTCTACTACCCCTTCTAGCTTTCTGAGGTCACTGTTTTTAGTTGACAGAAAAAGGGCTAGATGGATGCTTATTAAACTAAGACTTCCCTGTCCCCTGGTCGTATCTCGGAGTACCCCAAAGGGTGATAACCGAGTAGAGGAGCAGGATGTGGGAAGTTGTTGTTGGTAAGTTTTAAGATCAAATTTTATCTAGGTGATTAACATGCAAGGTTTATTTTAAAGCGATCAACAAGATCAACCAAACTGTATCGCTTATGGGAGGTGCCGGTATTTGATCTTGGACTTGGAAAATAAAAATGTTTGATTGTAGTATAAGAAAAAGGAAGTTATTTTAATTACCTAAGCCCCCACTTCCCCTGTTTTTCATATCCGGCTTGAAGTCCCTAAAGGGAGATGACAAGCGGATAGAGGATACACAGGTTCAATGGGTTGTATGATTACTTTTAAAACAAAATGAAATTGCATAAACAGAAACTTGAAACAACGATTATCCTACTTCCTAATCTATCTACTTATGGATTACAAATGCTTATAAAACTTTACAGAATACCCCAAGAGACTCTCATTGGGGTTTACAATAAATCAGGAAAATATGAAAAAGAGGGTTGAGGGTTTGAACCCCTTTTGAAATGGTTGAAGTTTGAAGAGATCCTGGGCCTATTCGGGCATCAAATCTCCTTCACTCATGCACAACCTGTCATAAACCAGCAAGCTATTCTTCGCTGGAAATCACAGAAAACACTAAAAAATTTGTTGTTAAAATATTAGTACAAAATTTATAAATTTACATTAAAAATCTGAATGTGAAATATTGCAGAAATAAGAGATTTAAAGGGCTGAAAACTGAGTTTCCAGCCACCTAAACAATGTTTAAACAGCAGAAATATAAGCCCCAACTAATATATAATAGGTTGGGGCCCTAAAACAAAGGTTATATTCACTATACAGTGAATACAACCCCTTTTCAGGAAGGCTGAAAGTAGATGGCCGAATTTAAAATATGCCGGAATGAAGCCCTTGGAGAGGTCTCCTTGATTGGTCAACCTGCAAAAAGTCTAGATCTGCAAACTATCGTAAGGCTAGTGGAGAATATCTAACACTTCCTGCAAAATACTTTGAAAGACAATGTTAGATCATTCACAAAAGAAAGCAAAAGCACTTTTACTCTCTAATCTCTCCACAAAATACTTTGTGGAGAGCTAACTAGACTAGTACAATAATGCAAAGCTAGAACAATACACAAGTTACCTCAAGAGTAGTAGATCATGAAAGAATTTGCAGCATAGTGTCCCTCCAAAGAAATTTTTATTAAATGGCCCAACTAGGGCAAAGCTTCCAATACAAAGTGTAGCAAGAAAATATGAGAGCAAGAAATTTCCGGTAGCATAACAATAGCATGAATGATCATGTCTAATGAGGGAGTGAGACCCCCATTAAATAGTTGAGGCAAACCCCAACCTATTGAAGATAAATGGTTGAGATTAGATCTAGATCTAAGGTTTAATCTCCTCCACTAGATCTAGGTATTTGGCTTTCTATTCTTCTCAATTAATCTCCACCCTTAGATTAACTTTTAATCAAAGGCCATATTGTTTAATCCATGCTCCAAGTAATATTCACCTTTAGATCTAGGTCTTTGATTTAAAATCCACCATTAGATGAGCTTTTAGGTTAATAAATGAAAATAGAAATAGAGTAGGCCCAAGGTAGGCGCCCCTGTAAACTTGGCGGATTCCTCCAAACTTAGCGCCCTCCCACATATGATGTAGCGCTCTTCTATTTGATGATAGCGCTCTCCAAAATTAGTGCCTTCATCCAAATAAGCGTGGGCCCTTTCTTGGACGTGAGCCCTCTTTAAATGTTAGCGCCTCCTCTAAATTGGCATGCGCCTTATCCATTTGTAGCGCCCTTCCCATAGTAGTTAGCGCCCCCATAAAGTATGACGCCTCCATCTTCAGCTTGGACGCTCCACTTAATGTGTGAGGGTTTTATCTTAGATGTGGCTCCTGTAGACTTAGGGTTTAGACCACCTTTATCTTAGCCTTGACTTTAGCCATTAGCTCTAAAATATATATATATATATATTTTTTAACCTTAGACTTAGGCTAAAATAAATATTCACCTTAGATTAAAATTTTCAATTTAATTTTTTAAATTTTCCAGTTTTGACATAGGAAAAATTAAAAAATAACTTGAAATTTTTTTATCTTGGCCATGGGGGGGTGAAAAACTTTGGAATAAGTTTTCTTAGGCTTAGGAACCCCCAAACCAACTTACCATGGCACTTCTTGATTTTTTACTTCAAAATAAAAAAATGTGAATTTTGACTTAGGGAAATTAATTAATTCCCTAGGAAAAATAGACCTTGCTTAGACAAAAATGGTCCATCTCCTCAACCACTCATCAGGATGACATGGGACTTGAAGCAGTGGCTTAGGGGGTTTCATAGCAATTAACTTTGCATTCATAGCCCCTATTACAAATTGCCAGTGCTTGAGCAATTACATTATTACATCAAAAGCTAAGTTAATTAATCACCAAGGGGTGAAATTAATTAACTTGAAAAAATAATTAAAGATACAACAAGACGACGAAACTCCACAAGACTCTATACAGATGCCTAGCATGGTCATGAATCACCCTTTGAAGCCTTAGCCACCTCATGGACTTGACTGGTAGAACGCCCGTCACCACTTTGGAGGATTTTGAGTGAAAACCAAACCGATTAAACTCGTTTACACAACAAGATCAATTGGAAAGGGAAAAACACTCGATGAGGGGACTTCCCTAACAACCAGTTCCATGGTGTGGCATCCGTATCATATGACCCATACTAGCACATAAAATTACATTAATTTTCCCACGCAGGGGAGCGGACATTTCGTTTTACAAAGGGGCAATAGCCCTGCAGGAGTGAAAAATCCTTAGATTTTCCAAGGTACAACTTGTACAATTATGTACATCTTCCTGTACATGGAGTTGCCACCTAGTAGAAATAGGTGGGCGACAGCTCTAATTCTCAGTGATGACAAGATAAAATCTTTAGATGAGGAGTTTATTTCTTGTTGCCAGAACAGAAATATTTCCAAGCCCTAGATAGAGACTGAGGAAAGGTTGGAGGTCATCCATCTTGAAAACAAGCAGACTATTGACATTGATTAGCAGACCTTCAGTGGTTGCATCTTCAGCAATTGATTGATTAACCTTTGAACACAATTAAAGGTACCTGAAGATGATGCACTGGAACATTCCATAAGCCATGATGATGAGTGATAACATGGACAGATCTATGATGTTAATTTGCCTGATAAAGATCTGAGAAATGCATGCTGTGATATCCTATGATGACAGTCTGCCAGAATTTGAACAGTCGGAGCTTGACCATGTTGATGACACTATTTTGATAAGCTGTTGCTGAAGATGATCCTTGTAGCAGTGGTATGTTGACCAAGCAGAATATGAACAGAGAAGACTGAGAAAACTAGTGCAACAGTGTTGTTTAAGTTGAAATTCTTTGAAGACTTGACATGTTCAACTCAGTCAAGTTATGATCAGTGACAAAGTAAAGAAGACCATGATAATGATGACAGTATTTTGTGGTGCATAAAACATGCATAGCTAAACAGCCCAAGAGACCACAGGTTCATTCACAGTCTGAGATTGTCTTGGTTTGGGCAGACATGCACTATAAATATTTGAGTAGCAGAGGGTGACAAGACCAGAGCAGCAGTAAGCAAGTGAACCAGAAGTTGATGAGCAGCTGACCAGTGGTACAGCAGAGATGAGCAATCCTTGATAACTTGGCAATATTGAAGAAAAGGTGGGTTGTAGCAGCAGTATTGACCAGCAGCAGATTGAAGAGACAAGTGATGAAGTAATATAACAGTGAGCTTTAATGTAAATGCAAGCTTGACTTGCATTTGAGGTTAAAATACCTCAAACCCTTCTTAGCAGGGTCTAAGAAAACCAGGGAGGGTCCTGGATGCTGAGCAGGTGCTCTATTTATCAGTAGGTGCTGATTTTGCCTAACGGTTTTAGCCGAACCAAAATAATATAAAAAGATTACAAATCTATATTGTGTTGTGTTTTGTTGTGTTATGGTTTCTGATGATCTAAATGCTTATGCTATGTGAATGTTGTTTATGAAATGATTATGGGAGAGTAATGGATTGATGAATTGATAGCTAACCGTGATAAGCTAAGAAAAGTTGTAAAATTGCTTTACACTGATTCACCCCCCCTCTCAGTGTCAACACTCTCTAGCATATGCTGGACAAGCAACAACACAAGGGATGGCAGTGTCTCACAAATGGATAAGTTACATTCAGAGGGACTTATTCACCTTGACAAATGCTCACAATCCAAATCAAATACAAGTGAGGCCGACAATCTTTAGATATAACGTTTTAAGAATCATTGCTTTTTGGGCCTTCAAATTTCCATAGCCTCGGTCCATGCATTTATTACAAGGATATTTATTATTGAGGCATCATGCATTCATTTATGTTTAAAAACACTACTTTTCATGAATGTTTTTTCACAAGATATTCGTTTCAATCATACTCCAAAGCCAATTTCATTAGGCTTGCCTTGCATTCATGTATGTTCAAAAACACTACTTTTAATGAATGGCTTTTTTCATAAGATATTCATTTCATTTCCAAATACATTGTATTGATGGCAACGCTATTTGTTTCAGGTTTAGCCAACACAACCTCTGCAATTTAGAGCTGAGATACAAATAAACAAGGAAGCTTGTCCAACAAAGAGGCTCTAGTGGGGAAAGGTCCTCCCTGCCACAAGTCAAGTAGTAGGCCGGCCTAAAAACATAACTGGAAGGAAATGGATGGGTGGAGATAGTGAACAATGAAACCAACACTAGCAAGCCAAAGTATGGTGGGAGAGATCACCTCTGTTCTCCCTAAGGAGGGTAAAACCAATGAATATGGGTCAAGAACTTCCAGGTCTAAGTAGGGACATACATATATAATATATATACATCCAAGTCCACATATTTATATGACAGCTAGATCATGACACTAGATGCTAAGACATGTCACAAGAATGAGTATAAAAGCACCGATAACCATAACACAAGATAACATCTGATGAATCATACACATGTAAATAATCAACCTGAACCAACATCTATCCAATGATAAGCTACTGATGCAACTCTGGGCATTACTGACTGCTCTGCAAATGGCTAAATGACTACATTAGTCCTCAAATTTGAGTGTCCTGAGACTTAGTCATGGCATGGGAAAGTACTAAAGTCCATCATCAAATAATGATCCACCATAGATGCTCATCTCAGCATCTCATATGTAAGGGAACTGGCTGAAAAGTGTACTGAAATCTGAAAAATGGAATATGGTTGCCCGGCTACTATATATTTGATAACATTCTGTAACCGAGGTGATATCTGTTTAGCATTGTTTTTTGTTGTTCATGCAATTTCAAATATCTAGCTTAGAAGTTTGTATTCCAATCCGTAGAATAGGCATTTGAATCTCAAATTGCTTATTAATGAGTAATCATATAAGATTCGAAAGTTATACGTTATAGTCGGTAATACTTGTATGCTTTTGGTTTTATGTGACTTACCATACTAGATTTTATCTTTGCATGAAGGTTTCTTGTGTAGCTTTGCAGATTACCGAAGGTAGAGTAAAAGTGGAGCTCGATTGCATCTTGTTTTCTTCATTGCTTCATTTTGAATCTAACTTGTTTATCCTACAGACACCTTCCTCCTCAACCTTGTTCAAAGTTTGAAGCTTGAGCTCTTCTTCTTCCTTCTCAACAAAAAAATAATAATAATAAAAGTAAATAAAAAATTAAAATAAATAAAAAATAATAAAATTAAAAATTATATATATAAACTTAAGTTAGATAATATTACTTTAAATTATTTATAACCACTTATATACATTTAATTAAAAGCACTTATAAAATATTATTTTATTTATTTATTTATTTAAAATATAAATATATACAAATATATAAAGCACTACCAATATGAAAAGTACTCACGCATTTCTCATACTCTCATCCAGGGATGGAATTTGACGGGTAAATGCCCGTCATGGGTCAATTTACCCGTCAAATACAGCTAAGATTTTAGGGAGACCGTCAAAATCTGACTTAGAATACAGAAAACGTTTCAGATTTTGATTGTTACTGACAATTTTGATGAGCTCTTCTTCTTCCTTCTCAACAAAAAAAAACACTCAACCTCAATATCTTTCCTTCCATTTTTTGCAAGTTAAAATTTGATCATTAAAAGAGTTGTTATCCTTCTTTTTACTTGCTTCAATTTAGATCTAAGAAAGGGCTAAAATTTTGTATCTCAAAGCTTAGATCTAGTTTCCATTCGCTTTAGAACTTCAAGGTTAAACTTTGCACTATTTTTCCAAGTGTTAAAAGTTCTAAATTACTAGTCTATTTTTGCATCTAACCCACTAATTTGGGATCTTAAGCTTGCTGGTTTTTAGGAGGTCGAAAAAAAAGAAAGAGAGATGCCGCCGAATTTTTTAGTATTATGCCATCCGGAGCACCCATACTCAATCCTACCTCCCCCCTCTTCATTCATCTTCTTCTCGGCAGCGGTTTTAAGCCTCTTTGACCCATTTTCAAGGGTCAAAAAGTGCCTTACTTTTCAAGAAGTTTGATTGTAACAAATAATAAAAGAGCAAGTGGGATAACGACTCCCACACCTCTCTTTCCCCATTTGGGGGATGTTTGTATCATCATTTGATGTGATTGGTTTTTTCTTTCCTCCTTTCCGTTAAAAGTTTTAGATTAGTTTTCCATTCGTTATCTAGCTAGATTCGTGGATTTCAAAGGTTACTTTAGAATCTTTAGTTTTTTATATGTATATTTGTAGATCTAACCTAGTCTTGACCTCCCGAGTAAGGCTGTCCTGAAAGAGATCCCTGACTATAGTTTCCTTATATGCAAAACTGATGTATTGCATAGAATAAATCACAAGCACACAATCCGTCCTTAAAGGGATGTATAGATTAGTACATTTGTTACGTGCTTTCACTAAATTGGAACAAACATTTGCCTATACCGTGTATGCTCTACCCCTCGTAGCTTAGTCTGAGACTTAGTGATATCAAAAGCGGTATTGTGCATTCATTAATTCCTCACATCTAATTAATCCATTCACATTAATAAAATTTACAACCCTCAAAACATTACGGAAATCCAGCGTAACGAGCCTAGGAAGTAGTGGGCAAATTCTTCAAGGAAAGCGGGAACAACTAGAAAGCGACCATGGGGTGCCATTAGGCTACATCCTTGTTGGTGTAGTTTTGAACACCCCCCCACGACTCCATCTACCCCAGATTTTCCCGTGCAAAGCCACTCTTCTCAAAATACTGACATATTCCTAGTACCTCACGGTATATTGGGAATCCCCTTTTCCCCTTAACCCATTCATCATTGCTTAAAAGTCTAAAATTAACCAAGATACATTGCACAACATTATTTTCTTTTCAACTCCATTTTCGACACTGGTTATATTATCATTGTCTATCATTTGCTTCAAGTCATTATTGTTGTGAATGCTATCACCATGCTAGCGAATTAAATGTTTTAATATTGCAGTACTTGGTGATTTTATCAAAACTCCTAACAAACACTCCGATCTTTCAATCATTAACAAACAAGAGCCTTAGCAACTCTTTCTTAGGGACTACCCCCCTTGGCTCCTTTAGAAGTGGCCTAAACAAAGGAGTTAGGAGTAGGTGACAGTACCTGACTCGAGACTTGCCCTCAAGAACACACCGAGCAGCTTGAAGATTTATGCTCTGTTCGTCCCTAGGTGTGTGTAAGGTGGCAACACCCCTCTTATGCCTATCAACTACGACAAACAATGAACACTAGCAAAGTAATTCTTTCTTTCTTCATTCTTCTACATGTTATGTGTTTAATTTGACAATATTGAGATCAGTGTGGAAGACATCGTGTCGGCGAAAATATCGATGAGGATCCGGAACACAACTTATTGGGGAGAAATCGGAAAATATCAGCAAACTTCAAATAAATAGAAAATTAATCATTTTTTTCAAATTTTTAAACATTTAAAGAACCAACAACATCAAATAAACACATTGCCACATAAATATGAAAAATGAACACATGATTAAGAAAAAATATATATATGATGTATAAGATGTCTAATGATATATCATGCATTGATACTAAATCATGTCCTGGGTAGTACTGAGTGTATAGACTCCAGAGCCTCAAAATATCATCAAAAAATATAATAAAGCTTTAGGCATTTTGATTTTTCACACAACAATGATTCAACTTGGGGCAAAAAAAAATGAAGTTCAGATTCAAGCTTGATCAATGGAGATAGTAAATAGCTATGTTGCACGGGGACCCGTCCCCCCTAAAATTTCACCCGTTCCCTACGTTCCGGGGTTCCGGGGACTTGGGAACTCCTCGGAAACGTCCCCAAATGGCCGGGGACTCCATTGGGGACTCGGGGACTTTTTTGCCGTCCCCTAAACGTACCCCCAAAAATCGGGGACTTCCCCGAAGTCCCTCGACCAATCGGGGACTCCCATGCGTCCCCTTTTTGGCACATTAAAAAATTAAAAATTTTTAATCTCTGCAATTTCTGCAGATGAATTTGTATATTTGTATGTGCCTCCCAAGATGACTAGTGCTACGCTTTCACTCACTGTGCCCTCCTCACATATGGCAGTCTGAATTCTGCTTAACACATATAGTAGTGCAACTTCCGCACCACAATCACTGCTGTACAGAAACCTAGCACTGGTAATGGATCTGCCCATCACTGCTGCGTGAATCATAACTCCACTGTCATTATTGCTGTCTGCACAGTAATTGAAGCTGAATGGATCTGCTGGGTGCACTCTCTGCTGAAGAATATCAACTTGTGAGCAACAAGTAAACTATAACACTCTAGCTTATGATAAGATTTCAGAACTGTAGTGGGAATTTCTCCTAACAATATTTTGTGTTAACAAGAACAAAAACGCAAGATTCATGAGCTTGTCTGTAAGAGGTGTAATTTTTTTCCACTTTCATTGTCTATCTCAGATTATTGGAAGCTAAGTTACCAGATTCGTCTTCATGTTCTTATTCAGGCCCCAGGGACTAATGAAATTCAAAAAATGTTTGAGTGCAAAAAATATGATAAAATTTGACATTAAATTCGATAAGGACATCATGCAAATTCCTTTATGACTTCACATATTTAAAAAAAATATACAAATATTTTTAATTTCCCTAAAAATATGTCAAATCTAATGTCAAGACTTGATACATACGTACATAGATGTGCGTTGCAGCCTCTAATTTTACCCCATATATATGTATGGTTTTGCTTTTTATAATCTTTAAGTTTAGCAAAAATTTGAACCTTAATAGTTATAAAAATTCTGCATACGCAATTTAATATGACTTCTGCATACATGTATGACTTTTAACTCTGCATACACAATAAAAAGGCTGCAAACATGTATGACTTTTAAGTTTTGATGTTTAAATGTTTAAATGTTTCATTATTTTATGATAAAAATTCATGGAAGCTATTTTAATATTATGCTGCAAATACTTTTTATTTTGAAATTTTAATTATATAATTGCCGTCTCCAACCTGCCGTCCCCTGAAAAATTGGGGGTGCGCTCTAGCCGTCCCGGAAACTCGTCCCCGCGTCCCCTACGTCCCCCCGTCCCCGAGACCAGTGCAACATAGGTAAATAGTAAGATTCATTGAAATTTCCACACACCCGCCCCCTCAAAAAAAAATCATACTTAAAATAACAAAACAGTCATAGATTTGGCATAAATGGCAGTAGATCTCTCTTTAAAATTTGGCAAGAAGAGGGAACATTGATAATAACCCTAAACCTATAAAAAATTTACGAAAAAAAAACAAAAAATAACGAGCAAATGGTTAGACAATGATATACATACCTGCAAATTGAGAACCCAATGATGGAAATCAATCCCCAATCCAAAATTACTCGGTGATGGTTGATGGAAAAACAATGAATCTACTCCTTGGCTCCAAGCAAAATGATAGAAAAATCATTTGCTCTCCAAACCCCTCAACAAGCAAGTAAAATGACCAACAAAAAGTTAAAAACTGGCTTATATGCTGGACTGTTAGTGGGCTCGGCAATTTTTTTTGTCGACTCGCGATGTTAACGAAAAAATCAGGAAAATATTGCGATTTTTTCAAAATATCGCGACTTTTACCCTGCGATATATCGTTTTCCTTGGGACATCGCGATATATTGGCGATGTCTTCCACACTGATTGAGATACAAGTGGATCTATGAATGAAATTCCCCCACTTATGCCCATCATTGTATGCATTGAACACAATTTGTTGGGATCCAAACCAGTGGTTGTTCCCTTAAAAGAAAACTGACAATGGGTTCCAGCTTTCCGAGATTAAACATTCATTCACCCTTAAGCTAATACTATTTTGAAATCTTCTTTGGATGTAGTAGTTTCTAGTCCTATTATTTTTCAGATAGTTAATTATGTTTTCATCACAAGAAAGAGCACTAGTAAAAGCATATTTGTCATCATGACATTATAGCATTGATCTTTTGAGGAGGCTCTCAACTGGTTCACATTTGTTCAATTGTGTTAATAGGCTTTGCATGCATGCTAAACACTACTACTGTTTCCATGTCCTTTGTGCATCGGGTTCTATTATGGAGAGATGGGCTATAACATTATAGAAATGAAAACAAGAAGTGAGAACTTAAATTTCATCGAGTCAGCCTTAAATGGTTTGAATTTTAACATGCACAATTTCTATCTCAAGTAACAACATCAGTTTTTTGGACCCTCATAGTATGATCAATCTTGTGATTTGTCACATGCTTTGATATTTGTATGCATCTCCTTTTCCTTATGGATGTTGTATGTGTGTTACGTTTTATCCTTTATGATAAAAATTAAACTCTATTGTTTCAAGAAAATGGCATTCACCACCTAAAGGAATATAAATATCCTTAAAAACTTTGATCATAGGAAAAGATCCTGATTTCTTCTTTAAGTTAGATAATGCGGAAACAATACAAAAATAAATATTCTTAAAAAATAGGATGAAAAACACAGACGCTTTTCTGTGTGACCAACTTGCATTCTCGTAGATGAATACTAAAGGATTTGTATATATTTGTATTCCTCCACTTGAATGATTAACAAAATATACATGATTATATCAAAAATTTATAGTCCAAGTCTCTTGTGATGTTTTGTAAACAGGATGGCTACACAAAAGAGGTATCTGGCACTGAGGGAGTGAGGATATTGGTTGCTACCAAGGCAAAGCTGAATCGTGATATTAACAGCACTCTCAACAGGGGATTTTACAAAAGTTTCCTTGATGTAAGTTTTTGTGGCATCCACAGTACACTGACCTATTCTGTTTCAGCTAGAAAATCAAATTCCTACGTAAAAGCAGAAAGAGGTAAAATTTGCTAGTTCAAATTTTATGACAGTTGTAAACATCTTGTGGTTTAGCACAATAAATAATTTGGGAAGTTCATTGTCATTATATGATCTGAAGTACAAAGTATACTTGTCCAACTTAGTTCAGAGTAACCTCATTTCTCTTAAACCTTGAAATTAGCTTCCTTAACTGACTCTTTCGTTCTGTTGATTGAATAATGTTCTTGTTTTGTGCATACAATCTTTAACCTTCATTGCAGGTCATAAAATTAACATATCCCTTCTGGGAAAATGATTTACTATTTGTTTTTTATCAAAGACAAAAGTGTATTTTACTGCTTTGAACACAAATACACACTGGAATCCACTAATGATACAGTTTGAACTTGTTTCTATTATCCGTTTTGGTTGTTACTAGGATAATTTCACACCATAAAAGGATACCCTTTTGGCAATTTGCAGTGCTAGCCACATTTGAACTCCACATATTGAATCTGGTCTAATGCCATAAGCAGAAGGTTGGAAAAAATGCACCAAGTCCTCCAAAATCTTGTATAAAATTCACTCAAATAATCCATGTATTTTAGAAGTCAACCATCATATAGTATTAACGAGACTAATTATATCAGATATTTTATAGAATTGTGAATTTTTGTTTGTGAAATACAGAATTATATAGGATTCTACATCAAGAGATTTAAACTACAGTTTCGATGTCAATAGCATGCAATATTCTATTCAATATTTTGAAATTGAAGAGTGTTTATGTTACAAGCCAGGCAAGCTAGGCTAGAATGATGCTCAGAGCGAAAAACCTTGCAAATATTAATAAGGAGTTAAGGAGACTAACCTTATATTTTATCTTTACAGCTAGGCCCCCTGAATCTTGACTACTGCTAGAGGATATCATCCACCAATACATTGGCCCTTTCAAGGCATGTGATGACTCCAATAGCAAGCCTAGCCCCTGATCTCCTCACAGTCACTCATCAATTGCTTGCAACTCTAGAACACCTTGACATACTCCACCTCTTTTGCTCTTGGCTCAGTACCATAATTTTCTGAGCCTTTTGGTTTGTAGCACATCTTTTATACCAACACATTACATTCGTAGATTTTGTTTTGGCTTTCCTTAGCTAGACTCTAGCTGACACCTAGATCTTAAATCTTATACATTATTATATTTTATTCTTTTAGCATTTTTCTAAGAGATGCCTTGGTAGCACCTGTTACCCCCATTTTGCATGGGTGTCCACGTGTGATTTTGGTCACACTCTTCAGGGGGTGACATTCTCTGTCTTTGCTTTATCATAAATGGATTGGTGCTTGATGATGGATGCCCAAATGATACCGCTATGTGGAGATGGATATTTATGAAGTATATGGATTGTTTGTAGCATGTTGGGCTAGGTCCGAGCCGACCTTGGTGTGTTGCAGCCTTGTTCCACCTCCAAGCAGCCTTAAGTAGTGACTCTTGACATTATTTCTACCATCAAACAGCATGCAACTGCCCTAATTCTCAAGTCTGGGTGCTTTCCAAGGAGGTATGTGTCACGGCCACAACACACGCCACCTTTCTCTAGGGTATGTTGCGACGTGCGGCACTGCCAGGAAGGCCACTTGGGGGTTTTCCCGCCCAAGCGCCTAGCCTGCAGACTACGCCTTAACCAATTATGCGGAAGTGATTTAACACTTAGTCATTATTCCAGTTTAACTGTTAACATGTTATCTTAAGCTAACAACAGATAAAAGGGTGGGGTTGCCTCACCGCAGAGCCCCTGAAAACTTGTATTAAAATGATGGAGCACTACAAACGTAGCTAATACTCCCGGTACGCACCACCAAGGCTACAACGCACCAATGTACAGAAGATATAACAAAACACAGTGCTGGCGTCCACTGTAACTCAGCACATACAACAGTGAAGTATCACAGAAAATCGAAAAGACAAGAACGCATCACGAGCGACTCTCTCCTCCTTGCTTCATGTTGTACTTCGTTTACTGCTGCAGTTCTGCTCCTCGTTTGCCCTCAAACTTGGAGTTCTTCCAACTTGACTGAATGAATGAATGACAAATGCCTTTGCCAATATATAGGCGCCTCTTGAGTAGGAGTCTCCTCAAAAGGTGGGCACGCCCCCTTGCTACGTGAACCACTTGCTCGGGGTCCACACGCCGCACTCTTTCTCTTGGTTGACTCCCCCTCTTCCGCGCACTTACTTGGTGGCTTCTTTGGTTGGGCGCTCCCAACCGAACATCCTACTCAGCATGCCTTGAAATCCGCCGCAACGTGGTGTCATGCCCACCTTCTATAGACGCTTGGTTCTCCTTCCCGTCTGTCCGCGCACCGTGCCGCATCACCTGGTGTCATTTACCCACGCTCCTAAGGTGCCTTCTTCCAACATCCACTTTGGGTCCAAGTGTGCTGAACGGGGTCGTGACAGTATGTGCATCTAAAAGGCAATGTTAGGCAGGAAAGAAACATGTATAGCAGTAAAGGAACAATTCTGGGCACACTTAGAGCAAATCTGGGCAATCTTAAGGAGGAACTAGACATGCATTTGACTAAAACCAGCAGTGTTATCCACTTATTTGTACCATAGTTGGATTAGCTGAGGAGCCGCCATTTGACAAACATGATAAATGTTTGTGTTCCAGTGTATCAGATGATCTGACTTTGTGCCTAGCCAGTTTTGGCTAGTCGGTTTTTGTTTTCAGTAATTATGACCATGGCCCCACGAGGTTTGTAATAAAATGTGCTAGTAACGTGTTTTTGAGTGGTTCGGTCTCCTAAGACGTAGAATTTCAACCAAGAAATTCCATGGAGTTTTTTGCCCTTGTCAATTATGCTTTGCCTATAGCCGAGTATAATTGACAAGGTTTTCTCCCTCTTCCTCCAAAGTTGGAATGACTGATTTTGAATTCTGGGCCGTGGGGGGTTATTAGAGCCCAAATGAGTATGTATAAATCTACTAGACATTATTAGAATAGACTATGGTCATGTCGTAAGCCACTAGAACCCTCAGAAAAAATTCCGAAAAAAAATTACCAGACGCGTCAATTTTTTTATTTTTTAAATTTTAATTTTTTCCAAAGTTTTTAATTAAATTTTTCCATAATTTAAATGGAAAAATTCAATTTGTAATAAGTCAGCCATCCTGGGTCTGAATTCAGTGATTGAAGGCTCTAACCTTAAGCCAAAAATCATTCTTCATTAGCCAGCCAGCCAGATCCAAGTTTCAAATCATCATTCGGCCACATAACTCATATTTTCTCAAAAAAAGTCAATTTTGGGGAAAATATTGATTAATTAATAAAAATGATTATTTTGGAGAAAATCCAAATCTCTCCAAATTAATTCGAATTCAGCAAAATAAAAGGCTAAATGACATGGCACGGAGCATTTATGATGATTCCAATCAATATCGGTCAGTTTCAGATCAGGTATTGGAGTGTAGCAGTTGAACTACCAGTCAGAAATTTCTCGTCTTTGGTCAAATCCGTTTTTGGTTGAAGTGTGGGTTATCTATTGGTTAGGTGATCATTACAAGGGAGGATGAGCCACCTCACCCCACCTCACCCCCCCTTATTACCCCAGCACTCAGTTACAACTCAGTTGCAGTTCAGTTCAACTCCAAATCATCATGCCGAACTCATTCAATTACTCCGGTGTTACTCTTAGTTTGGTTTTAGGGTTTTAGCCTTCTGTCTTTGTATAAATAGAGACTATGTGAGCTCTATTAGGGGTGGATGATTGATGTAGACAACCTCTGGTGAAATATTGTAATGCTTGTTGCTCTTATGCAACCTATTTTTTAATAAAGAAAGGATTTGGAGGCTCGTGCTGTGTAGATCTTGGATGCATATGTTCCGGTTAATGAGGTAATATTATTTCAGTTTTTTTACTTTTCCTAATTTGTGGGTATTAATACATGCTTTAGAGGGCTCATAAAAGCATGTAAGAATAGGTGTTTGTAGCTTTCAAGTTACCTATTTATTCCATTTACTTTCAGAAATCTTAAAGAGCATTGTTTTATTTACCTATATTTCATGCTTTTGGGTTTTGTTTAGTAAACAATACATGATTTAACCCCCGCTTTGGGAAGTGTATAAGTTTTTGTCTGCAGATCACTTCACCGTACCAAGTAAAAGGTTGAGCTAAGTTGCATCTCCTTTTCTTGAACCCAAGCATACGTTCCTAGCAACTGCATGCTATTTGGGATCCAAAGTGGTTTCAAGGATTCAAGATCCAAGTGGTTTATTTTCTCTATTCACCTTCATTCTTTCACTTTATCTTTGCAAGTAAAATTCTGATTTGTAAAGCTAATCATTTGCATCTTACTTTGCTCTCATTTCTAGATCTAGGAAGTGTCAAAATTTTTGCATTTTTTATTAGATCTAGTTAGTACTTGAAGTAGCATAAAATTCATATTTTTGCTCAAGTACTAAGTGAATTTTGTTAGTGTATTGTAGTGTTTAATCCATCATTTTGCAGGAAAATAGCTCGCTGGTTTTTCTCTTTTCGTGACAGGTTAAGCAGGAATGCTGGCAAAAAATCAAAGATATAAGCTCCAAGAAACATTTCTTTCTCTCCCTTCTTCATCCTCATTCTCCAGGTTTCCTTGAAGACATTCTCAAGATCACAAAGGACTCCAAACTTCAAGCATTGTAAACAAATTAATAAAGAGCAAGTGGAATTACGGCTCCCACACCTCTCTTCCCCCATTTGGGGGAATCTTGTATCGTCTCCTCATTTTCATGCTTTACTTCATATTTTGCTAAAAGTATGATAGAATAGTTCCAATTATTAGAAGTTTGTTCTTTCATTAAAGTAAGGTAGTTTATTTCTGATTAGTTCATCATTCATAAAATATAAAAGTAAAGTTTTCTTTGTTTATTTACTTAGCTAATGCAAAATTTGTTTACTTTTTTTATATAATTTTACTTACCCCCATGCTTTCCCGATTAGGGCCCTAAAAAGCCTGAAAGAGACTCTTGGGTAGTTTAGTTTTCCTTTTCTTTCAAGCTTTAATCAATTAATTAATTAAGTCTCTTGAACTTGCAGTAACACAAGTCAAGAGCACTCTCTATCAGAGAGCATAGTTAGACTTGCACATCCTTGCATTATGCATTTTACATTAGCTAAGTCTCTTGAACCTTTGTCATAAAACAAGGTCAAAAGCATTCTCTGTCGAAGAGTTTTAATTAATCAACTTCATAAAATTTGCAACTCACTCCCCCATAATTAATTAACTTCGTTGTTTCCTTGCCGGTGTATGCTCTGACCGACTTCAAAATCGGAGTACCCAGAAACGGCATTGGATTTTTAATCTTGCAAGAGAAACATAATAAAATTTAAACCCCATAACCAACGCACCGACGTTGTAGGGACTTTCCTAAGTTCTTCTTAGTAGAGGCGTCGGAACTCCCCGCTATCTAAGCTTCTCAGCTAGCTGGTCAATCTTTGTGATACCAGCTTGGCATACTGGGCGGGCCGTCATGTCTTCAACAGATTAAACTTGGAACATTCTCTCGGCTCTTGACAAACCTTCGTTGACACCATAAGCAAGACCACTTAAAAACATTTAAAACATACCAAGAGCACTTGCACAACATTACATCCACTAGCTTTATTTCAAGACTTAGATTTATTTCTTAAAGCATTGCAAAGCTCTGACTCCATAAAGGCACTGGTCTTTTAATCTTTGCATAATTATTATATCTAGATCATTTGTCTTTGGAACATTTTTAATTTCTATCTGTGAATGCATCTTTGTAAAGTTTTGAATTATTGTTTATCTTTTAATTCTCTTGATAGCAACGTGGATTGCTTTATCTTATGTGTCAAATTCATAATAAACAAACACATTTAATCATAATAACTCCTAAACAACACCCATCCGCATCCGCAACCCTTTTGTAGGGACTACCCCCCTTGGCTTCGTTAGGAGTTAGCCTAAACGGAGGAGCTAGGAGTAGGTAACAGTACCTGGCTCTGTGCTTGCCCCCAAGGTCACACCTCTCCCACTTTCTTAAGCGAGGAGACAGCTTTCAGAAGATTTCTGCTGCTGGTGTGCAATCGGCAGACAACATCTTTTGGTGCCGTTGCCGGGGTCAAATTTTTTGTTCCTGGACGACCTTAGTTTTTTCTAGTTTTTACATTTTTGATAGATTTTTAGTTTAATCACCTCGCCGATCTTAGACTTGAAATCCATCTGGCGACTCCATTGTCTTTAATTTTACCAAGGTATTAAACCAAGAGAAACTCTAAAGGTTTACTTAGTTTTATCCCTGATCCTGAAAATATATATAGGAGGAGGCTAAATAAACTTGCCTCCCGTAGGATCCTTGAAGATCTTGGATCTCAGACTTTGTCGGACATCCATAGTTTATTTCTAGAAACTAATTATCAAGAAAGCATTAACACTAGTGTTTCCGACATAATGGGTGAGTATTTTACTCAACTCGACTTTTCTCGGATAGCAGGTCAACCCCATCGTCTTCCAGACAAAGTTGTCGAGAAACTCTCGATGTATATCGGCACTGATGCCACAGCTTCCGCCATGCACCTCAGGAACTTTTCTAGATGCATAAATGCCTATGTCAATGATCCTGTAAGCCAACATGATGATGTCTACATGAAGTTATTTGCTCTATCTTTGGATGGAAGGGCTGGTGACTGGTACAACTATTTACCAGACAACTCCTTTGCTACACTTGAAGCTTTCAAGAATGCCTTCACTAATAAGTTTGGTGAAAAGAAGGAGCCTAGGCATCCACTGGCTTCTTTAACAAACATAAAGAAGAAGGAGAACGAGACTATGGATGAGTTCAACCAAAGATTCACAGAACTATCCAATGCCATTCCTGCCATTTACAAACCACCTGCACCATCTATCTTGCTTTATTACATTGAAGCACTTAGTGGGAAGATGCAATATCAGATCAGGGATAAAGAACCCACTACTCTTCTAAACGCACAAGAAATGGCAGTCAAAATAGACAGAAATATGCAGTCTTCAGGTGAATCCAACCTTCCTGGTTATTCAAAGTCCTCGACTCTATTAAAGTAAAATGAGCATAAAGAAGAGGATTCCTACAAAAAACAAATTCTGGAAATGAAAGAAAGACTTGGAAGAATGGAAGATAAACATCTAGCTCAAATGAAAGAGATGCAGAACAAGGTCATTAGTATGGGAAGAACACAATCACAACTTGTCCCAAGAACATTTCCTCCAAAAGTAAATTGGCAAAGAAAGGCACCCAACCATGAATAGAGGCCTCCTCATCAACTAGAGTCTGCTAACATGGTTGAAACTTACACGCCATTTTGTAGGGCATGTGAAGACCTTCATGAAGAATCTTCTTGCTATTATGCATGCTATGTTCAAGAGCATGGTTTTCCGGAGGGTTATGGCCCTAAAGCACCATCAAGCGAGCCTGAGTATATAAACTATGTAGGTGACATACATAATCTTTCTGGAGAAAGTTGGAGAAAGGAAAAACAATATTCAAGAGAGCCTGAGTACATTAACGTAGTTGGACAGCTCCAACCTGACACCAGAGAAACTTGGCGTCAAGTCGAAGATTATAGTCAACAGTTGGATAACCTCACTAAAAACTTTGGTACTAATCCTACAAATGAACATAATGATGATAGTTTGGAAGGTTTACTACCTTGTGACCTTTTTTCTGAAGAAGATGACTATGATCATGAGGAGGGATATAGCCAAGGATGTGATAAAAGTTAAAAGGAATCCCTTACATCTAAGATGGATGATAAGTACGAGACTTTAATCTTAGAAGTTTTGTGTGATGGGAATCCTCCATGCTTTCCACCTAATGACAAATATTTGGAAAGTTGGGTTCCCTGTGATATCTTTGAAACCCAGCTTTTTGAAGAAGATTGTTTCAAGCAGAATGAGGAATGTAGCCAGGGACTTGATACCAGTGATGAGGCATCTCTCATATCCGACATAGATGGCGATGATGACTATTGGACTTTTATTGAAAATCCAACCTATGATACTTTTGAAAATATTTTTGAGAATCTCATCTATGATGTGTCCAGCAAGGGGAGTTGTTATTCCGAAACTCATAAAAGTTGTAAAGAAGAGCAGTCGAAGTTTTCCTATGATCAGTCAGAGTTATATTTGAGTATCTGTAACGAGGACTTGGAGAAGCAATATAGTGAAGAATCAAATGGGGTGCAACTAGTTGAAGTTTTTTCTCAGCCATCGTCTTCACATATAGATTTTCTTTGTGTTTTGGAGCATCTTGGGGCTTATACAACGAGTTATCATTTGATAAGCCTTGATGATCAGCATGATAGAGTGGTCAACTTGCCTCATCATCCCGATTGGTATATCAACGCTATCCAGTCATGGATAGAAGCATCCTACGCAAGCACCTACCAGTTTGGGAAGAAGTTTGAGGACATTATTCATGCCTATGATTTCCTATCCAGCCCGCCCATTTTGGATCATCACGCAGGTTTGCCATTTCTGAATAAAATATTATTGTTTTGGCTGGTAACCAAAGACAAAGAAAAACCTTTTTACATTAATAAAATGCTTAGGTGGTTACATTGGATTTATGATTACACATAACCGTTTTTACTTTTTCCATGTTTAGAGTAGGAAAATAGGCTCCTTAAAGTGAGCATTTACTTTAGCATTTTCTTTATGTACTTGGAAATAAATGAAATTTTCAGTGAAGTTTTTTTCTGTGAATAAAGCAACTTTTGGATCATTGACTCTTTTTCATCAAAATTGTGCTACTAAGGTTTTCTTGTCAAGCTGAGATGTTTTTACAAGATATGGAAACCAGAGATTATGGGGTTCTCGTATGCTCTCCTTGCATAAGAGACTAGATCGAACACACGTCCCACAGTTTAAGCCAGATGTTATCCACTTATTTGTACCATAGTTGGATTAGCTGAGCAGCCTTCATTTGACAAACATGATAAATGTTTGTGTTCCAGTGTATCAGATGATCCGACTTTGTGCCTAGCCAGTTTTGGCTAGTCGGTTTTTCTTTTCAGTAATTATGACCATGGCCCCGCGGGGTTTGTAATAAAATCTGCTAGTAGGGTGTTTTTGAGTGGTTCGGTCTCCTAAGACGTAGAATTTCAACCAAGGTATTCCATGGAGTTTTTTGCCCTTGTCAATTATGCTTTGCCTATTGCCGAGTATAATCGACGAGGTTTTCTCCCGCTTCCTACAAAGCTGGAATGCCCGATTTTGAATTCTGGGCCTTGGGGGGTTATTAGAGCCCAACTGAGTATGGATAAACCTACTAGACATTATTAGAATAGACTATGGTCATG
This sequence comes from Pseudotsuga menziesii, assembly GCA_001517045.1. Classification (NCBI taxonomy): domain Eukaryota; kingdom Viridiplantae; phylum Streptophyta; class Pinopsida; order Pinales; family Pinaceae; genus Pseudotsuga; species Pseudotsuga menziesii. The sequence continues at coordinate 878,222 of LPNX010400014.1, read as the reverse complement.
TCCTAAGTCACTAGAACCCTCAAAAAAAACTTTACCAGACGCGTCAATTTTTTAATTTTTTATTTTTTCCTAAGTTTTTAATTAAATTTTTCCATAATTTAAATGGAAAAATTCAATCTGTAATAAGTCAGCCATCCTGGGTCCGAATTCAGTGATTGAAGGCTCTATCCTTAAGCCAAAAATCATTCTTGATCAGCCAGCCAGCCAGATCATTGTTTCAGATCATCATTCGGCACATAACTCATATTTTCTCAAAAAAAGTTAGTTTTGGGGAAAATATTGATTAATTAATAAAAATGATTATTTTGGAGAAAATCCAAATCTCTCCAAATTAATCCGAATTCAGCGAAATAAAAGGCTAAATGACATGGCACATAGCATTTATGACGATTCCAATCAATATCAATCAGTTTCAAATCAGGTATCGGACTGTAGCAGTTGAACTTTTAGTCAGAAATTTGCCCTCTTTGGTCAAATCCGTTTTTGGTTGAAGTGTGGGTTATCTATTGGTTGGGTGATCATTACGAGGGAGGATGAGCCACCTCACCCCCCTCATTATTCCAGCACTCAATTACAACTTAGTTGCAGCTCAGTTCAGCTCCAAATCATCATGTTGAGCTCATTCAATTACTATGGTGTTACTCTTAGTTTGGCTTTAGGGTTTTAGCCTTCTCTCTTTGTATAAATAGAGGCTCTTTGAGCTCTATTAGGGGCGGATGATTGATGTAGACAACCTCTGGTGAAATATTGTAATGCTTGTTGCTCTTATGCAACCTATTTTTTAATAAAGAAAGGCTTTGGAGGCTCATGCTGTGTAGATCTTGGATGCATATGTTCCGGTTAATGAGGTGATATTATTTCAGTTTCTTTACTTTTGCTAATTTGTGAGTATTAATACATGCTTTAGAGGGCTTATAAACAATGTTCCCCGAAGTTTCCGGGACGTGGGGGCGCGGGAGCGGGGAAACGCACATTGGGGACGTGTGGAGACCACCCCCAAATTTTAGCGAAATTCGGGGGGGGCGAGGGGGCAGGGGGGCGTCCAAGTCTTCATAAAAAATAATATTATAAATTATTAAATCCCAACAATAAAAGTTCAATGATTCATCCCATGTAAACTACTAAAAGATGGGGGGGGCGTCTGGGAGCCCCCCAATTCAGGAGGGGGCATCTGGAAGCCCCCCAGTTTCAGGAGGGGGTGGGGGGGCATGGGGGCGGGGGGGCGTCTAGGAGCCCCCCTTCACCGGAGCGCGCTGCAAAACAGGGGGCGCGCCCCCTTGTGCGTTTCCGAGAGTTTCCTAATTTTGGGGACGCTGGGAAACGTTTCCCCAGAAGCCCCCGAGCCCCCGAGGCGCAGGGAGCGAGGGGGGCGCGTCCCCGACCCTGGGGGGCGAGTCCCCGTGGAACACTGCTTATAAAAGCACATAAGAATAGGTATTTGTAGCTTTCAAGTTACCTATTTATTCCATTTACTTTCAGAAATCTTAAAGAGCATCATTGTTTTATTCAGCTATATTCCATGCTTTCGGGTTTTGTTTAGTAAACAATACATGATTTAACCCCCATTTTGGCAAGTGTATAAGTTTTTGTCTGCAGATCACTTCACCGTACCAAGTAAAAGGTTGAGCTAAGTTGCATCTCTTTTTCTTGGAGCCAAGCATACGTTCCTAGCAGTTGCATGCTATTTGGGATCCAAAGTGGTTTCAAGGATTCAAGATCCATGTGGTTTATCTTCTCTATTCACCCTAAAATTAAAATTTTCCATTCTTTCACTTTATGTTTGCAAGTAAAATTCTAATTTGTAAAGCTAATCATTTGCATCTTACTTGCTCTCATTTCTAGATCTAGGAAGTCTCAAAATTTTTGCATTTTCTAATAGATCTAGTTAGTACTTGAAGTAGCATGAAATTCCTATTTTTGCTTAAGTACTAAGTGTATTTTGTTAGTGTATTGTAGTGTTTAATCCATCATTTTGCAGGAAAATAGCTCGCTGGTTTTTCTCTTTTCGTGACAGGTTAAGCGGGAATGCTAGCAAAAAATCAAAGATATAAGTTCTAAGAAACATTCATTTTCCCCCCTTCTTCATCCTCATTCTCCAAGTTTCCTTGAAGACATTGTCAAGATCACAAAGGACTCCAAACTTCAAGCATTGTAAACAAATTAATAAAGAGCAAGTGGGATTACGGCTTCCACACCCCTTTTCCCCCATTTGGGGGAAGCATGTATCGTCTCCTCATTTTCATGATTTACTTCATATTTTGCTAAAAGTAGGATAGAATAGTTTCAATTATTAGAAATTTGTTCTTTCATTAAAGTAAGGTAGTTTATTTCTGATTAGTTCATCATTCGTAAAATATAAAAGTAAATTTTTCTTTGTTTATTTACTTAGCTAATGCAAAGTTTGTTTACTTTTCTGATATAATTTTACTTAGCCCCATGCTTTCTCGATTAGGGCTCTAAAAAGCCTGAAAAAAATCGGAGTCCCCAGAAACGGCATTGGATTTTTAATCTTGCAAGAGAAACATAATAAAATTTAAACCCCATAACCAACGCACCGACGTTGTAGGGACTTTCCTAAGTTCTTCTTAGTAGAGGCGTCGGAACTCCCCGTTGTCTAAGCTTCTCAGCTAGCTGGTCAATCTTCGCGATACCAGCCTGAAATACTGGGCGGGCCATCATGTCTTCAACAGATTAAACTTGGAACATTTTCTCAGCTCTTGACAAACCTTTGTTGACCACTTAAAAACATTTAAAACATACCAAGAGCACTTGCACAACATTACATCCACTAGCTTTATTTCAAGACTTAGATTTATTTCTTAAAGCATTGCAGAACTCTGACTGCATAAAGGCACTGGTCTTTTAATCTTTGCATAATTATTATATCTGGATCATTTGTCTTTGGAACATTTTTAATTTCTATCTGTGAATGCATCTTTGTAAAGTCTTGAATTATTGTTTATCTTTTAATTCTCTTGATAGCAACGTGGATTACTTTATCTTATGTGTCAAATTCATAATAAACAAACACATTTAATCACAATAACTCCTAAACAACACCCATCCGCATCTGCAACCTTTTAAAACACTTTAACAACTTAAGAGCCATAGAAACTCTTTTGTAGGGACTACCCCCCTTGGCTTCATTAGGAGTTAGCCTAAACGGAGGAGCTAGGAGTACGTGACAGTACCTAGCTCTGTGCTTGCCCCCAAGGTCACACCTCTCCCACTTTTTTAAGTGAGGAGATAGCTTTTGGAAGATTTTTGTTGCTGGTGTGCAATGGGCGGACAGCAAGCAGCAAATAACATAAAGCCCAAATTCTGGGAACAATTTGGATAGGTCTATATATCATAGCTGCAGTCAAAAGGATCGCCATTAATTCTGGGCAGGTTATAGGCATTTTGCAGCTTTAATTATCAGTTCTTTGGCAAAATCCATGGGTAAAACTGTAGTAAAACAACAGTTGATGTAGTCCTGGACTCGTAGACAACCCTGAGCAGTGTGGAATCAATTCTCGGCAGCTTCCTCACAGTTCTAGGCATAATTTCAGTATAAATAGCCTTAAATATTGATGTTGGCCTGATCCTACGAATAAAAACATACCTAACACATGATTTTGGGGCAAGTTCTGAGCAGCAGCTGCCCTAAATTCATCTTCTTAGGTAGTAAAAAGTGCAATGCTACTGGGGTAAATGGGCTTGGATGATGATGTCCACATTCCTAGCCTTGCAAGCCTTCATATCCATCATTGAAGCCTGATTTGGAGACGTTGATCCACCCTTAGAGGTTTTATTTCACTATTTGAGGAGGTTTGTACAGCATTTAGAGGATCCGTCCCTCTTTTGAAGATCTTTTTTGAGAATGTTCTGCCCTTGTTAATGACTATTGCAAGAGCGCTCAGCCTTGGAAGGCTCCTAACATCTTTATTTATACTTTGTTGGGAGGGCATCTCTGTTGAAGGTGACTTAGGGAAGACACAACCTGTTACCACCTAAGTTGTACTTGGTGGATTTTTCAAGTGAGACGGTAAGGTTTGAACAAGCACAGTTGTTCATGATCAGAGTTCAGAAGTCCGCCAGTATTTTTCTGGGAGTTTTTTCGAAATTTTTATAACACATGTTCATACCCCCTTGGGGAAATTGTAAAAAATGTTCTAGCATGATAAATTTATATAAAAGGCTCGGCTTCCCAGACTTACACATCAAGCCGACTAGGCCAGAGTGTTTTTTCCCTTAGTAATTATTGGTTGTTGAACAAACGACTAATAATTTCTGAGTTTTTCATTCACACCTCCGAAGTTGGGGTTGTCGTCTTGATGGTTAGGCCTTAGGAGGTTATTAGAGCCTTCGTGTCTGTGTTTTCAACATGTTAGGCATTCAAATTGAGTCGTATGGACATGTGCTAGGTCCCCCTAGAGTTTCGTCTGATTCCAAAAAAAATAATTTTTCCCGCAAAATTAGACCAATTTTTAATGGTTTAATTAAAAATTTTCAACATGTAATAAAAGTCGTGTTCGAAGTCTGTTTTTGGCGTGGGGATGTTTGTTTTCACACTTAGAGCGTCCTATTTACTCTAAAGGACACTTTTCATATGATTCAGACGGCCGGAACACCCCATGGAGCAGTATTCAGCTAACAGAGCATCATTTTGGCATTTTAATGCTAAATTGCATCAAATTGACGCAAAAGGACAAGATTGAAAAAGTCAAAAAATTAAAATATTAAAGTATGAGGTGATATGGCATGGGTCCCCCATAAGCATGCGACCCTCTCAAAGTTGGAAAGGCTTAATACTTTGGTTTTAAATCATTTGAATGGTAAATAAAAAGAGATGGGTAACGTCATTTAAACTTCACGCTAGCATGTGTGAAGGCTAGCTGTAGCAGGAAGGGGTGGACTCCTCTTACTTTTAATATTAAAAACTTTTTTGGTGTAAGTTATCACATGGAGGTAGCGAGGGATATTGGAAGATGACATCAACCTTACCAAATCTTCCCACCAACCTTATAACACGCGCGTGAGGGAGATGGGGATGCCAACCTCATGAGTTAACGAGATGAAGATTGGGTGTGTTGGTAGGTTATGGTGAGTTAAGTAAGAGAGGTGTCATTCACCTTTCAATTCCTCTTCACTTCAACTTAGTTCAAGCTCAGTTACACTCTGAGTCTTTCTTTAGTGTAGGTAGCCCCCTAGGGGCTTGCTCTAGCTATAAATATAGTTGTCATTCTCTCTTCCAAAATAGTTGGAGCTGGCTAGAGAATTGGTTTGTTATTGTAATACTATAGTTATTTTTTGTTGCTTGGAATAAAAGAAAGCTTTCGAGGAAAGATGGTGTCATGTTATTTTGTGTGGATGAGCATTGCCATGTTTCACTAAGGTAATTTGTGTCTTTTTTAATAGCTGGCCTCTTATGGTATTGTGTATCCAGTACTGAAAGATTGTTCATAAGTTTATTATGATCTTGGTAGGAAATGAGCTTAGTTAATAAGTTTATTGGCTATTTCATTTTCTTATATGCATGCCTAGAGATCTAGATCTAACATGTTTTATAAGATTATATGCATGTTGTTTTAATCTCTCTATTCATGTATTAACTGGGTCTCATAAGCATCTGGGCAAGCCATTGGATTAGTTGCAGGTAGGAAGCTTGGAGAAATCGTTGATCTAGTTTGCTTCTTCATTTTCTCCAAACATTTTCAAAGGCATAGTCCCTCGACATTCCACCGAAAAGCTCCACAGTTAATCATTCAGGCACAAAGTCACCTCTTCCACTCTTTCTCCTTTTTAATCAATACTTCCCTGGTTACTTGTCTCTTATATCTTAGATCTATTGTTATAAGCTAATATCTTTTCTAGATATGAGCATATAGGAGTTACATGCATAGATTTAGTTTAATTTAAAAAGATCCAAGTCCTTTTTTTTTAAACTAGATCTAGCAATAAAAAAATTTCACTTTTTATACGCGGCTTTAAAGTAAATCTAAAGCTTGATTAAAGTGAATAGTCTTTCTTTTTTTTAAAGTTAAATCTTGCAATATAATGTGCACATTGTATTGGCTGCCCAAAAGGCAAGCCAAGATCCCAAGGAAAGCTTGCTTTCCTTGGTTATTTTACTGCATTTTTCAAATAGATTAATTTAGAATATTTTTGGGTAATTTTTGTGGGTTGTCCAAAGACACTTCCAAAGTGTTTTTGGGCACTTTTTACTAATATTTGCTTGCTGGTTTTTAGCAGGTCCAACAAAAAGGAGAAGAAAACTCTTCCTGAAAAATACATTTTTTGTCCATCTGGAGCTTCCCAGAAGTCCCCCATACAGTCGAGTTTCTTTTTCTCTTTTGTTGTAAGCCTTTGGATCCCAGGTAACAAGGACCAAAGAGCACTTCTGCTAAAGTTGTAACCGTGATAAATAAAAAAGATCTCGAGTAGGTTCTTTCGAGCCCACTCCCCATCCCCCAGGGGGGATCCGCATCTCTATCTATTTTTTGCATTTTAACCTTTTCTTTACTTTTTTTTTGTTTTGCTTTAGTTCTTTATGCAAGATAGTATACTTTGTTATATGTTACAAACCTGATTATATCATTCCATATTCAAAGTAATACTAATACTTACCCCACGACTTACCGATTGACACGAAAGGGGAAAGAGATGCGTCGTAGATCTAATTAGATAACATGTCTTTCTTTCTTGCTTTTCAGTTTATTTCACTTTAACATAATAACAATTACCACTCCTTGCTTTCCCGATTGAGGTTCGCTTGAACTGAAAGAGACTCTTGGAGGTCATTTTTTCCTTTTTTAACAAACAAACAAGTCATAAAATCCTTAAAATTTACTTAGGCTTTGTTGTGTATGCTCTGCACTGCTGTGGTTCGTTCGAACAGTTGGCTGCATCAAAAGCAACGTGGGTGACTAGATTAATTAGTTTTCACACCTCAATTAACCTCCCTAGGAGAAAATCCAACGCCTCAATTTGATCTGTTGTGGTGTCAAAATCCACAAAGGAAGTGGGAACAACTGGGCAGTGACCTCGAGACACTGTTAGGCTACACCCTTGTTGGTGTAGTGTTGAACACGTCTCAGAGACTCCAACTAGCCCACATATTCCTTGCGGGGAGCCGCATCGGATAAGAGTTTAGGACATACTCCTCGTACCTTCGTGTATATTTGGATTTTCCTTCGCCCTAAGTTAATTCACTGATCTCCATATTAATATAAAATTGACCAAGGGCACTTGCAATACAATTTCTTTCCTCAATACAACAACACTCTTTTATTTTTGGGCTCCATTGGCACTGGTTTTACATTATACAATCATCTGTTTCTGTGTGCTTTATATATCATGTGTTAATCTATATGTTGTTGTGTTTTAAATATTTTCGTTGCAATATCTTGTTCAATTGCTTATTTTTTATCAAAACTCCTAAAAACAACTAAATCATCATCACACTAAGCCTTAACAGCCTTAGCAATAATAGGGTCTACCCCCCTTGGCTTCGTTAGGAGTTGGCCGAAACGGAGGAGTCAAGAACAAGGTGGCAGCCTTGACTCGAGACTTGCCCCCAAGGGCACACCGAGTGGCTTGAAAATTTATGCCACGTCCTCCCCCCCAGGTGTGTGAAAGGCGGAAACACAACCTAAGTTTGGATTTCCTTTCTATGGGATGAAGCCCTCTCTTGTACATGTTAATGGAGCATTCCTTTGGATGTTGAGGATTTATTGACATGTGCCATTGTTATTATGGAGTTACCTTTCTTAAGGTCAAGGCTAAGTTACCACGTGGGCATTATTGATGGTGTATGATTGGAGTACTATCATCTGGACGTTTCCTTTGGCCACTTATGAATGGAAATGTTCCTCTTCTAGGGGCTTCTCTTGGACACCTTGCTTATCTTGTCAAAGAAGTTTGGTTTTTGGAGAGGTTTTTAGATCTTATTGGTTGCTTTGTGGACATCATTTGGTTACATGGAGCTAATGTGGTTGCTTTGTGAGCCTTCTTGATGGAGGGCACCCTTTGAAGAAGCCTTTGGAGGCCACATGGCATCATCTTTTGGCTTGGTTCCCTCATTTAGAGGAGGCGTTCCCCATGTTTGGGGCCTTTGTATCTCTTGTAATATACATCTGGCAACTAACCACTTTATTTTACAATTTGTTAAGGGTTTGTTAGTTGAAGTAGGGTTTTTGTAATATTTTACTCCACCCTAGGCTAGATCTAGGAAAAAATGAATGTTTTGTTGTAAAGGAAGTTAGGCTCCTCTCCTATATAAAGAGATCCACTTCCTCATTTGAACTCATTGTTGGACCTTTGGATTTCTCTCTCTTTTGGAGTTAAATGACATATCTTTTTTGGAGCAAATTTTGTCTAAGGGTTCCTTCCTTGTTAAAGTGTGACGTTCTCTCTTGTTATTGTGCTTATTTGTTGGAGATCATACTGCTAGCATTGTCCATGTTATTTCTTCTTGGGTCATTGAAGGGATACTACTATCTTGTTGGCCTAGATCTAGGGTAAGAAGTTCATCTTAGATCTCTTTGTCATCTTGCATTTAAGGGAGTTTCCTCTTTACATTGTCCTTCATTTGGATGGTGCTAATTCTAACCTGCTTGGTGTAAGGTATACTCAAGGAAAGAAGTAAAGGAGTGAGCCTCTCATTCCCTTTGTGATTGTAAGTTGACCCCTCTAGTATATCCATTGAAGTAAGGGGATGCCTAGATTACCCTTATTTCTTAGATGGCATTTGAAGCAAGGCCCTCTAAGTTAGCGATCCACTAACTCCATTTGCACTAGGTTGGATTTGCACTAGTCCTTGGAGTGCATCCCTTATCCTCCCATAACCTATAATAAAATCCTTTGCTAGGCCAACCCATTCAAATCACCTTGTTCCTCATTCCCTTTGCCCTAGTGAACCTACCCTATGGAAGAGTCCCCCTTGAATTGGAGATGATCGAATCTTAAGTGAGAAGGGGATTAGTGTAGTGACATTGCACTTTCCTCGTGGTTCCTATGGAAGGTATACATCTTCGAGACTTTAATCACATGTGCTAGTTTGGGCGTTAACAGTATTGTTATCACACAACTTGTAGTTGCCCCTTTTAGATGATCCTATTCACAATGGTAGAGGAGCTAGGTGTTACCTGCCAAGTCATGCTTGGTTGGTTATATCAAGTCAGCTGACAAAGACAAACAAACATCATTATTCATTCTTTAGAGTTCAAAAGTCAACCAAGCTTCTTCTGGGAATTTTTTTAAAATTTTCTTGTACCACATGTTCATATCCCCTTGGGGGAGTTGTAATAAAATGTTCTAGCATGGTGAAGTATGTAAAAGACTCGGTTGACTAGACCTATACATCAATTCGGCTAGCCCAGAGTGTTTTTTTCCTTGGTGATTATTTGTTGTTGAACAAATGACTAATAATTTCTGAGTTTTTCACTCACACCTCCAAAGTTGGGGTAGTTGTCTTGTGTTTAAGCCTAGGGAGGTTATTAGAGTCTATGTGTCAATGTTTATAAACATGATAGGCATTAATATTGAGTCATATCAACATGTTCTAAGTCCCCCTAGGTTTTGTTTTAATTTTTGTTTTGGGTCTCTTTTGCATCTGGTGTTCTTTGATGGTGATTGGAAAGTCTATTGCATCCTAGCAATTGGGTATTTGTGGTAAGATCTATATTTTTTGTGGAAACTTTGTTTTGTCTACAGGAGGGCGACTTCTCTTGGGCGCTTTTTGCAGGGCTTCCTCAGCTCGCTTTTATCAGGGGGTTATCATTAGTATCATTGTGATCTATGGTTTCATCTTGTTATTTTTCTGTAGCATTTGTCCATTTCTCTTGATGCATCAAATCTGATATTGTTGGCGTTTGTTGTGCAAGAGGGAGGGCGCATTGGCTTCCTTGAGCAAATCGATTTGCATAGAGTCTTCATCCGAATCTTCTCAAATTGATCGGGACGGCATAGATCATCAACATCAATGCATCTACAAGGTTATCCAGGTAAGATCTACAGGTTAGTTCTTCTTTTTTTGGTTCCAATCCATTGACACCTTATTTCTACTATCAAAACCATAACTTAAAATAATCAGAAAATTATGTGGTTCAAACCACTTGATAAATTGGCAAACCATTTTTGGGTTTTGTAGATCGGGTCAAACCCTAAGCGGGTCCTAGGCGTCATGCTTGGGTGACTCCATTGGGCCCAAATTCCAAGGCACTGATCTCCCAATCCCATGGCAACCCTCACTTGGCCAATTTCTTTTGTGTTTTGATCTTATCTCTGAGGCTTGGGTACTTTGATACTGTCATACCTTTCATCAAGTCTATCCTTTGGTACTAGATATCCTCAATCATGTGCTTAACCTCCTTGTATTGGATACGATTCCCAAGGAAGTGGATATTGTCATCATTTGCTAGTACCTTGATTCTGGATCTAGTAGTAAGACTCATAAGTCACTTGTATTTCAACCTTGAATCAATTTCACACTTCATAAACCTCCTGATCCAAACCATAACTCACCTTGTGACTTCATCCATAGATCTAGGGTTTACTTCTCCTTACACCTTACGTACTTCAACTTCCATTGATTTGATCTGGTGTCTTGGTCTGATCTCTCCTGTTGGGAGTAGATCTGGGTCTCCCCCATTGTTGTCTTGGGCTAAGATAACATCAAGTGAAGATTGCCTCAATTAGTGTGACAACCATCCATTTGGGAGTCGAGGCTATCTTGGTTCACCTCTTTGGTTGCCCATCCCTCTACCGTCCATCTTGGATTCATCTCGTAGGGGTAATTACAAGTCTAGCGATAACATTTTGGCGCTGTTGTCGGGGAGGTAGAGGCTTACCTTCGGTGTCTGCGAGTGTCCGTGCATTAATCCATATCTTATCGCATTCATTTATTTTTCCTTGGTGATTGCATTTCTAATCACATAATTTTATCGATCACCTTATTAATTCACTCACCTCACCTCTCCTACGACATATCTCTTTTCGGTGAATTACTTGTGTGGTTCACCTGGCGACTCCAACCCGCGACTCTACTGAGGATAGAACCCAACGTATTAATTTTAAGTTCTTAGAACGTCCTGTAAATCCTGAGGAAATCCCTACAACTTGCACTTGGAACCATAGACAAACTAAAGAAAATTCTTCCAACTGTTTTTAGAAGATATCTAGTCCTACTGCTTTCCCGAGTCATCTTTTTGGATCTCCTTCAACTTCATCTAATCCAATGGCCGGAACAACACTAGTGGAAACCAAAATGTTCCTCCTCCACAAAACCCTAGGATTCTTGGAAGGAAGGCTATGCCATCTCCTTTAGATTTTTCCCTGATCCAAGGAGCCCCCCATGACATGCCTAATAAATATTTCGAAAAACTTCCCAAGTTTGATGGAGTGTCATCTATCTCCATTGAAGATAATATTGACAAAGTCTGGGAACACATGGAAGCATATGGAAAATCTGACGAAGATGTCTTCATGAAGGGCCTTCTGGCATTTTTGGAAGGAGACATTCGGAAGTGGTTTGATAGGTTGCCTACCTCATCCATCAATAGGTATGACAATTTTTTCATAAAGCTTAATAGCGAGTGGTCTCGCAAGTTAGATGGGAAATTCCTCTTGCATCAACTGTTTGACATCAAGAAGAAGGAAAATGAAACAGTCCATGAGTTTAACATAAGATTTGACAAGACCGTAGGAAATATCCCAGAAGAAATCAAACCCAAGGACCAAGCAATTGTTATTCATTATTTGAATGCATTTGAAGGGTGGCTTAGATATCACTTAAATGATAAGAATCCAAATGACTTGAAGACTACCCAATTCAATGCAAAGATGGCTGAGCAAAATGCGGCATCTACGGGTAAGCAAAAAAATTTCGATCACTTTGCCCCATCCACTTCTAGATCTGACCCTAAACTCCGAAAGCCTAGAGAACCTGTGAATGAAATAAAGGAATCAAAGGACACGTTAGAAACCATGCAAGAGATGATGAGACAACTAACTGTCCTGACAAAAAGTGTCGCTAGTTTTCATGATCCTGAGAGACATCGAAACCCTTATGGCCCTAAGCCCTACTGGAACAATAATAGAAGGCCTGGGGTAGATAACAATAGAGGACAACCTGAATATCTAGAAAATTCTGAAAAAGAAGAATGTGAATTGGTGTGATGAAACAGAAGAAGAACCTTCTAACAACAACTATCCTGATGACCAACCAAACAACATCAACTTTATTAATGACTTATCTTTTGATGATGGGTTTGGAAGGATTCTCTTGGAAGAAGAGCCATGGGAGCAAGAAGAAGATTTTGTTGATGAACCCAGCCCTTGTGCCATAAATCTCCCTGAAACAAAGAAACAACCACAAATTAAAATCTATAAACAAAGAATTGATTCCCAACCTTCTTTCCTAGACAAATACAAAGAAATTAATGAAGATAAAAAGGAAGAAGAAGATTTTGCCTTAGAAGATTTTAATTTGAATATTGATATGAAGAAAGAGCTAGGCAAGATAATGTGTAAAATCCCTGTCACTGAGTTGATGAAAGTGCCCTCAGTAAGAAGCCAAGTAGAGGAGTTCTTTGATGGCATTGGCCAAGAAAATACTCTTGAGGTTGTCTTAGAATCCTGTCACATACAGAGCCTTAGCGGAATACAACCTAGCAAAGTTGAAAAGGATCCACCTATCAACATCCAGTCTGCAATTTATGAGATAAAGAACAGGGATCACCCTCCCTTTTACCTAGCCTTGCACATTTAGAATATGCTCCTGCATAATTGCATGTCGGATTTTGGAGCAGCTATGAATGTGATTCCCTGACATGTCATGAAGGAAATGGGATTGGAGGTGAGTCGACCCTATGGGAATGTTTGTGGTATATATTCTAGACGTGTCCAATCCTACGGTTTAATCCAAAAACCTTAGGGTTGATATGTTTGCATGTTCAGACAGTTCCACTATGATGGATGTAGTTGTTATTGACTTGCCCCCAGCATATTGTTAAGATTCCATATGCTAAGCTAGATTATCAGCATTCAATTTCAATTTCATAACAGAAGCATATAGACAGGATCACTGAAAGAAACAGTATCACAAGATCAACACAGATTTACCCTAGGAAAACCCTAATGGGAAAAACCCAGTAAAAGCTTCCTCAATATAGATGATCAAAAGATAAAAGACAAAACCCCAGACTGATTCTTCTCCTCCTTGCAGCTACAGCTATCTCTCTCTCTTATGCGCTACACAAGTGAGTGTGTGTGTGTAGAAATGAGGAGAGCCTCACTTCTATTTATATTCTTCTGTCCACTTGACAATTCACTCCAACAAGTCGGCCCCACTAAAACTGACTAGGTCGACTTCTCTAGGAGGACACAATCAAATTAATATTATATTGACTAGGGTGCTAATGAACCGGCTTACAACGGAGGGAATTTCCTCACGACTCTTAGTAGTTCTCCCGATAGGATCATCAGGGTATAATGAAATACAAATGATTCTCCCGATAGGAACATCGGGGATAATAAGTGAATACACTTCAAAGTTACAATAATTCAACACTCCCCCTTAACGAGAAGGGTATTCTACAACAACATCAACAACAGTAGCAGGAGAAGGAGAGAGATCATCTTCAACATCATTAGGGTTATACATCTATCGATCATTGGAAGCTTTTTCAACATCTTTGACATATAGTCTTCATCTTCAAATTCAGCGACAGCAACATCATCAAAGCATTTTAGTCTTTATCAATCAGTAGCATCATCATCAAAAATACTTTGACCTTTCGATCATCATCATCAGCAGCACCAATTCTCTGAGCATCATCGTCACACTCTGATCTTTCGATCAGCAACATCATCATCGTCATCATACTGTGATCTTTCAATCAGCAACATTGTCGCCGTCATCATACTCTGATCTTTCGATCAGCAACATCATCATCGTCATCATACTTTGATCTTTCGATCAGCAACATCATCATCATACTCTAATCTTTTGATCGGTAACATCATCATCAACAGCAACAACCTGCAATCCACAGTACGAAGACAAAAGTCTACGGATCACTTTTAGGACTTACGTCCAAGGATGATACAATCCTACCACATTCTCGATGACCGAAGTCACCAGATACAATTACGGGATAATCACTCCCTATCACTTTAGGACTAAGTCCAAGGATGATGCAATCCTACCACATTCATGGGGACCGAAGCCTCCGGATACAATTTGGGACAGATGTCCAGGTATTATACAACCCCAACACATTCACAGGCCTCCAGATATAGTTTAGGACAGATGTCCAGGGATGATACAACCCTACCACATTCACGGGGACCGAAGCCTCCGGATACAGTTTAGGACAGATGTCCAGGGATGATACAACCCCACCACATTCACGGGGACCGAAGCCTCCAAATACAGTTTAGGATAGATGTCCAGGGATGATACAACCCCACCACATTCACGGGGACTGAAGCCTCCGAATACAGTTTAGGACAGATGTCCAAGGATGATACAACCCCGCCACATTCTCGAGGACCGAAGTCATCGGATCACTTTAGAACAAATATTCAGGGATGATACAATCCTTCTTCTTTCTCGGAGACATAAGTCTACGGATCACTTTAGGACAAATGTCCAGGGATGATACACTCCCACTACAACATCACTGCTCTACCTTTCGTGGAAGGTCTTTCCGAACAACACCAAGCTTGTCTCAAAAGTATTCAAACTTTACTCGAGACAGAGGCTTCGTCAACACATCAGCAACTTGTTCATCGGTACTCACATACTGGAGCTTTATGGATCCCTTCTACATCATATCTCAAATGTAGAAATACCGGATTTCTATGTGCTTCGACCTATCGTGGAACACTGGGTTCTCCGTCATCTTTATACAACTCTGGTTATCACATAGAATCACAGTGGTATCTAACTCCAGGTTGAATAAACCTAACATCAGCTTCCGAAGCCATATGGCTTCACAACTAGCAGAGCAAGCAGCTGTATATTCTGCTTCAGCTGTGCTAAGAGCAACACTGGACTGTTTCCTGCTAAACCATGAAATCATAGTAAACCCTAGACTATAACATCCACCTGATGTGCTACTTCTGTCTGAGACACTTCTATCCAATGTTATCGAAACCGGATCGGTCATCGAACCGGCAAAGCCCAAAATGTGAACCGGACCAGAACCGGCTGACTAAAAAATACATAAAATATTCATATTTTGTAAAAAACATATATATTCATGTGCATACATATGAATCCAAACCATTAATACAAAAATATGCAAAGTTTCTCATATATATAGCAAATATGGGTGCAAATATTCAAAATAACACCTAGTGCAATACATCTCTGAGGTTCTTAACCAAAGTACATTAACAAAGAGGTTCCAAAGTACATCACCAAAGTTTTATTTTTTGGTTTTTTTTAAAAAAATTGAGTTTCGTGAGTCCCCAGTTGAGACTGGCCGGTTCGGTCGGTTTTGATCAGTTCCAGCCGGTTCCTTACCCGATTTGGCAAAAAATCCGGTTTTATGATTTTTTTTTTTGCTGACCGGACCGGCCAACCCTGTAAACTGGTCAGACCGGCCGGTTTTGCCGGTTCCGATTACACTGCTTCCAACCCAATCTGCATCTGTATAGCCATACAATCTGTAATCATGGTTTCCATCATAGTATAGACCAAAGTCTATAGTCCCTTTCAGATATCTCATCACATGTTTAGCAGCTATTTGGTGAACACGTCTAGGTTGAACTAGATACTGACTCAGGGTGTTCACAGCAAAACAAACGTCTAGTCTGGTATTTGTTAGATACATCAACGACCCAATAATCTGTCTATATTGAGTCACATCCACCAATTCTGATGATTCATCAGCTAGCAACTTCAGGTCGGTATCCATGGGTGTGGCCATGGCTTTACATTCCAACATATCAAATCTTTTCAAAATTTCTATAGCATATTTTCCCTGATTGAGAAAGATTCTTTCTGAACTTTGCCACACTTCCAGACCTAGAAAATAATGCATTAACCCAAGGTCTTTCATCTCAAATTCTTCAGCGAGCTTCTTCTTGCATTCTACAATTTGTTTCTCATTCCCTGTCAGAAATAGGTCATCCACATACAGTAATAATATGATAGGCTCATCTCCTATAACCTTGTAATAAAGGTTAGGATCGGCTTTACTCTTGGTAAAGTCCATGCTCGTCAGGAAACTATCTATCCTTCCATACCAAGCTCTAGGAGCTTGCTTCAAGCCATACAGGGCCTTCTTCAACTTGCATACATGGGTTCGTCTGTCTTCAACTTCAAATCCTTGTGGTTGTTCTATGTATACTTCTTCAATCACACCATTCAGGAAAGTTGTCTTCACATCCATCTGGTGTAAGTCCCACTTCATCATGGATGCAAGTGCCATGATAGCTCTAATCAAAGTATACCATGCTACAGGTGCAAATTTTTCTTCATAATCAATTCCCTGTTTCTAAGAGAAACCTCTAGCCACAAATCTTGCCTTGTACTTCTCTATACTTCCATCAGCTGCATGTTTTATTTTGTAGATCCATTTGTAGGATACTACACTCTTGCCTTATGGTTTGGGAACTATATCCCAGACATCGTTCTTCATTATCGACTGGTGCTCTTCCGTCATTGCTTCTACCCATTCTTTCTTCTGTACAACTTCTTCATAGTTTGTAGGTTCTTGATCTACAAGATCACACATCAAAGCTACATAGTTGGAAAATGGTGTGGGCTTCTTGCTTATCCTTGAGGAGCCTTCAGGAACTCCATATCTTTCTGCTTCTTGTATAATTTCTTTTGCCCAAATAGGCTTTCTCTTCCATGATATTTCCATCGTAGGGGGTTCTTGTGGTTTTGTCATATCATGATCTTCAGGTGCTTCATCGTCAGGGAGGAATGTAGCCTCTACATTTCTGGGAGGTGCCTCTTCCTCGTACACTTCTTCATGTTGACATTTTCTGGATCTCTTGAGAGTTGCTTCTTCATTGAATGTTACATCTCGATTGATTTCCATGTGATGGAATCCAGGAATGTAAATTCTGAATGCCTTGGATACTTCATAGTATCCAACAAATATCCCCTTCTTTCCGAAAGGGTCCAACTTGGTTCTTTTCTCTTTCGGTATATTAACATATACTGGACAACCAAATATCTTGAGGTGAATTACCTCGGGCTTCTTTTCCGTGAACATCTCTTCTAGAGTCTTCAATCCAAGAGCACTATGAGATATCCTATTCTGCCCATAGATGCATTGGAAGATCTTGATCATATATCATTGTCTTCACTGCCTCCATGATGGTTCTGTTCTTTCTTTCCGCAACATCATTTTGTTGAGGATTGTAGGGAGTAGTTAGTTCCCTCTTGATTCCAGCATCTTTACAAAAAGCTTCAAACTCTTTTGAAGTATATTCTCCGCCATTGTCTGATCGGAGTGTCTTGATTCTTTTGTCTGAAAGATTCTCTATCAAGGCTTTGAATTCCTTGAATTTCTCAAACACCTTGCTCTTTGCTTTCAAGAAGTATATCCAAGTCTTTCTTGAATAGTCATCAATGAATGTAACATAATATTCAAAACCACTCAAAGATGTGGAGGACATTGGACCACACACATCCGAATGAATCAATTCCAACGTACCTTTTGTTTTTGTGTCACTCTTCGGAAATGGATTCTTGATATTCTTCCCTTTCACACATCCTTTGCAAATGCCTTCATGGTTGATCTTCAAGTCTGGTAATCCCGTCACTAATTTGTTCACATGAGGTAGTGCTTTGTAATTAATGTGGGCAAGCCGTCTATGCCACAGTTCACTAGGGCTAGTGGACTCATGAACAAGGGTTGTTTCTAAACGCCCCTTGAGTTTATACAGGCCTCCTTCTTCATCAATGACAACTACATCTTCAATTGACTTTACTTTGGGCCACATGAGTACTTGGCCATCTATGAATGCAACTCTAAATACTTTCTTATCTAAAGCTAAGATAAAAAGTAAATTCTTCTTTAGACCTGGTACATATAAGACTTCCTTCATCTTCAGGGGATTTCCTGAATCAAGCTTGTAGCTTGCTTCACCAATTCCTTTGATTGGATATTGATAGTCATCTCCTAGAGATATTCTGAGGAGAGTTCTTTTCTTCCAGTTTTGACAGAGTTTTCTTTTGTCCCGTCATGTGCTTTGAAGCACCACTATCAATAAGCCAAGTGTCTTCTCCAGGTGTTACAGACCCCGAGAGTGCAAAGAATAGTACATACTCTTCTGCATCTTCTTCTCTTGCTTACTTTCTTCAAGGTCCTTCCTCTTCTTCTTCATCATCCTCATCTTCGGCTAGATGTGCATGATGTCTTTTGTTGTTGCTGTTCCTCTTCTTGTAATCTTGTCTCTTCAAAGGACAATTTCTGGCAATATGTCCTATCTTGTCACAATAAAAACATTGAAAGTTGGAGTAGTCCTTATTGGGGAGACTCTCTTGTTTTCTAGAACCTTCTGGGAGGTTGAGACTCATTGTGGTTTCTCTTCTTGAAGTTGGGTTGAGTCCTTCTTCTCTTTGTGTGAATGGCTAGGGCTTGATCATCTTCCTTTAGTAAAGCTTCTCTATTTGCCACTCTAGTCTCCTCTTGAATACAGTCTTCCCATACAACATCAAACTTCATGCTTTCCTTCCTGGCACACATCATTTGGATGAATGACTCCCAAGATCTAATGAGACCATTGAGAGCAGTCATAACTAACTCATATTCATCAAGGTTGTCTCTAATAGCTTCTAGTTGTTCCTTGAGCTTGGAGACCCTTGTGAAATAGTCTTGGATGGATTCCCCATGACTCATCTTGGTGCTCTTCAGTTGAGCTCTTAGATTCATCTTTCTGTTGATGTTTCTTCCTTCATACATTCTGGATAGGGCATCATACATTTCATTCGGAGTCTTCTTGGATGACACTTGAGGGATCAAGTGATCCTTGATAGAATCAACAATAATTCTTTGTGCCCTAATCAAATCCTTCTTGTGCTTCTCCTTAGCTTCAGCGTCTTGAGGTTCAGGAATTTCATCCTTGATATATTTTTCAAGATCATTCTCCTTGAGAATGAGACGAATCCTGTACTTCCATGCTCGGAAATTCTCTATGCCTTCTAGCTTGTCCTCAAGCTTGGTGCTTGGGGCCATCTTGACAGGAGATCACTGAAAAATGAAATTCTGAGGAATGAGAAACTAAACTTACCAGGAGATGCGCTTGACTGAGGCAAGTTGACAGGTGAGCTTGGTTTCTAGAGATCTCAAGTCTTCACCCTTCAAAATTGTCTTGTGAGATTCAGCACTATAGCTTCTAGCAGTTTTTTGGTTCACTGGATTTTTGCAGTTTTTTGGTGCAGTGTCAAACTAGGGTTTGACTTTCCGAAAGATCTGCTCCTCCAAAAACTTCGATCCTAGGCTCAGAAGATGCGCTCTAAGAGGGCGCAACTTTCCATGCAATCGGTTCTCCAAAATTAAAAAAATTTCCCGAAACCCTAATTTCTTGTCATGGAGAGAGAGAGGGCTTTTTCACCTTGTGAAAGTTGTCCTATTCAGGTTAGCTCTGATACCATGTTAAGATTCCATATGCTTAGCTAGATTATCAGCATTCAGTTTCAATTTCATAACAAAAGCATATAGACAGAATCACTGAAAGAAACAGTATCACAAGATCAACACAGATTTACCCTGGGAAAACCCTAATGGGAAAAACCCAGTAAAAGCTTCCTCAATATAGATGATCAAAAGATAAAAGACAAAACCCCAGACTGATCCTTCTCCTCCTTGCAGCTACAGCTATCTCTCTCTCTTATGCGTGACACAAGTGAGTGTGTGTGTAGAAATGAGGAGAGCCTCACTTCTATTTGTATTCTTCTGTTCACTTGACAATTCACTCCAACAAGTCGGCCCCACTAAAACTAACTGGGTCGACTTCTCTAGGAGGACACAAACAATTTAATATTATATTGACTAGGGTGCTAATGACCCGACTTACAACGGAGGAAATTTCCTCATGACTCTTAGTAGTTCTCTTGATAGGATCATCGGGGTATAATGAAATACAAATGATTCCCCTGATAGGAACATCGAGGATAATAAGTGAATACACTTCAAAGTTACAATAATTCAACACACATGGAATGCTTTTATCTAGGAAGTGGGTGGCTGGTCTAGGTGGATACCTTATGATGGGTCCATCGTATATTTGTGTTCCAAACTCTGACGGTGCTTTAATTAGGATTAACAGAGAGCCTTGTTATGATAAGATTAATTGCTTAATAATGCTAAAGCTAATATTGTGGAAGATGAAAATGAAATTCAAAAATATGAGCAACTTGAAAACATGTTCATGGTAATGGAGGATTCTGATTCCTCTTCTGAAGAAGATCAGATAGCTGAAATTGCTAGGAGAATTAATTTGGAAATGCTTAGGAACGAATTTTCGTAGGATTGGAAGAATTGAGAAGAAATGAAAATCAACCTCAAGATCAAGAACAGAATAATGCAATAGATCAAGAGAAAATCATTGAGAATCCTACACTTGAAGTTGATGAAATTGATGATGTTAGGCATGTTGAAAGAATTCCTTATAGAGTAAGTGAATGGTTTGCTTTAATTGACCATAATAGAGAGAGGTGTTGTCCACCGAATGCACACCGTCAGCAGAAATCTTTTGCACTGTTGTTTCCCTAAGCGGGAAAGGTGTGGCCTTGGGGGAAGCAAAGAGGCAGGTGTTATCCCTTGATCCCAGCTCCTCCGTTTAGGCTAACTCCTAACAAAGCCAAGGGGGTAGTCCCTTAAAAAGGTTGTCTAAGGCTCTTTAAAATGTTTTTAATGATTCTTAGATGGATGGTGTGAATTAGTGTTGTTTAGGAGTTTTTTATATACACAATAACCAATTACACAATCCACGTTGCTATTTGCAAAACACAATATGAATAATAAGACGGAAATTAAAGCATCCATGAATGAATAACTTAGAAATAAATGGACAAGTGGTCCAAACAAGATAATGCAATAATTAAAAGACCAGTGCCTTAAATGGAGTCAAAGTGTTGGGGATGCTAAAATACAAGTCTTTGATGTTTGTGAGATCGTTTTGCAAATGTTTCTTGGTAAATTTTAGTGTAAGTTTTAAGATGAGGTTGATAATTAAATGGGAGGGGGGTCTCCAAGATATACCTTTCGGTACGGGAGATATGTTCAAAACCCTTAACCAATGCAGCTACCCGCAAGGAATATGTAGGTTGTTCTGGAGTCTCTAAAAGCTATGTTCAACACTACACCGCAAGGGTGTATCCTAATTGGCGCCTCGAGGTCACCAACCAGTTGTTCCTGCTTCCTTTGGGTATTTTGCCACCGCAACGGCTTAAATCTAGGTGTTGGATTTTCGCCTGGGGAAAGTGGTAAGTTTTAATATGGTTGTACTCGGAGTTGAGCGTGTGAATTAATAAGTTACAGTCTTATGGGTATCCCAAATGGGTAGAGCATACACACTGTAGAATGGTAAGTTCCAATTTAGGGGATATGTGAGTTGAAGATTTTATTAACAAAGACAACTCTCCGACAGAGAGTGCTCTTGATCCACTTTATGGTGAGATTCAAGAGTCTTATCTAACCTACTATGATAATGCAATGCAAATGATCTCCGATAGAGAGTGCTCTTGACTTGTCTTATGACAGGTTCAAGTGTCTTTGGGTTCTTTTATGAATAATTAAAAAAACACATGAAACAAGAAGCATGCAAGTGGTGAAAGTTTAAACTAACAATTAGTGGAAATAAACTATGTCTAGCAAGCAATCTAGTCTAAGCAAGGAAAAAACACAAGACACATTTCCCCCAAATAGGAAAAGTAGAAAAAATGTGGGAGGCTTAACCCCACTAGTCCCTTTTTATTAATGATTACAATGAGAGGGAGTTTAACCCTTGAAAAAGAAAGATTGCAAGCTACTAAGATGAATGAGCCTTAATGGCTTTTTACAAGGATGCAATTTATGCTTGTATTTTGTCTTCTTGTTTTGCACTCCTCTTCAAACCTTTAGACTTGCTCCCTTGGTTCACTTTGTCCTTGCAACCTACTCAGAAAAACCAATTACTCACGCACCCATTATTGTTAGCAAACAAGACTAATCTAGATGCAAAAAAATATTGAAAATAATCTAAGTATGAAATTGCAATTTTTTAGTCTTTTTTGAGTCAAAATTAGGAAAAAAATACATGCAAAAAAGAATGAAAGAAGGCTGAAAATAATGAAGAAACGAGACAGCCAATGAAGGAATCAGATGGCTGCAAAAAGTAAGTAACGGGCAGCCAACAAAAGGATGAAAGGTGGCTGCAAAAATGGGAGGAAAACAAGCTCAAAAAGTGCCCAAAAGTGGCCACAAAAAGTGCCCAAAAATGCTGAAAATTGAGGTGAAAGAGGGCAGCCAACTAGGAGAAAAGTTGGCTGCAAAATAATGAGGAATGGGACAGCCAAACAAAGAGAAGAATGGCTACAAAGAAAAAGGACAAATAGGGAAGCCAACAAGAGGACATTTGGCTGCAAAAATTTAAGGAAAGAAAGCCAAAAAGAAGAGCAAAAAGAGGCAAAAAAGAGGAGCAAAAGAGGTAAAAACAAGAGCAAAAGTAAAAAAGGAAACTGGAGAAGCAAAAAAGTAAGGAGTGAATACAAGAAGCAAGGTAGCAGGTAAACAGAAGAAAGAAAGAGAGGAGACTTGTAACCAGTGAAAAGATTTTAAATCTTTTATTAAGAGAGGTAAAAAAGAGCCCCTTTTAGCCATGTGTTTTATGAAGCTAGGATCAAGCGCTCTGAAGAACCTGTATGGTGAAAGTATTAGATTAAGAACTCTTGATGAGAAACTGGTTGAGCTTCAACCCCTCCTTTGGTGATTCCTGAAACCGAAACAACTCAATAAAAGTAAACGAGATCAAATGCTAGGATCTAATAATCAAAAAACATTTGAAAAGCATTGGTATAACTGACTACTTCCTGCCCGCTTCAAACATATAATGAATATTGCATAGATAACCAAGTTAAGACATTAAATGGCTACCCTATCGTGCTAGATTTATAGCCCTCATGAGCTAACATTGATCAAATATTTACTAAATAAAGAGAGTAGGGTAAGAACAAGATCACCTCGCAAGATGAAAATCACATACAAAAAGCCCATGCAAAAGACCTCCAAAGTCACTTTATTCCATTAACAATTATCGGTTACAATCTTGGCAGAGTTCTCTTGTAAATTCTCCATATGCAAATGGGAGCAAGAGACCCTTATATATACAAAAAGAGAGAAGCTAAAACCCTAAATCAAACTGAAGCTATGGCAATTGATTCGGAGTTGAACCGATGCCTGACTAAGTTGTAACTGAGTTGGAGTAATGAGTGGGGGGTGAGGTGGCCTCAATCCCTCTCGGTCTTATCACCACAAGTTTGGGCACTATGCAGGTTAGTGTCCAAACAAGAAGAGGAAAGGTAAACATCAACATACAGCAGCTTCAGCAGAGATGGATGAGTTCCCATCTCGGTTTGAGAATGAGTTCTCATTATTTTCAGGATGCATAGAGAGTACATCATTTACCAGCAGGGAGTTGGTGGGTGATGATGATGTTGATCAGGTTCAGTGTTCACTGGTTGGACACTCATTTAGTGCTACAGCCACTACTGCCACGTGGTACATTGATAGTGGGGCTTCGAGCCACATGACAGGTGTTCGAGAGATGTTCACCGAGATGACTGAGACTGGCTTGAGTCTTGAGGTGGTGTTGGGTGATGACACTACAGTTAGTGCAGTTGGGCGAGGGAGTGTCACGTTTCAGAGGGAGTCCTTGCAACCCATGATGTTGCGAGATGTACTTTATGTCCCAGGGCTAAAGAAGAACCTTGTTTCAGTTTGATGATCGAGGACAGAGGATATGGGTTGTATGTCCTTGATAGGAAAGTTCATCTCATTCCCAAGTCAGCTGGACCATCTACTTCATGTGCCATTGGAGTGAGATGTGGGAAACTATACAAGCTTCTCTTTCAACCACAGTATGCATTAGCCCACACCAGTAGCAGTAGTGTTGAGACTTGTGAGTTGTGGCATACGAGGATGGGCCACTTGCATCATCCTACATTGAGGTTGTTGAGGGAGATGTCGACAAGTCTATCTCAGTTCAGCGCAGAGCAGGGTGGAGTGTGCAGAGGGTGTGCTTTGGGAAAGTACACCAAGACTGCTTTTCCTAACAGTGACACCAGAGCAGGTGGTTGTTTGGACTTGATACATTCAGACTTGTGCGGGCCCATGTCTTTAGCTTCCATGTCAGGGTATGAGTATTATGTTATTTTTATTGATGATCATTCCAGGAAGACTTGGATCTATTTCTCGAGAAGTAAAAAATCTCGGGAAATCCTGTCACGGTTTCAATAGTTCAAAGCTCTTGTGGAGAACCAAACAGCTTTGAACTCAGATCAAACAGATTCGGGCACTCAGATCAAACAATGGGGGTGAGTATACCTCCAAAGAGTTTGATGAGTATTGCAGACAGCATGGGATCAGGAGGCAGTTGACAGTACCATGCACTCCACAGCAGAATGGAGTGGCAGAGAGGAAGAATCGTTCGATAGTGGGTGCAGCTAAAGCCATGCTGCATGATCAAAGTCTTCCTCAGTTTCTTTGGGTTGACGCTTGCTATATTGCTGTTTATTTGCAGAACAGGAGTCCGCACCGAGCAGTGGGGTTTAAGACTCCTGAGGAGTTGTTCACTGGAAAGAGACCTAAGATAGGTCACTTTCGGATTTTTGGATGCCTTGCATACTCCCATGTCCCTTCTGAGAAGAGGACAAAGTTGGAGCCAACAACAGAGAAAGGCATTTTTGTTGGATATGACGAGACTTCGAAGGCTTTCAGGATCTATCTTCCCTCGCAGAGGAAAGTTGTTGCGAGGAGGGATGTCAAATTTGAGGAAGAGAAAGCCTTCAGGAAGCCCATTGACTCAGAGTTGGGGGAGCAGCAGGTTGCACCTCCACAGGTGACAAGTGCACCGAGTCAGGTTTCAGGGTCACATGTTTTAGGTGTGACTAGGTCACAGATTACAGGTACATCCAGTTCAGGGACTCAGTCTACAAAGACTACTGGTACAGGGACAGGTTCACACAGTTCACCTTCAGGTGATTCAGTTGATACTGGTTCAGGGTCGGTAGGTTCAGGTTCTCCAGGTACAGGCACTTCTTCATGCAGACAGCAGTCTAATGAGGAAGTTATGTAGGAGCAGATGCAGGATTTAGCTTCTTCCAAGAAACGAAATCCAAGTTGGCTTAAGGATCTTGTGAATGAAGTTGAGCAGTCTGTGGGCCCTCCCAAGAGGGAGATCAGGGAGAGCAGGGCACTAGAGAGATTCTGTAGCTATATGGCTATGCTGACTACTACCATTGATTCTGAGCCTTCTACTTTTGAGGAGGCCAACTCCCACTAGGTTTGGAGAGATGCCATGATGGAAGAGTACACTTCCATCATGAAGAATAATGTGTGGGAGATTGTTCCGAGACCAGAGAGGAAGTCAGTGGTGACTTCCAGGTGGCTCTACAAGGTGAAGAAGGCTGCAGATGG
This sequence comes from Pseudotsuga menziesii, assembly GCA_001517045.1. Taxonomy (NCBI): domain Eukaryota; kingdom Viridiplantae; phylum Streptophyta; class Pinopsida; order Pinales; family Pinaceae; genus Pseudotsuga; species Pseudotsuga menziesii. Next base: position 852,594 of record LPNX010400014.1, on the reverse strand, counting down.
CAGCGTGGATAAGTACAAGGCCCGGTTTGTTGCACAAGGGCTCTCACAGGTTGAGGGAGTTGACTATGATGAGACATTTGCACCGGTTGCCAGATTTTCTTCGATCAGAGCTGTGATCTCCATTGTTGCAGAGATGGGTTGGAGGATTCATCAAATGGATGTGAAAACCGCTTTCCTAAACGGTTTTCTACAGGAGGAGGTCTACTTAGAGCAGCCACAGGGCTTTGAGATTCATGAGAGAGAGTCTCATGTGTGCAGGTTGAAAAAGGCCTTGTATGGTCTGAAGCAAGCCCCTCGGGCTTGGTATTCCAGGATAGACTCTTACTTGTTTTCGATTGGGTTTCGGAAGAGTGAGGCGAATCCCAACCTGTACTACATTGTGGTTGGTGGTGTTCCGCTCATCCTTCTGTTGTATGTGGATGACTTGTTCATTACTGGAGGAGAGGACCTAATCGAAGCAAGCAAGAAAGACTTGGCTTCAGAGTTTGAGATGAATGATTTGGGGTTGATGCATTTGTATTTGGGCATGGAGGTTCAGCAGGAGGAGGGGCATGTTTTCTTGAGTCAGGGGAAGTATGCTTCAGAGATGCTGAAGAGATTTCAGATGACAGATTGCAGGCCTATGTCCACAACTATGGCCACCAACCTGAAGGAGCTTTATGCTTCTGAGGGAGAGTTGGTGGACCCTACTTTGTATAGGCAGCTTATTGGTTCATTGATGTATTTGGTCAACACCAGACCAGATATGTGTTTTGCAATAAACACTCTCAGTCAGTTCATGGTGGAGCCCTGGAGAGTGCACTGGATTCCTGCAAAACATGTCCTGCGGTATTTGGCAGGTACAATGGATTATGGACTAGACTACAGGAGATCTAATGGAGTGGGATTGGTTGGATTTACAGACTCAGATTGGGCAGGCAGTGTTTCAAATCGAAAGAGCACTTCCAGTTGTTGTTTCAGTTTGGGCTCACGTATTGTATCTTGGTTCAGTCGAAAACAGAAGTCCGTGGCATTGAGTTCAGCTGAGGCAGAGTACATGGCAGCCAGTCAGGCCAGTTGTGAGGCCTTGTGGCTTCGCAAGTTGATGGTGGATATATTTGGTCTACAGATGGGACCCACAGTAATACATTGTGATAATTAGAGTTGCATCAGGCTCTTTGAGAATCCAGTGTTTCATGACAGGTCCAAGCACATTGAGATCAGGTATTACTTCATTCGTGATTATGTTCAGAGAGGAGCAATCCTGTTGAGGTACATTTCTACTGATGAGCAGGTGGCAGACATTCTTACCAAATCCTTGGGTAGAGGGAAGCATATTTATTTCAGGGATAACATGGGAGTGGTGAAGAACACTTTCCTTGGTAAGAGGGAGTGTTGAAATGTTACCTAGCAAAGTGATTGTTCACCTGGCATTGCCTTGGGGTGGACAAGGTCAGTTAGATAATGGACCCCTTGTCATTAATGATTAATAAAGTGTGATGTACTTTATGTTTGCAAAGTGACTTTATTTAATCATTAAATGTCATAAAGTGAGATGTTCTTTATGTTTGTAAAGTGACTTTATGATTAAAGTTCATAAAGTGAGAAGTACTTTATAATTCAAAAGTGACTTTATGATAAAGTTAAGTTGTGGTTATATCCTAAGTTTCACTTTAATGGAAAAGTGAATGGGTTTTTAATTAATGAGGGTCTCTCATAAAGTTAATTTCATGAATGACTTAGGTGCACATTAATGTCATTTATTAAATCATAATGCAGCATTAAATGAGAGCCATTGATCTAAATCCATCTTAGCCATTGATTTGGAAAGTTGGTTACCATGAACAAAAAGGCAAAGAGCAAGGCAAATGGAATTCATTATTCACTTCACTCACTGGGATTTTGAGGAGAGGAGAAGAGAGAGCAAGAGGAGGGTGAGTTTTCCAAGGGAGGAGCATCAAACCCTTGATTAATTTCTGAGAGAGAAATTGACTGAATAAGGGCACGATTTCCAAGGGAGCACTCGGCATTTATTGCAGCCATTAATGGAGGTCGTACAGCAATACTAGCATTTATGACAGTCGTACAGCAACAAGAGGGCACGGAATTCTAGGTGTTTGATCAGCATTTATTGCAGACCGTACAGGCACAAAATTCGAGGCAGGTTGTTGGTCATTTAATGTTGGTCATATAGTGCAATTAATGCAAGCTGTATAGCAACTGTGAGCATGCATTTCCAGGCAGATTTGTGGGCACGCTTTCCGAGAGGGAAGCCAAGATAAGTACAGTTGTTTGTAATTAATTTCTGAAGTTTAATAAGAAGATTTCTCTTGCACAGGTTTTCCCCGGAGGTTGGGGTTTTTCCTAGACCATTGGTCATTTCTGTGTGTTGATTTTATGTGCATGACAGTTAATTTTTTGAGTTTAAATGTATGACTGAAAATTAATTTTCTGAGTTGGTTGAGAAATTGGGAAAAGTAATTTTTAATTCCAAGTGTTTCATGTCAGTCAAATTTAAAGTTTAAATTTGTGCATTCTGGGTTGGGCATTAAACTGAATGCAGAGAAGCCTAAAGGCTTGAGACCGGGTGGGGTTAAAAACAGTGGTTATAAATTTGCCGAAAATTTGGTCGACCTGCTGGAAGGTCTCTGAATACTGCCTTGTGCTTCTGCAGTAAGGCCTCTATATCTGCTGGATGTTGGGTGGCTTGATCTGGTGGTTTCCTGAAGGTAACCAAACACTCTGCTGCCCACTCAATATCTCCATGTAGGAGTACTGCCTCCATCCTGTGGGATGTCACTGTCGTGGGAGGGTAGGTATTCATCCCTCTCAATACTACCTTCTGTTCCTTTGCTCCTGTGAACTCCATCTCCATGGTTTGGTAGTTTGTGGAATACTTCCCTATGGAATACAGCCACTGAACTCCTAATACCACATTCATGTCAGGTACATCTACCACAGAATGTCTTGTTAATTTTTATTGTAACTCAGTAGGTCCTTCACCGTTTTTGTAATGTCTTGGTGGGGACATAGTTTGTTTTTTTTGTATTTTCCTAAGTTCACTTTATATTATAAAAAGTGACTTTATATTAAATAAAGTGAAAGTGACTTTATATTAATAAAGTGAAAGTGACTTTATTAAATAAAGTGAATGTAATAAATGTCATTAAATGATTAAAGTGACATTTAATGTGCATTTAATAAAGACCCTTAGATCTAATTTAATTTTGACCCTTGAAATAAAGTTAGGGTTAGGGTTTTAATTAGTTAGGGTTTCTAAAGGAGTTTTCACCTATTTAATGAAGCTTTGGGGAAAAGACAAAGCACATCCAAGGGAGAGAGAAAAGGGTTCACACGTGGGAAGAAGAAAGGAGCATTCTCACACGTGGGAAGAAGAGAGACATTTTCAGCAAGAGGAAAAGTGAGATGAGCTAGGGCACAAAAAAATTAAGAGGGTTTTGTTTTGCTGCTGCACAGAAATCAAGGAGGATCGTACAAGGCCGTACAGTACGGACTGTACGGACAGGAGTACACATTTATTGTTGTTCTGAAAGTGCTGTACCTTGCTGCACAGAAATCGAGGAGGCTGCCGTACAGATTGCTGAAGTTTTCCAGCACAGAAATCAAGGTATTTTTTATGGCATATTTTCCAAGACAATCTGCAAGCTAAGAGGGGTCGTACAGCAGTATTTGGCTGGTATTTTATTTCTGTTTTTTAAGGCACATTTCCTAATGTATTTTTCAGACAGTTCTAGTTTGACATCTCTGCTGAAAATGATCTTCTCTCATAAATAAAATTTCTCTCTGGGTTTTACCTCACAGAGGTGAGGGTTTTGCCCTAGGCATTGGCCCTAAATTTCTTATTGTTCTGATGTGTATTTTTATCTTCAGCCAGATTCATTTGGGTGCATGCATGAGTGTTTAAGTTCAAAGTTATCTGTGGATTTATTAGTCTGAAATAAATCATAACTCTGATGAACATAAATCTAGTTTGCATGTAAACTGTTTGACTAAATATCACAATGAGAAGTCGATATGCTTTAGTCAGATTTTCTTCATGTCTCTATCACTGTATAATTCCCAAGTGTTACTTTTAATTTAGGAATCCTCTGACTACACTCCATGGTGTGACTTGTGCAACTACTGAAAACCCATCAAAACTTGCAGTCTGAATGCCTCTCCTTTTAACCCATGCAACATCAATAAAGTTGTGGGATGCCCCACCATCTATCAGCACTCCCACTCTGTGGCCCTGTACGACACCTCTGATCCAGAGAGTGTGGAATCTACAAACCCCTGTCATGGTAGCAATGGTGCCTCCTGAGGCCTGTCCCTCATCAACTGTCTTTGGTGTCTCTCCCTGCTCCTAATCTTGATAATCCTCATCCTCCCCACTGTCGAAATAGGCCTCTATGTAGTAGGTACTAGGCCTTTCCCTTTCCTAAACATCTGTCACCTGGTACCCATGGTTCCTGGCAAGTGAAACATAACTTCTTTCTTCTAAGGTCCTGTCGAATAGCATTGTCCATCCATTCTTTCTTGGGCCATTCTTTCTGGAAGGGTTTCCTTTCTTTATCTTTAATAGGGAAATTGGTTCTAGGAGGAAACCTATTTTTGGGTACTGCATCCTGCAAATCTCTAGTCTGGCTGATGGCATCTGCTAGGGTGGTGGGCCTATAGGACTTGACCCATCCCCGTAAGGGTTCAGTGAGGGCCTCTGTAAACAACATAATCAACTTGCTCTCTGATATATCTGTCACCATGACTGTGATCCTCTAAAACTCTGAAATAAATGTATCTGCACTACCTGTCTGCTTGAGTTGGGCGAACTCTCTAAAGTGTACCTCAGGGTCCTTCCAATCAAACCACTGAATGAGCCTCTGTGTAAAATCTGGGTACGATGTGATGGTATTGTGACCCAGTGTCACTAACCCATGGTACCACCACTCATGTGCTTCTCCATCCAAATGCAAAGTAGCCAATTTAATGGCATCTGTCTCAATCATGGGGTTGAGCAGGAAGTATGTATCCAACTTCTGTACCCAATTCCAGGCTGGGCCACCCCAGGTGCCCTCAAAGGTAGGGATAGTCAGTTTCCCTACGGTGCGTTGTAACTCATAGTTCTGGTTGAATGGCCTATTGTAAGCTCTAGCTCTGTTCTTACTTTTAAAGTGGCAGAAGTCAGTGAAGGTCATGGCTGAATGGAAGTCATCTCCTAAACTTCTATACTCTCTCAGATAGGCACGCATGGATTCTTTTGGTTCTACTTGTGCTCTTCTACTTGTGCTAGAGGCACTGCAACTAGACTATCTAAGAATTAAGGCATGGTAGGTTGGAAAGGTTTGTTGTATATATTGGGATGGCTCTGCATGTTGGTATGTAAGTGCTCCGTACTACTACGGGTGGACACCCTATCACTATTGCGAAACAAGGGACTGTGTGTGGTGGGCCCATTCTTCTCTGTCATTTGCCTGAAGGTACTCATCATTTCCTTTGTCCCAGTGGTGAGTTCTTTTATGGCTGATATGAGACTATTGAAAGTTGTTTTATCATCCTCGACCATTGTTTCTTTGCCCTTTCCAAACTAATAGTCTTTGTCCCCCAACTCTATGTCCTCTAACTCCTCTTCTCCTCTATCACTGTCTCTACACCTCTGTCTCTGGTAAGTAATGTTGTATGGGTCTTCTGAATTCATTTATAATTTTGCATGCCCACAGCTTGCAAGGAAAATAGCTCTAATACCACTGTAATATCCCAAAATGATATTTTTCCTTTTCTTTGTGTACTGTAGATGGCTAGTAGACTTATGCCTCAATAAAATCTGAAAGAAAACACTGATCTCTGCATGCATGCATTTGCATGTAGATCTATGCCCTAGATAATACTAAAATGCTAGAAAATAGGAGAAATTAATGCATGTACATACCCATATGTAGATCTGTTGATGATGAAGAGGATGGTCCCCGCATGCAAGAATTCTAATGGAGAAATAAGGAGATAAGCCAAATCATCCTCCACAAGAGAAAGCGCCCTCCTCCAAAGTTGTAGATGCTCCTCAATAATAAATAATCCACTGATGAAGACCTAGATGATGTGCACTAGCGTTATAGTACCCCTTTGGAGGTGATGGAAGCAACATGTAGAAGAAATGGTGGCTCAATAGCCTAAAACGTAAGTATACTCCTCTATGGAATTCGCCCATGCAAAAAGGCACCCTCCAGATAGTGATAACTGTTGATAACTTGCTTGATTCTCAAGCTGAGAGGCCCTTCTTCCAGGGGAAGGGTGATGAGGGTGTTCTGAGAGGAATAGAAGTAGCATGCAAAAGTTATGCCCTCTGTAGAGAAGAAAACGAATAGATATGTCTCTGACCACGGTACCACAGTATGATGGCGAACCCCTCCAACTAGATGAATAATCAATCTCTCAAAGCAACTGCTGAATAAAACCTGATGATGAAGTAGTGTTAAATCTGGATGATCCAACCTGATGATGAACTAGGGCAGATAGATTTCACTGCCAAAATACACCAGTTAGCTGAGCATGCACTCCACCCCAACTCAGCTCGCCGAGCTCTCCAATTCGAATCCTCAAATCAATAATCATATAAGTGTGTTTCTCCATTCACTTTACCTTTCTTTTATAACTTCCAACTGCGAATAACCTAACTTTTGACCTAATTAGGTCACTTTAACTTCTAATTTGCAGTTGACTTGCATGCAGGTGCATGGAGACTCAATCATGTGCATGCATAATGAAATAATGCTCAGATGTCATGCATGCAGGTGGCCTTTGGCTCTGGTGGCCCCCGTCTACCCAATGATGATATAATATTGATGCCCTAGATTTTCTTATATGGCATCAGTCCACAGCTGATTCCCTCACTGTCAGTTCCCGCTCGAACCTACAGGAATCATATAGGTTAGCAGGTCAATCCTCAATGCCTAAGCAGAAGGGGACATTACAGGCATGTTTCGGCCAAATTAAAGATATTGTTGAATCAAAAGATCCCATCCTGTATGACCATATTCACACACATGTGGTCAAAAGGTGGGAACATATCAACGAGTGGACACCTCCTATTGAATGGTGGAACATGTATGGCTCATCATGCCCATGCTTGCATAAATTGGCAACCAAAGTGCTTTCATAGGTGGTATACAGTTCCTTTACACAAAGGTGTTGGAGCAGCTATAGCTTCATCCACTCGGTGAAAAGAAACCGATTAAATGAAAATCGGGCAGAAAGCATGGTTTATGTACATTGCAACATGAGGTTGTTGACTCGTTACTATGAGCAAGCCAAAACTGATAGATCATATGTCTCTTGCGACAACAATCTGGAGGAGCATAACTTAGAGGATGGAGCCTTAGCTTTAGAGCACTTGGAGGATGAGCTTTTGGGCGATGAGGATGACCATGCAGCAGCAACAACAACAATTCCATCGCCATCTTCTACCTTGTTTCCAGATGCACCATCTTTGCCTAGAGGTTCAACTTCACGACCCCCATTGGAATCAGTGAGGGGGGGTCATGCAGGACCAAGTCTTGGACTTGGCTCAAGCCGCTCAACATCGGTGGCTATTGGTGATGACAATCCCACTCCCAATTGTTCATAGACCACGGGAAAAAAATTAGAAATTTCCCGTGGCAAGAGGAAACATCCATAAAATCTACTTTTCTTGTCTTTTCTTATTTACAGTACATTCAAGTTTCTACACTATTGAGTCATTGACTCTTATATTTATTATGGTATACTTTGTGAACATTACATGGAAATTCAAGTTTGAAGTTTAAAGTTGAGCATACCTTTGAAGTTGAACGTACCTTTGCAATTCACTATTTGCAACTTTGAATTGTTGAAACTTGAGTCATTAACCGGTTACTACATAAAAGTGTATTATTATAACTCTTTGGTAATGAATATGATGCTTTGTGAATTGTTTCAAGTTCAACTTTCATTTCATGGTTGATGTTTTCTTTTATAGACTATAGTTTTGGATACTAGACCTATGGTTGACGAATTCACTACTATATGATCAATGATTGATGAATGATGTTATATGGTATTATGGTTTATTTCATGTTTTTATGCTTTCCATAACTAAATCAACATTCTACAAGCATTTGTTGGCATATACGCAGCAAAGTATATTAAAAATATATATTATATAAAAAACGCTCCCGAAACCGGAATCTTTTGAAAATTTCGCTTTTCTCTCCCACTCCCGCTTCCCACTTCCACTCCCGCTCCCAAGTAACCTTGTCAAAAAGGCTTACAAACTTTCTTAAGGAAGAAAAAGAATGAAGGAGGGGGATGGTAGAAGGATCCTGGGTGCTCCGAATGACCAAAAGATTGATTTTTCGGCAGCACCTCCCTCTCTTTTTCCTCCAACTTGATAAAAACCAACAAGCTAATGAGGTAAAGTTAGTGGATTAATGCTTTAAAATACAAAAAAAAACACTTAGTACTAGCTCAAAAAATTATAATGTTTATGCCATTTCAAGTACTACAAAGAACTAGATCTAAGCTTATAAATATAAAATGAAAAACCTTAGATAGTGTTGCCCACCTATATCGACTAGGTGGCAACGTCATGTACATTGCAGATGTACATATTGTACAATTTGCATCATGGAAAGGATTTTTCACTCAGTAGGGCAATTGTGCCCCTTTTCTATTCGAAATGTCTGCTACCCTGCATGGGATAATTAATGTAACTTTATATGTCAACATGGGTCATTCCTCTAAAGATGTCACCATGAAATTTATTATCAGGGAAGTCCTCTTCACCGAGTGTTTTTCCCCTTCTAGTTAATTTTGTTAATTAACAATTTTAATTGGTTGGGTTTTTCACTCACCAATCCTCCAAAGTGATGAATTGACGTTCTGATAATCAAGCCCATGAGGTGGCTAATGTTTCAAATTGTTGTCCATGACCATGCTAGCCATATCTTGTAGTTTTTAGGAATTTCGTTAAGATTTTAATTTTTATTTTATTTTTTCCTAATTAATTAACTTTACCATTTGGTGGTTAATTAATTAAGTTTTGATGTAATAAAGTAATCTCTTGAACCTTGGCATTTTTGTAATAGGAGCTATGAATACAAATGAAAATGCTATGACACCCCCTAAGCCATTGGTTCAAGTCTTGTGTCATTCTGATAAGGGGTTAGGAAGTTAGACCAATTTTGGTTAAGACAGTTTTTTTTCCTAGGAAATTAATTTAATTTCCTAGGGTAAAAAATTAAATTATTTGATTTTGAAGGAAAAAATCAAATAAGGCCATGGTAATTAAGTTTGGGGGGTGGCTAAGCATAGTCAAAATTTCATTTAAATAAACCCCCCCCCCACCCCGATGGTCAAAATAATTTTTTGAAGATCTCCTAAGTAGGGCGCCCCTCTTGTCTTAATAAAAGATAAAATAAAAGATTAAAAAATAAAAAATAAGAATAAAAAATCAAAAAATCAAAATTTGAGTCAAAGGAGGTCTCAGATAAGAAATAAAAAAAGAAAAGATAAAAGAAAAGATAAAAAATAAAAGAATAAAAGATTAAAAATAAAAGAATAAAAATCAAAATCTGAGTCAAAGGAGGCCCCACTTGAGACATGGAAACTCTAGATTTAAGGGTTAAGCTTCATTGTGACATGGATCTATCTTTTTGACCATTGATTTGAAGAGGCACTCTTGCTTATGATTGGTGGATGGCTTGCAAAGTCAACAAACCTAGATCTAAGGGTGGATGAGAGCTAGAGTTTAGATCTATGTTTTGGACCCTTGATTTGGGAGTGGGTTTGGGATCTTTTCAACTATAAAAGAGAGGCCCCTCCTCTCATTTTAGGAGGATTCTGTGGAGCATGGTTATGCTGCCAAAATACTCTCTCTTCTCTATTCTTCTCTCTCAAGTTTTCTTTGGCTATTGTAATGTTGTTGTCCTAGTTGGGCTTAATACAAGTAATCTTTGGAGGAATTCTTTGTAGCTCTCTTCTACATTTCATGCATCTTTTGTTGAGGTAACTTGCATGTGTATTTATTTGATTTGCATTTGTATTAGCTTAGATAGCTCTCCACAAAGTATTTTGTGGAGAGATTTGTAAGTAGAAGTATTTTTGCTTCCATTTGTGAGTTTTTAATAAGATTTATCAAAGTAGTTTGGTAGATTTATTGGGTATTCACCTGTTTGCTTACATTTTGCAGTTCTCATAAGTTTATTTGCAGGGATCTAAAACAAATGAGCATCTTCCTCCAAGGGTTATTTTGTTGTTTTCCATTTTCGCTCCTATGTTTACAGGGGTTTTAAAACTCAGTTTTTATCATTGTACAGTGACAAAAACCTTTGTTTTAAGGTCCTAACCCTTAGTATATTAGTTAAATGCTTCATATCTACTGTTTTAACATCATTTAGGTGGCTGAAAACTCATTTTCCAGCCTTCTAAACTTCTCACTTCAAGTATTTTTACAATCAAATTTTTGCCCTAATTTTTTTGGATTTTTGGACTAAATTTTCTAATAAGTTTCTTTAGTGTTTACTGTGATTTCCAACGAACATACCTTGCTATTTTATTGCAGGTTTTACACAATAGGAAAGGAAGTGCTATCCGTTTTGGTCCAGAAAAGCCTCAAGAACCATCCGGTTCAAAGGGGGGTCCAAACCCCATTTCTCTCTACTCTTTTTTTCTGGTATTTTGTAAACCTCAAAGAGAAGTTCTCTTGGGGTATTCTCAAATCATTTCAAAAGCTTTGTAAATCTATTATAAGTAGATTAGATTAGAGGTAGAGTAGCTCACTAGTTGCTAGTTTGTTTTTCTTCCAAGTAGACCTAGACTTTCCATTATTACCCACCTTCTCTTTCAAAGAGATTGTTGTGTGGTTAGCACAGTTGCTTTAGTTTAGTTTCAGGTCTTTCATTTCATTTCAAGCACTTAGCTTAGATTTATTTCCTGCTTTTATTTTTACTGGAAAGAGAGTAATATACAACCCTAGATCCACCGTGTATCCTCTGTCCCTTCCTGTTATCTCCCTTTAGGGAACTCAGGTCGGGTATGAAAAGTGGAAGGGTTAGGAGGTTTAGGACTTAATTAGATAACTTATGTTTCTACTACAATCGTTTGCTTTACAATCTACACACATTTACTTTCAAGGTCCAGAGTTCAAGTACCAGCACCTTGCATAAGGGATACTGCTTGGTTGACACTGTTGATTGTTTTTAAAGTAAACTTTGCACATCATCAACATTAACAAGTTTTAAAATAAACTCCTTAAAATAAACCAACAGAGGTTTAGCCCCTCCTCCTCTACTTGGTCATCATTCTTCGCAGTATTGCGAGAAACGACGGGGGCTTGGATAAGCTCTTAGTAATAGGCATCCACCATATATTGTCTGTCATTGACTAAAAACGGTGACCTCGAAGGCCAGGGGAGGTAGAAGACCGTGGGGGGTCTCTAGGCATTTTACATCCCTCTTGTTGAGCGTCAAGGCATCGAGGTTTGATCTGCGAGCTACAGGTGGACTAGTTTCCACTGTTTTGAGCACAACGGCATTCCCTCTTTGGCTTTGGAGGATATGTGGTAGGGGTAGTCACATCCCTGGTTCTAAGACTTAAATCAAGATTAAAATTTATTAAAATAAACCAAGAGACACTGCAAAATGTCCTACAAACAGGTTACTACAAAGCATTTCACTCCTTTTCACAGCAGGGATTTCTTTTTACATTTCTAGTAAATGTTTCAGCTTTTGCAATCTCATATGTTGAATGGTTTAACAACTATAATTATTTCACATCATTTGTTTATCTCACTGATAACCTATTCATAATTTGTGGATATTGTTTATACTATACAATTGATTGATACTATTCATATCTTCATTTTTTTATATTGTTGAACTGACTATCATTGCTCTAACTATTTAGCTAATCATTCGTTTATGTGCATATTGTCCATAATTTTCAACTTATTTCATTTGTAATCTCATTCGGTTAGAAAACACTTAAACTGTGGATTAATTAACCTAGATTTGCATTTCATTTGAAAGTTGCATTTGTCTTGACTCCATTTCATTTATAGGCACTGGTTTTGTTAATCTAAAAGGTTTGACTGTCATTGAAAGTGAAAATTTGCATTGCATTGGCTGTTTGTCATCTTTTAGATAGTGCAAGACCTTGGCCTACACACCTTAATAAAGATCCCATTAACTAAATTGTTGATAAACTTAGGAACTTAGTATTCCGTAGGAACTGCCCCCCTTTGGCTCAGTTAGGATCTTGCCTAAACGGAGGAATTGCGGACTGTGGTGACAGTGGTCCCTAGCTCTCACTTGCCCCCAAAGACACACATAGCAAGTTATTGACATTCCTGTGTCATAAAGTGTGTATTAGGCAGCAACTGATAGTAATCAGCTTCCTAAAGGACCTTAGATAGTAAGTTGTATTTGACCTGGGCTATGATGAGGGAAAAGAGCTGGGAGATGTCTAGGACAAGCCATGAGAAGCAAGAAGCACGAGTATCAACATACTCTAAGTCAAAGTTGACCATAGTGCATAGGTTATCATGTGGTTGCGAACGAGGAGGATGGTGGCATCAAAGAGGGTAAAGGAAATGTATGAGTGGTCAGCAATAGGAAGTGGGGGTGAGACAGAGATCCTAAATGTGGGAGTTAAGACCATGACTAGTCAAGACATAATCAATAATCCCAGCTCCACCATTGTGAGGAAAACAAGTGTAGCTACTTAAATTAGGGTAGCAAGAGAGCCTATTTAGAATCAAGATACCCTAAGATTCTCCAAGATGGAGAAGGTGTCTCCCATCACTGTCTCATAAGACGAAGTGAAAATCAGAAAGAGTGCTCTTAGAGGTGATCATCACCTTAGTTTTGTTGAGATTCACCACCAACTCTTAGTGTTCACAAAAGCTAGCCCATTAAACTGCCATTGTGGACAAAAGATTTGATGCATTATTCGAAGTGGAAAAGGCAATACATATTCATGAGTCTTGCGAGAGAATAAATTACATGACTTCCACAGCATAACAATTAATGACATGAGACTTATTTAGCATTTAAATTACTTTATTACCTCACTCTATTACCTATACATAATTAAAGTCCCTATTCATTACTTCAAACTCTTAATCTATGTATTATTATATGATATGGACCATTATAATGATGATGTTTACTGTCACCTACGACCAACAAGGTTCAATAGACAAATAAAAGGAATCAAACTAAATATTCTTCGGTAAATCAAATTCTATATTTGGAAAAAATTGTAAAAATCTCAGGCCTATTAAGTGAGATTCACAAGATTTCTTCTGAACAATTGACAACAACAATTTAGCATTGCAGTCCTCTTTAACAATAACAAGATGTTAAGCAATAATAAACAACTGGTAACAGTGGAAACTAAACATATTACAGCACTGACCTGTCTTCCAATCACCTTGAAAAAGGCCTCATCCTGGTGCAAGCCAAGTCTTCTACAAACTGAAGCAGCAAGCTGTTGGGAAAATATCCACTCACATGTGCTTTTCCTCCCAACCAATTGTACAACTAGGATACTGGAAATACCTGCCATGTAGGGTTCTCACACTTAAAACCTAGAAAGGATCTCTCTTAAACCCTCTATCAAGTACCCTAGATTCAATAAAAACACAATCCAAGTCCAACAAAAAAACAAGGTTTAAATTAAAAGGAGATATGCATAAGGCCACAACATTTTAATTCGTGGATGAGGCCTCTAGTGACAAATCAGCACCTCCCCGCAAGGTAGCAATGTGACAAAGGACCACATCCTCGTCTAGCTTATTGTGCAAACACTTCCAGCAAGCCTTAGTTGCTCCCACAAACAACCAGGACTTAGGAACAACACCGCCCGTAAGCTACAAATTATGCCTCCTAGCTTCATCTGCCCACCAATGAGAACATCAAGTGAGCAACACATATACCATTTCAACTGCCACACCAATACATAACCAATCTTTCCCTCCCAACTCTTTTAAACCAAGGTTTTCCAAGGGTCACTGATCCCAAGGCAAGACACAACACAACAACAATTCCCAATACTAGCACAAGAATCCTCAATTCCCCACACAAAGTCCAACCCCCCGATAGAAGCCATGTCCCTACTTAAAATAGTCTTAGAAGTTCTTAGGGTTGGATCTTTTGGTCAAGGCTCATGATAGACTACCCCCAAGGTCTCATCGCTAGACCCCTAGGCTAGAAACCCTAAAAAGTGTTTTTACTCAAATAAGCCACTTTGATTATATAAATCCACAATATAAGTCCACATTAATCCCACACACAAAGGTCTCCTAAAGTCAATTTAGGTTAGGACACTAGTCTTGAGCGAGAGGCCCCTTTTCTGAGAGTGTACTATCCTCAACAACGAATAACCAAATCATTCGGGTTGCTCCCAACATCTAACCCCGGTCAATGTGAATCTTGAAAACTAGGCAATGAACAAATAACATCATCAATCATCAATAAGTAATAACAATGTACATCATAATTCATCAAATACAACATTATAATATAATTTATGTGCAACAAAACATCATCATAATCATAAATGCATGTCAAAGGTACGGAGGATAGTATAAATCTAAACATCATCTTACAAAGTCAACTCAGAAAGCCTAATCATGAAAATCTAATCATAAGCAAGGTGTTGCAAACCCAAAGGGTGTGACGCAGTCACATCTATTGTGCCCAAAAGGGGTGTTACAATAGTGGAAATGAAGGAACCAAGGTCATTATGCATTCATAAGCTAGAAGGACTTGAAAAGTAATTAAGTTATAAAACTGGGTAAAATTTTGTCTTGTATAAATGCATATCAAAGGTACGGAGGATAGTATAAATCTAAACATCAACTTACAAAGTCAACTCATAAAGCCTAATCATCAAAATCTAATCATAAGCAAGGTGTTGCAAACCCAAAGGGTGTGACGCAGTCACATCTATTGTGCCCAAAAGGGGTGTTACAATAGTGGAAATGAAGGAACCAAGGTCAGTATGCATTCATAAGCTAGAAGGACTTGAAAAGTAATTAAGTTATAAAACTGGGTAAAATGTTGTCTTGTAAGGGCGGGGCATGTTAAAAGGAAGTAGTGTTCATCCTCAACCCCCTTTGTTTCACAGGTTTTACAAATAGGCTTATCCCAAGGTGTTTTTGGGTTAATCCAGCAAGTTAGCAACTAGTTTCACTACGGAGTTCATGAGCATTGGTCCTAATCTTAACAATATTCATTTTGTTTTTTAAGCTCATAATGTTGGAAAATTAGTTTTGATCAACATGTTTAAGATTGATAAAATCATTGTAGTATTGCAAGTTGCAACTTTCTCTTATTAATAACTTCATTGTCATTCTAGGCCTTAGTTTTAAACTTCATAGGGAGGTAAGATTTGTATGTGTCCGTATTATTAATTTGATTGTCTTCTTTATATCCCAATAGTTAAGCCAAGCCTCAAAATCTCTAGCCCAACCTCTTTTGAGCCTGTGGTAGCTACTGGTAATACTAGAAGCAATATTAGTGAGCCTGTCCTTGCTCAATTTGAGCAATTTATGATTACATTCTAAATATATAATCATTAGCTTTGGACTCCACCAAAGCACATACTACTTCAGTCAAAAAAATGGTGTAAGAAGTGTTATATTTGATCTTAAAATTTAGGTAATGGAACATTTTTGGATTTGCTCAATTTTTTGCCAAGTCTCACAAGAGATGCCGCAGGCTCTGACTCTAGAGGTGTATTTCTTCATTTCTGTTTTTCCTGGCATACTTGTCTTTGTTCTAGTCAGTAAAGGTCAGCATCAAGAATTGAATCCCAGTCGACATTTGGTTTGTAATAATGAATCTATTCTAAATGAAGATCTATTTTCTAAAAGATAAATTTGATTTGTATTTCAATCCATAACTGTCCAACAACAATACCTGATAGAGAATCAATTCTTGTTTGTCACAGTTAATTTGTATTGCATTGCAGCTTTACTTTCTAATTCCTAATTAGAGTGGTCTACAATCGATGCAGCATGTATGCACTATGTTATCACTACAAATTAGTCTCTCTTCCTGAGAATATGGGGTTGAACCTTCAACCTTTACAGTTAGAATTGATGTGTTTATTTCTGATAGAAATTGTCAGTTATTAACATGTTGGATGCAATCGAAGGAGTTGGATCTGCCATGACTCATTCAAACCTATTTGTGAAATTGCAGGTCCTCAACAGCCCGCATCAGACTGGCAAATTTAATTGGAAGACACAGTTTCCATACTACAAAGAAGTTCTGTATAAATCGAATTTAGAGGGAAACTTACTGGGCAAACCTGTAATTTTTGATATGGATATGAGCCCAGGGGATTTTATTACCCTTTTTTACCTCCTCAAGATGCCTGTGGAGCTGATTGATCTCAAGGTGGAATGCATTACTTAATGGATGGAAGTCATTACAATACATAGTTGCCAACAGAACTACTAGCACACCATTCACAAGTATTTATGCATTTAATGTCAACATTTAATATGGTAAATACATGCCCATATGCAAAGAGATATAGACAATCCTGAAATCGATACTGGGATCTCCTTCAAATGCACAACCTTCATCATCCTTCCAACCACATGCTTACATGTACAAATGCCAACCACATATTTAGACTAAAAACAACATATATATCATGTTTACTTTTGCAGTTGTTCTCTTTGCAGGGAATCACTGTCAATGCTAATGGTTGGGGAAATGCTGCAACCATAGATATTATATATGATATACTACACATGATGGGACGTGATGATATACCTGTTGGACTTGGGGAGTTCTTCGCACTTGGCCAGAATTATTCATTTTTCAGTGCAGCTGGTGATTGTAAATATAGCAGAGCCATTCCAGAAGGAGGAGGTGGTTTTATTGATTGTGACACTCTATTTGGACTTGCTCGTGATTTGCCACGTAGTCCTAGAAGGTTAATTTCTTTTGATCATTTAATTTATTCTCATTGATATGGCTGATGTGTTGCTGTTAGAGCCACATTGCTTCTTATAAGGATTAGACTTTTAAGTTTTATTACACAACTGTCTTTGGTCAACACTGGTGACAGATTATCTTACGTTGTTTCTTCTCCCTTTCCCACAGTTAGAATGCATAAATACATTAACTGTTCTCAAGAGTAAAAATACTGCAGATTTATGTTAACTTCATATCTGGAAGACTTGGCGTAACATGCCAAGAAGAATGATAAAGCATGCATGCTATGGAATTCTCTTTGATTTAGGTCGCTAGAAATTTTGCTAGGGTCAAAAGTATACATCTAAACAGATGTTTTCATTTAATTCGGAGAAGCAGTCTGTTACCAACTATTTTGTACAATAGTTGAACTTCCTATCGAGCCGCCAGTTATCGAGCATGATGAATTCTCATCTCCAGAGTTCAGAAATTCAGTGTGCTCCAGAGTTGGCCAGTTTTGGGCCAAACGTTTTATTTTTTTGTAAATACATGATTCATACCCCCTTGGGGAAAATGTAAAAAATGTCCTAGCATTTAATTTTTTATAAAAGGCTCGGCTTCCTGGACTTAAGCATCAAGCCGACTAGCCCAAAGTGTTTTTTCCCTTGGTTATTATTGGTTGTTGAACAAATGACTAATAATTTCCGAGTTTTTCACTCACACCTCCAAAGCTGGGGTAGTTGTCTTGGTGTTTCGGCCTTGGGAGGTTATTAGAGCCTTCATGTCAATGTTTTTCAACATGTTAGGCATTCGATTGAGTCGTATGAACATGTACTAGGTCCCCCTAGAGTTTCGCTTCATTCCGAGAAAAATTAATTTTTCCGTTTTTTAAGCCATTTTTTAATGGTTTAAATGGAAAAATTCAAAATGTAAAAAATATGTGATCCGGAGTCTGTTTTTGGTGTGGTTGGGCTCATTTTCAAGCCCGGAGCAACATCTTTACCCCAAGAACCACTTTCACTATGTTTTGGCCAGCTAAAGCATCCCAAAAGGCATCATCTGGCTAACAGAGTGTCAAAGTGGCATTTTAACACTATATTTTGACTCCATATTGGCACCGGTCTATTTTGCTTTCATATATTCATATTATTTGGACCATTTGTCCATTTGGAATCTTACTTAAATAATCAGTTATCTGTGGATGTCTTTTTAGAAATCTTCGTAATATTGTTTATCTTGAATCTTGTCATAGCAACGTGGATTGCTCTGTCTTGTGTTATCTCATTATTATAATTTATGATCTAATTCAAAAAACTCCTAAACAACATCCATCTGCATCCGCAACCATAACAACATCTGAAAACATTGAGCCTTAGAAAAACTCTTTGTAGGGACTACCCCCCTTGGCTTCGTTAGGAGTTAGCCTAAATGGAGGAGCTAGGAGTAGGTGACAGTACCTAGCTCTGTGCTTGCCCCCAAGGCCACACCTCTCCCACTTTCTCAAGTGAGGAAACAGCTTTCATTAGATTTCTGCTGCTGGTGTGCATCTCGGCGGACAACATCTTTTGGCGTCGTTGCCGAGGACAAACCTTTTGTTCCTGGACGACTTAACCTTAGTTTTTTCTTAGCTTTTTATCTTTTTTTGATAGATTTTTAGTCCAATCAACTCTCTGAAATTAGACTTGAATCCATCTGGCGACTCCACTGTCAAATAACTTACCAAGGTATTCAACTAGAAGAAAGTATGAAGGTTTACTCAATTTCATCCCTGAGCTCGAACAGGTTTCTAGGAGGAGATTGAATAAGCTAGCTTCTCGTAGGATCCTTGAGAATCTTGGATCCAAGTCTGTTTTAGACATTCGTAGTTTGTTTCAAGAAAATAATAATCAAAATTGTTTCTTCTAACATAATGGGTGAGTATTTTACTCAACTTGACTTCTCTCAGATAGCAAGTCAACCCCATCGTCTTCCAGACAAAGCTATAGAGAAGCTCCCTATGTTCACTGGCACTGATGCCACCACTTCCGCTATGCATCTCAGAAGTTTCTCCAGATGTGTTGATGCCTTCATCAGTGATCATGCATATCAACATGATGATGTTTATATGAAACTCTTTGCTCTTTCCTTGGATGGAAGGGTTGGTGATTGGTACAACAATTTACCAAACAATTCCTTTGCTACACTCGAAACTTTCAAGACTTCCTTTACTAACAAGTTTGTTGAAAATAAGGAACCTAGGCATCAGTTGGCTTCCTTGACAAACATAAAGAAGAAGGAGAGCAAGACTATGGATGAGTTTAACTAGAGGTTCACAGAACTATCTAATGCCATTCCTGCCACTTATAAACCACCTGCACCATCTATCTTGCTTTATTACATTGAAGCACTTACTGGGAAGATGCAGTATCAGATCAGAGATAAGGAACCCACTACTCTTCTTCAAGCACAGGAATTAGCAGTCAAGATAGATAGAAACATGCAGTCCTCAGGAGAGTCCAACCTTCCTGGTTATTCAAGGTCCTCAACTCCTTTGAAGGAAGAGGATCCTTATAAAAAACAAATGATGGAAATGAAGGAGAGACTTGAAAGAATGGAAGATAAGCATCTATCCCGAATAAAGGAAAAAATTGAGAGAATGGAAGATAATCATCTAGCCCAAATGAGAGAAATGCGGAACAAGGTCATCAATATGGAAAGGGCACAATCACAACCTGTCCCAAGAACATCCCCTCCAAAAGTAAATTGGCAAAGGAAAGCACCCAACCATGGACTGAGGCCTCCTCATTAATTAGAAGCTGCTAACATGGTTGAATCTTACACACCATTTTGTAGGGCATGTGAAGACTTTCATGAGGAATCTTCTTGCTATTATGCATGCTATGTTCAGGAGCATGGTTTTCCAAAGGGTTGTAGGCCTAAAGCATCATCAAGCGAGCCTGAGCATATAAACTATGTAGGTGACATGCATAATATTTTCAGAGAAAGTTGGAGAGAGACAAAACAATATTCAAGAGAGCCTGATTACATTAACACAGTTGGGAAGCTCCATCCTGTCACCATAGAAACCTGGAGCCAAGCGAGAGAGTACAGTCAAGAGCATGATACAAGTGATGAAGAGTCCCTTACACCTGACATTCATACCTATGATTCCCCATCCAGCCCGCCCATTCTGGATCATTACGCAAGTTTGTTTTTTCTGGAAATTGTGTCTTTACTTTGGCTGGTAACCAAAGACAAGGCAAAACTTTTTTATATTGATAAAATGCTTAGGTGGCTACACTGGATTTATGATTACACCTAACCTTTTTATATCATGCTTGGAGTAGGAAAATAGGCTCCTCAAAGTGAGCATTTTCTTTCTGTACTTAGAAATAAATAAATTTTTAGTTAAGTTTTGTCATTCCCTTGAATAAAGCAACTTTTGGATCATTGGCTCTTTTTCATAAAGCTTGTGCTACTGAGGTTTTCTTGTTAAGTTGAGATGTTTTTACAGGATATGGAAACCAGAGATTCTGGTGTTCTCGTATGTTCTCCTTGCATAAGAGACTGGATCGAGCACACGTCCCGTAGTTGGAGCCAGATGTTACCAACTATTTTGTACAATAGTTGAACTTCCTATTGAGCCGCCAGTTATCGAGCATGATGAATGCTCATCTCTAGAGTTCAGAAGTTCAGTGTGCTCCAGAGTTAGCCAGTTTTGGGCTAAACTTTTAATTTGTTTGTAAATACATGATTCATACCCACTTGGGGAAATTGTAAAAAATGTCCTAGCATTTAATTTTTTATAAAAGGCTCGGCTTCCCGGACTTAAGCAACAAGCCGACTAGCCCAGATTGTTTTTTCCCTTGGTTATTATTGGTTGTTGAACAAACAACTAATAATTTCCAAGTTTTTCACTCAAACCTCCAAAGTTGGCGTAGTTGTCTTGGTGTTTCGGCCTTGGGAGGTTATTAGAGCCTTCGTGTCAATGTTTTTCAACATTTTATGCATTCCGATTAAGTCGTGTGAACATGTACTAGGTCCCCCTAGAGTTTCGTTTGATTCCGAGAAAAAATAATTTTTTTGTTTTTTAAGCCATTTTTTAATGGTTTAAATGGAAAAATTCAAAATGTAAAAAATATGTGATCTGGAGTGCGTTTTCGGCGTGGTTGGGCTGATTTTCAAGCCCGGAGAAGCATCTTTACGTAGGGGCCACTTTCACTATGTTTCGGCCGGCTAAAGCATCCCAGAAAGCATCATCTGGCTAACAGAGCATTAAAGTGGCATTTTAACACTATATTTTGACTCCATATTGGCACTGGTCTATTTTGCTTTCATATATTCACATTATTTGGACCATTTGTCCATTTGGAATCTTGCTTAAGTAATCAGTTATCTATGGATGTCTTTTTATAAATCTTCGTAATATTGTTTATCTTGAACCTTCTCATAGCAACGTGGATTGCTCTTTGTCTTGTGTTATCTCATTATTATAATTTGTGATTTAATTCAAAAAACTCCTAAACAACATCCATCCGCATCCTCAAACATAAAAACATCTAAAAACATTGAGCCTTAGAAAAACTCTTTGTAGGGACTACCCCCCTTGGCTTCATTAGGAGTTAGCTTAATCGAAGGAGCTAGGAGTAGGTGGCAATACCGAGCTCTATGCTTGCCCCTAAGGCCACACCTCTCCCACTTTCTCAAGTGAGGAGACAGCTTTCATTAGATTTCTGCTGCTGGTGTGCATCTCGGCAGACAACACAGTCCAAAGAGAAAGAAAGAATTATAAAGCTATATGGAATTTAAAGAGGATGAATTCCTAGATTTTTTTGCTCAACAAAATGGAAAATTTTCAAACTGGTTACTCTAAGACACCTTAAACTGAAACTAATTGTAATATTTTCAAACTGATTACAATTATTTTCTTCCGAATAGGGTTACCTAAACTTTAAGACAAGAAGGGTAGTGAATTCTTCTTTTTTCTGATAATCAACCCTTGACCCATAAAGTTAGTTCATGAACATATATGCTTTCAGATGATATTGCATAGTTAGATATGATATTCTCTTTTAAATTTGAATCTGAAAGGCTTCATTGCTGAAAGAGTGTAGCTCTTGAATCTTTAGGGCCACATATTTCTACATAGTTTCATTTTTTGGGAAGGAATCATAGCTTTGCATCCTCAAAAGTTTAAAATAGTCCATGCACTAAACCATGTTCCCTCATGACTTCCAAACCACCTCCTGCTTTTGAGAATTTTTTTATAGAATCTAATACCAAACAGTCTCCTCTTATGTTATAGAATCTAATGCCAAGCAATCTCTTCTAACATCATTTCCTAATTGTGAAGGAACAACTAAATAGTTGTAGAGGAACTATGTAGTCAGCAAGGGAAAAAAATGAGATACTCAACGAGCTAGATATCTGTAATCATGCCATTACTAATTTGAATCCTTCCTCCCAGTGCTTCCTTAGAAAATCAACCATGAAAGATTGATGCCTTGTGATGCCCCTTTCCAAGTGATCATTCGGGGTGGTTATCTGATGTAACTATTGTCACACAACTTGTAGTTATCCCTAAAGGTATCCTGTCCGGGACGGTAGAGGAGATTGACAACTAAAGAGGTGACCCAAGAAGTGCAACGGTTCCCAATGCAAGCTGGGAGTCACATCAACCGAGGCACTCTTCACTTTAGATTATGAAAAATCACAACCAAGGGGGAGACCCTATAACCAATCAAAGAAGATTAGCCAAAGCAAAGGTCCATAGGGGAATGTGTAAATTGAGTTACGGAAACCAATACAAGCTTAGGTAAGCCCAAGAGTTTAAGTGTGGTTGAAGAGGCTTAAGATATTAGGAATGTTTCAACCAATGAATGAGTTAGGCGACCTAAGAGGATCAAAGAGATAGATCTAACACTGTGAAATACACAAGTAGGGCCCACTTCCTTAAAATAGGGAAATGATTCAAATGGGTCCCACAATGTCAAATTAGGGGTGATATGGTGCTAAGGGGTGTTTGATGATGTGGATCAATGGATCCAAGGTAAATTAGACACACCCACATATGGGATCTTAGCATATGACACAATCCCCAAGGAGTACAAATTGACCCAAGGAGACTAGTGCCTTTAGATGGAAGGGCAAATGGAGTCCAAATTATGCCAAATTGTAGATCAGGATAGTTAAGGCAATTATCAAGGCGGGTTTTAAGTGGCATGCCCCAAGGTAGGCTAGATCTCCATAGATCTGAGCTTGAAAATGCATCACCCAATGACCCAAGTGTGGCACAACCCTCAAAATGAGGAATAGGGCCCATAAGGCAAAAATCAAAGGAGTGAAGCACTAGGGGTAGATTATCAAATGAGAGGAGTGCAAATCAAGCAGGATCTCACCTGCCCAAGTGGGAGAACTAGCAAAAATCACCGAACGAAGGAGTGCGACCCCACCCAAGGAAGGCAAAGTGCCTTGGAAAATGTGTCAAATGAAGCCCAATTGCCACCAAACTGTAAATCTGAATTGTCGTGGATGCTATAGAGGTGGGTTCCTTTTATTATTCCCAAAGACAAGCTAGATCCAAGTAGATCTAGAAAAAATGTGAAAAATGAGGGTTTTAATCAATGAGGGTTTTGGGATCTAAGAGAATAAATGAATAGGATAGAAGAATTTCATACCTCGTGGAACATACCTGGAAGATGAAAATGGAAGAGGCTTGTGACGAGGATTACTTCCCACAAAGATCAAATGCCAAACTTTCATGAGCCCTTCTTGCCAACATTTTGCCTCCTTCAACCAAATCGATTTTCCTATTCCTGTCAATCAAGGACACAAAGATCAATCAATCAATCAAGAATGGAAAGAGATGCATACAAAGAGATGAGAAACATGAATTGTTGGTACAAAATACAAAACAACTCTCTGTCACCCAAAACGTCCTCTTGAAGCTTGAAGGGTAGGCCTCCCCCACCAATTTGCATCCCTCCAAAACGCCTTCTTTGCCTGCAAAACAATGTTAGTTGAAGATAAAATCAAGATGCCCACCAATGTCTGTCAGTGCGGAGGAAGAAGCATTTACAATCACCAAAAGCATTCCAATTCCAAGATCCAAGATGCCCAAGAAAGTATTTTTATTCCAATAGCCCAGAGCCAAAAATCTCTAGATCTCTCCACCACTTTACAATGAGGAGCTCTCTCCTTTAAATAGGAATGAGAGATAGCAAAATCCTAACCAGATTTCAAATGGATGGCTAAGATTAAAAGATCAAAATGTTCTAATCAACGGTTGAGATGAGCTCAACATAAAGTACATGGATCAATACAATAATATAATATATCAATGGACTAAATCACCCTAGGAGACGGGATCCCACTCAATAAAAATGAATAAAGCTCATGGTGGGTCCAGGGGGTATTAACTAACACCCCTAGTGTGTCCCCATGGCACAATAAAATAAATATAATTTTTAAATTCAAAATAGTGCCTTTCTGAGGAAATCGTGAGCCTCCAAAAGCTCCAGAAAATAATAAAATATGTCGGAGAGATGGATGTGGGTCCATCCAAATGTTGAAACTGCTGGAGGAGTGGAAGACATCACCTTCATCATCAAAACTCATCCCATGCCATTTGCTTGCCTCAGTAGCCCAAATCGAATTCTTCAGTAGCCATTTTTATTATTTTTAATCTGCCTCGAGAACCGTGATATGGTCCAAACTGCCTCCTGGAGTGCCAGCATTGTCAAACTAAGCCCACCAGGCTCCCTAGGAGGAGGGTAATATGGTAAAAACATGTGGCTGGATCAGCCCCTCCTCATACAGCGCCCTAGGTGAACCAATCAAATCACCTCTATGCTCATACGGGCGACTCAACATGGCAAAACTGCACCAGCATGGTACACTGAGACAAATCATCACTATAACTACCTGAAACTGAAAATAAACTATCTCATTGGACTGAAGGAGCCCAAATCCATCTAAGGTGCATAATCATACACCCTACAGATCTCTGCATGATCAGGTAAAATATCCAATACACCCAAGCAGATAGACCAATAACCTATAACTGATCAAATAGTCAATAATATAACCCAGGCTAACATCAATTTGTTGCAAGTGTTTAGAGGTTAAGACATGCTCTACAAATCATTCAAACAACAATTATAACAAGTAGCAATCATTTCAATGGCGATCTATCAACCAAATATAGAGTTTCTTTAATTAATTATAACTCAGACCAGACTTTTAAGACCATACTCACTTCATAGTTGTAATCAATTTGCTAGTGAAGGGTGAGGGCTAGAAATCAAATGGTTAGGATAAAGGGTGACTACCCACTTGACACTATGACACTTTGGATATGGAAAGGAGATACTCACTCTAGCATATGTCGGACAAGTAATAACACATGGGATGGCAGTGTCGTAGAAATGGATAAGTTACGTTCAAAGGTGCTTATTCACCTTGACAAATGCTTACAATCCAAATCAAATACAAGTGAGGCCAGCAATCTTTAAATACAACTTTTTAAGAACCATTGCTTTTTGGGCCGTCGAATTTTCATAGCCTTGGTCCATGCATTTGTTGAAAGTTTTTGAAAGTTTCCCCAACCCGGTTTCAAGCCTTTAGGCTTCTCTGCATTGTTTAATTCCCAACCCTTTCAATGCATAATTTTTCACAAATTAACCAAACTGAAACACATTTGAAAACGTTTTCTCAAATTTAAACAAACTCATAAATTTTCTTTTCAAACTGTAAATGCAAAACTCAAAAAATTTCAGACATTTACACACATGAAAAATTAGACACTTATTTTTCACAAATGGTCCAGGATAAAACCCCCAAGGGAAAACCTGTGTTTTGAGTGGAGAGATTTTATTTTTCTTCAATAAAAATTACACAAATAAATTCAGCGATACTTATCATTTTTTTGTCTCGAATTTTGAACCCATTGTTGAATACTTCATCATTCAAATTCATGCCAAATCTTCCTTGAAAAATGTGCCCAGAATTCACTGTAAGGACAACATATATTATAGACTGTACTCCTCGATTTCTGTGCCTTAAACCCTTCTTGAAAACTGTGTCGAATCTCACTGACATTAATGCAAACTGTACTTCCTCGAACTGAGTGTCAATCCGTACTGTAGGGAACAGGAATTTAATGCAGGTCGTACTGCTGTACGAAAATTATCAGACTGCCTTGAAATCTGTACCAGACCGTACTGTTGTATGGATTCTCGAAAACTATGCCTCTTCTCGATTTTTGTGCTGAAGAATGTCTTCTCTCTCCTGGTTCTGAATTCTCTCCTAGAGCTTGATGCAACTCTAATTATCACACTGTATAACTGTAGGACTCAGCTCCATATCAAATAAATCCACCATCAACTTGCGAAGCCACAAGGCCTCACAACTGGCCTGACTGGCTGCCACATACTCAGCCTCAGCAGAACTCAATGCAACGAACTTTGCTTCCTGCTGAACCACGACACAACTGTCGAACCCAAGCTGAAGCAATAACCGAAAGTTCTTTTTCGGTCCGAAACACTACCTGCCCAATTTGAATCTGTATAGCCAACCAACCCCACTCCACCAGATCTCCTATAATCTAATCCATAGTCAGCTATACTTGCAAGATACCTCAAAATTCGTTTTGCAGCAGTCCAGTGCACTCTCTTGGGCTCCACCATGAACTGACTGAGAGTGTTCACTGCAAAACTCATATTTGGCCTGGTGTTGACCAAATACATCAACAAACCAATCAACTAACGATATAAAGTAGGGTCTACCAACTCTCCCTTTAAAGCATGAAGCTTCGCCCAGTTGGTGATCATGGGTGTCGACATAGGTCTGCAATCTGTCATCTAAAATCTCTTCAGAACATCTGCAGCATATTTTCCTTGCCCCAAGAAAACATGTCCATCCTCCTGCCAAACCTCCATCCCCAAATAATAATGCATCTATCCAAGGTCTTTCATCTCGAACTCTGAAGCAAGATCCTTCTTGTACACATCAATCAGGTGCTCTCCCCCAGTAATGAACAAGTCATCAATATATAGCAGAAGAATAAGTGGAACACCACCAACCACAATGTAGTATAGGTTGGGATCCGCTTCACTCTTCTGAAACTCAATTGAAAGAAAGTAGGTGGCGATCCTCGAATACCAAGCCCGAGGGGCTTGCTTCAGTCCATACAAGGCCTTTTTCAGCCAGCAAACATGAGTGTCTCTCTCACATACCTCAAAGCCCTGTGGTTGCTCCAAATATACCTCCTCCTGTAGAAAACAATTGAGAAAAGCGGTTTTCACATCCATCTGATGAATCTTCCAACCCATCTCTGCAACAATGGAGATCACTGCCCTAATCGAAGAAAATCTGGCCACTGGTGCAAATGTCTCATCATAGTCAACTCTCTCGACCTGTGAGAAACCACGTGCAACAAAACGAGCTTTGAACTTCTCAATACTGCCATCCATAGCATGCTTTATCTTGTAGAGCGATTTGGAGGTCACAACTGTCTTCCCCTCTGGTCTCGAAACCACTTCCCACACCCCATTCTTCATGATGGAGTTGTACTCCTCCATCATGGCATCTCTCCATACCTGGTGTGTGGAAGCCTCCTCATAAGTATCAGGAACGGTGTCACGCAAGCTAGTCATATGTGCCATATAGCTGGAAAATCTCTCAAGTGCCCTGGTCTCCCTGACCTCCCTCTTGGGCGGTCCAACTGACTCCTCTGCTTCCTTCATCAACTCCTTAAGCCAACTTGGCTTTCTCTTCCTGGAGGAAGCATCTTGTCTCAGACTCTCCTCAACCTCCTCATCAAACACCTGTCTCCCTGAAGAAGTCAAAACAACCTGAGAACCTGTCCCTGGTGAACCTGTACCTATACCACTAGAACTCGAATCACCTGAAGGTGTCATCTGTGAACCTGTGATCCGTGAACCTGTCCCTGTACCAGAAGTACCTGTAGACTGAGCCCCTATAACAAAAGAACCTATAACCTGTGACCCAGTCACACCTGAAACCGATGACCCTGAACTCTGACTTGCCGAACTCTGAGCTGTCACCTGTGTAGTACCATGTTGATCCTCCATCTCGGAATCAAGAGACCTCTTGAAGGCTTTCTCCTCCTCGAACTTCACCTCCCTTCTCACCACAACTTTTCTCTGTGTAGGAAGGTAAATCCGAAAAGCCTTCGATGTCTCATCTTAACCAACAAAAATACCACGCTCACCTGTAGCCTCCAACTTTGTCCTCTTCTCATAAGGGACATGAAAGTATGTAAGGCAACCAAAAATACGAAAGTTACCTATCTCAGGCGCTTTCCCTATGAATGTCTCCTCAGGAGTTTTACTCCCCAATGCATGGTGCAGACTCCTGTTGAGAACATAAACAGCAGTACTACAGGCCTCTGCCCATAGAAACAAAGGAAGACTCTTATCATGCAGCATGGCTCTAGCTGCACCCACTATAGAACGGTTTTTCCTTTCAACCACTCCAATCTGTTGTGGAGTGTAAGGAACAGTCAACTGCCTCTTTATCCCCTCCTGTCGACAATACTCATCGAATGCATGAGAAGTGTACTCACCTCCATTGTCTGACCGAAGTACCTTGATCTTCTTTCCTGTCTGGTTCTCCACGGGAGCTTTGAATTCTTGGAACCGAAGCAAGACTTTCTCTGATCTCTTGCTTCTAAGGAATTAGATCCAGGTCTTCCTGAAAAAGTCATCAATGAAAGTGATGTAATACTCATATTCTGTCAAAGAGGCAGATGATATGGAACCACACAGATCTGAATGAATCAACTAAAGCACTCCCTCTGATCTGGAATCACTACTTGGAAAAGCGGTCTTGGTGTACTTTCCCAAAGCACACCCTCTACACACACCACTTGACTCTGAACTGAAATCTGGCATACATGTAGTCATCTCTCTCAGCATCCTCAAAGCTGGATGGTGAAGATGGGCCATCCTCCTGTGCCAAAGCTCACACAACTCACTGCTACTCTGAGTGTGTGACAGTGCGTGATGTGGCTCGAAGAGAAGCTTGTACAGTTTCCCGCATCTGATTCCAATCACCCGCGAATCAGATGGACCTGCTGTCTTGGGAAAGATGTGAACTTTCCCATCAAGGACATATACACCGAAACCTCTTTCCTCAATCATAGAAACTGAAACAAGGTTTTTCTCGAGTCCAGGGACATGCAATACATCCCTCAGATACATAGGCTGCATGGACTCCCTGTCAAAACGAACAGTCCCTCGCCCAACTGCACTCACCACTATGTCATTTCCCAATACAACCTCCATCTCCAAGTCTGACTCAAACATCTCTGTGAACATATTGCGATCACCTGTCATATGACTGGAAGCTCCACTATCAATGTACCAAGTGGAGGAAGTAGCGGTGGCACTCAACACATGCCCAACAATCATGGAATGCTCCATGTGGTCCTCAAAATCTCTGCTGGTGATAGCGGATGCTCTCTCAACACCAACACCTGCAAAGAGAGAAAAGTCTCTCTCGAATCTCACTGCAAACTCATCGATCTCCGCTGTAGCTGCAGTCTGTTGCTTCTTCTTCTTCTTGTTAGGACATTGTCCAGCATAGTGTCCCATCTTCTGACATGCAAAGCATTTCACTTTGCTCATGTCCTTCTTCTCTTCCTCATGTTGTTTGGCTCCCTCCTTGGAACCCTTCTTGAACTTCTTCTTCTTCTTGCCCTTATCTGCTAAAGCAACATTCTCCTCATCATGTCTCTGATGTGATGAACTGCCCTATATGAAGCTTCTCTATATCTCCTCCTGTGTGAGATCATCCCACAATCGATCCCATGTGGGCATGTTCTCCCTCCCAATAATGGTCTGAACAAATATGGTCCACTACTGTGACACATCATTTAGTGTTGTACGCACCATCTCAGGAATGCCCACCACCTCTCCTATAGCTTCTAGCTCATCTCTTACCTGTGTAATCTTGGTAAGATATGATGCCATGCCTTAACCTTTTCCCATGCGAACACCCTTCAACTTGTCTCTCAATACCATCTTCCTGTTTTCATTGGAACTCTGATAAAGATTTGTCAAGGCTGGCCACATCTCAAATGCATGGTTTTGGGCTGAAATGTGAGGGATCACATGATCCTTCACTGCATCAAGAATGACTCTTCTTGCCCTTATATCCTTCTTCATGAAGGCTGCCTTATCTGTTGCATCAGCAGGTACTACCACAGGATTTGTTGTTGTCCCATGAAC
Source organism: Pseudotsuga menziesii (assembly GCA_001517045.1). Classification (NCBI taxonomy): domain Eukaryota; kingdom Viridiplantae; phylum Streptophyta; class Pinopsida; order Pinales; family Pinaceae; genus Pseudotsuga; species Pseudotsuga menziesii. The sequence goes on along the minus strand of LPNX010400014.1, from coordinate 822,440 downwards.
TATATCCCATAGTTCATTCTCTTCAAGAATCAAGCTAATTCTAGCCTTCCAAGGGCTATAATTTGCAGCCCCGTCAAGTCTATCTTTCACTCTAAGACCAAAAACAATGGCTGCAACCTGTACTCACAAGCAAGTTGTTCAAGACTTCTTTCCTTCAAAGCCCAGTTTCTGAATGTTTAAAATTCTGAATCTTTGCAAAGCTTTGATACCATGAAAGTTTTTGAAAGTTTCCCCAACCCATTTTCAAGCCTTTAGGCTTCTCTGCATTGTTTAATGCCCAACCCTTTCAATGCATAATTTTTCACAAATTAACCAAACTAAAACACATGTGAAAACTTTTTCTCAAATTTAAACAAACTCATAAATTTTCTTTTCAAACTGTAAATGCAAAACTCAGAAATTTTCTTTTCAAACTGTAAATGCAAAACTCAAAAAATTTCAGACATTTACACACATGAAAAATTAGACGCTCATTTTTTACAAATGGTCCAAGATAAAACGTGCCTAGAATTCACTGTACGTACAGCATTTATTACAGACTATACTCCTCAATTTTTGTGCCTTAAACCCTTCTCGAAAACTGTGCTGAATCTCCTTGAAAATTAATGCAGACCGTACAGCCTCGAACTAAGTGTCAATCCGTATTGTACGGAACAAGAATTTAATGCAGGACGTACTGTTGTACGAAAATTATCACACTGCCTCAAAATCAGTGCCATATCGTACTGTTGTATGGATTCTCGAAAACTGTGCCTCTTCTCGATTTCTGTGTTGCCTCTTAAATTCTTTGCTGCTCCTCGATTTTTGTGCTGAAGGATGTCTTCTTTCTTGTGGTTCTGAATTCTCTCCAAAACCCTCAATCTTCTTTTCTTCTCTCTCTCCAAAAATCTCTTTTGGAAATGAATCCAAATCAAAATGAACTTTTGCCTTGCCCTAGACTTTTTGTTCATGGCAACTTCCCCCGTCAATCTAACAGTCAAGATTAGATTAGATGTGGGGTTCACATTAAATGCTCAATTAAAAAATAATTAAATGACATTTACTGCACTCATGTCATTTACTAAAGTTGAGCAACCCCCTTTTTCTATTTAATCACTCACTTAACTTTTAAATGTGAACTCAGGAAAAAATACCCACTTAACTTTTTAATAAAGTCATTTTAAAAATATAAAGTGCATCTCACTTCATTAAATGCACAAAATGACTAGGAGTCGCATTTTAGTGTCCTTGTCCACCCCAAGGCAATTCTAGGTGGACAAACACTTCTTAGGTAACTTTTCAACATTTGTTACACGGATTTTTATTATTAAGGCTTCATGCATTCATATATGTTTAAAAACACTACTTTTCATGAATGGGATTTCACAAGATATTCATTTCAATATACTTCAGAGCCAATTTCATTAGGCTTGCCTTGCACTCATGTATGTTCAAAAACACTATTTTTCATGAATGGGTTTTTTCATAAGATACTCATTTCATTTTCAAATATATTGTATTGATGGCAGCGCTATATGTTTCAGGTTTAGCCAACACAACCTAGGCAACTCAAAGCCGAGACACAAATAAACAGGGAAGCTTATCCAACAAAGAGGCTCTAGTGGGGAAAGGTCCTCCATGCCACAGGTCAAGTAGTAGGTCGAAATGTAAACATAATTGGAAGGTAATGGATGGGTAGAGATAGTGAACAATGAGGCCAACACTAGCAAGCCAAAGTATGGTGGGAATGATCACCTCTATTCTCCCTAAGGAGGGTAAAACCAATGAGTATGGGTCAAGAACTTCTAGGTCTAAGTAGGGACATACATACATAATATCAATACAACCAAGTCCACATATTTATATGACCGCTGGATCATGACACTAGATGCTAAGACATGTCACAAGAATGAGTATAAAAGCAATAATAACCAATCACAAGATAATATCCGCCGAGTCATATACATGTAAATAATCAATCTGAGCCAACATCTGTCCAATGAGAAACTACTGCTGTAAATCTGGGCACAACTGACTGCTCTGCAAATGGCTAAATGACTACATCAGTCCTCAAATCTGAGTGTCCTGAGACTCAGTCATGGCATGGGGAAGTACTATAGTCCATCATCAAATAGTGATCCATCATAGATGCTCATCTCAGCATTTCATATGTAAGGGAACTGGCTGAAAAAGTGTACTGGAATCTAAAAAATAGTATATGGTAGCCCGACTATTGTATAGGTGATAACAATAATGTAGGCCTAAAATTGTTATATTATTAAAGTGACATTTAATTATAAGGGGGATATCTCAGTAGATGGTATTGACTGCTCCATGGTATGTTATTATGTAGTTCCAGAGGAAGATAAGAGGAGGGGCAATGCTTCATTTGATCATCATGATTATTTGATTTGATCTCTTGTGGAGTGTCTGGTGAGCCAGAGTTTTTGTTGGGGTTTGGCAAAACTTCTCCATTATTGTTTGGTTTCAGTGGTGCAAGATCCACCCTAGCAAGACGTAGAGGAATCTATCTAGGATTTCCATCAGATATTCATCTTTAAGGTAATCTTCAATGATTTGTTTGGGCAAATTCTTGTGAAGGAGGACGAATCAATCTTTGAGGAGATCGTGTGCTTCATGTTGTGAATCCTAGAGACCAAGGAGAGGGCCAACCTCATCTCTTGTGATTGGATCGTGGCATCCAGTGATTCGTGGAGTGGAGGAGGTCGAGTCCCTTCCATTGAGATTTCGTGGTTGAGAAGTTGTGCAGGATTGTTGCACTTAGCCATTGGTTGGAAAGTTGCTTAAGGGGCCAATCCCCTTTCTTTCTTAGTCGTAGGCGGTACGTTGGAGAGGTTGCGATTTGGCGTAGGCCAAGTGCACAGAGGAAAAGGCCATGAACATCGTCGGGCCGAGAACTTAAGAGGGCCGACAAAGTAAAATTGTGGCATCTATGCGTTGAGTGAAGGGATCAATCCCTCTTGTGGCAAGAGACGTGGAGCTAAGGAGAGATCACAACCTTAGTAGAGGGCTAAGACCACTTGGGGAAGACGTCGAAGGCTTGGGGACAANTTGAGTGAAGGGATCAATCCCTCTTGTGGCAAGAGACGTGGAGCTAAGGAGAGATCACAACCTTAGTAGAGGGCTAAGACCACTTGGGGAAGACGTCGAAGGCTGGGGGACAAGCCACAAAGACTGTTGGATAATTTAGTGGACGTGACACTTAGGGACGCGAAGATGGGAGAATTTGTGGCATTTTGAGGGACGGTTCACCCATTGGGAAACTTGCTAGGGATTCAGAAGGAGACTGTGAACACTTGGAGGGTGTGAACCTCCCTTTTTGAGCAACTAGAGGGTGTGGTTTTCACTTGGAAGTGGATGGCATCATATTTGAGGGGACTTCGAGGTCGAGGAGAGCCTTGGAACCTTTTGGCATCCTTTCCAGGTTTACTGTTGTTGTACGTTATTGGTAGCTGCGATAGCAACCATAGATAGTTTGTATTGTTACCATTTACTCTTCATAATAAAATGCCAATGTTGTGTCTCCTATCTTATGATTGCAAATGTTCGATGAAATGTTTTATTAGAATGCAAAATTGTTAGGACAAGGATTATCTTAAAAGCATAGGACAAAAATTGAAGTAAGATGAGCATGAAGAATAGGAGAAGAAGCAAGCATCTAGCCATATTGAGGATTTGTGCATAAAGGAAGACCAAACAGAAGCATATCAGGACAATGACACCAGTATAGTGGGTGGGCATTCCTATGATGGAAGTTCCAAATTAGCAAAAGATGAGAATGCAACAGCTTGTCTTACATATGATGGCTATGGGGATATTGAGGAGCCAATTTCTTTCCCTATGTATGATGCTAATGATGACATGGATTCGGTACGTCGTCCTATTTATGACTTGGATGATGACACAGGCATGATTGTACTAGAGTCTAACAAAAGTTGGAAGCTATGCATGGAGGAAGACAATGAAGGGACTGAAGTGATGAATCAGAACTTGTAAGAGGATGATGGTCCACATGAGTCAATTGGACCCTTGTGTGACAACCTAAACCAGGACGATAAAATGACTCTACATGAATTGGAGAACCGGTTATTAGTCACAGAGGAGTAAATTGTGCAAGTATTGACGAGGGAAGATGGTGTTCATAAGCTTATTGAAGATCTTATGTGGAAGACCATTTGGGAGAGAGACAAAAAGGAATTGCATAAGAAGTCCCTAGTGGCCAATTGCGCATCATCAAAGAAGCACTAGAGCAAATGAAATCAGATTATTTGCAGTTGTTCATGAATAGAGATCTTGCTCTTAAGTTCATAGAAGTTAAGGCAAGGCAAGTTGAGGAGATTAGTTACCGCCTGAGTTTGGCACACTCTTCGTTATTGGAAGCAGCAAAGACTCCATCTCTGGCAGTTGTGACACATGAGGACGTGAGTGGCACTCATGGTTGGAGCCTCTCGTGATGATTCTGCATGAGGAGCATACAGAGTTACAAGTGCTTGGAGAGAGTTTGGACACAAAAAACTGTGACCATGCACTTGCTTTGCAGTATGGGGATCCTAAGCCGCTTTTGTTGGAGAAGCCACTAGAGGCCCAAGTTTTAGTTACGGAGGAGATAGGTGGGCAAAGTCCCGGTGGACCAGCCAGCATGAGAATATATGCATCCATAGATTGGGTGGGCAGATATATGGCAGATAGGGAGACACACTGGGATACAGGCTTAGTTGACATCAGTAGAGTGTTGTCTACAGTAGCACATACAGGATACCCGATGGCACAGGAGATTATAGTTGCATGCAGCACCATTCAGGAGGGCACATGGACACACGGTGGTGTACAGTGAAGCTTCAGAGTGTTTCCTCTAGGGAGACCTCTAGAGAGAGTCCTTGAGCATACCATTGATTTGATGTTACCCTAGATCAATGAGTGACTGGGTGATCCTCATAGAGCAGTATACCCCTCGACAATTGATTTTCAATGGGGATATCACCAGACGACGGTCAGAGAGTTGAACACTCACAGTGTTGCTTTCAAGTGTCGTTATGAGTTATTGGTCACACCATTAGGATTGACTAATGCACCTAACAGTGTCCTATCATGCATATCGTTGTGGGGGTTTCTATTGTTATTCCTTGATGCTTCCATTATATACAACAGGACTTGGGAGGATCACTCAAGACAATTGGGTGAGTCATGGGGTAGTATGGACATGACCAGGATTTATCGTTTGGACTATGCGGTCACTACGCAAGGTGCACGAGAGGAGATCCAGGGTGTATTGGGTTAGTTCACAGAGATTGCAGCTGGCAGAGTAGGGGGCAATGTTATTCGCTACAGAGATCGTACATGTTTAGTCCCTTAGTCCTCACTTAGGGAAAGGATCGTGGGGGTTAGGCGTGATTCACATTTGGCAGGACATTTCAGTTTCTCATGAGTATGAGGCACTGTAGGTGGCGGATCTATTCTCTAAGGAGGTGCTTAGATCCCATGGTTTACATGAGCACATCGATAGTGATTGGGACAACGGATCTATCAATGCAATTTGGCAGGAACCAAATAGATTAGCAGGCTCAAAGCCAATTCTCAGTATTTGGTTTTTACCAGAGGATTGTATTTCGAGGGCTTAGCTCATTGGGACTCTAATGATTATCAGCATGGCACGACAACAATCAGTAGGAGTTGGGTTAAGTGGTGGTGTTAAAAGGTTAACAAGGAAAGATGCCAAAGTAGTTTTGCATGAGTGAAATTATGATTATGGAACCCTAATTAGGGTTTTGGTGACCTAATTTCTTAGTGACTTATAAAAGGTAGTCAAGGGGTACTTGTTACCGAGCTTTTTAGTGTGTAGTGAGTTTATCTTCACAGGTGATCAGTTCTGTGTCTACAGGGAGAGGGGCACATTCCAGAGAGAGGGAGGCGCATTATCAGAGGAGTGTGACACAGATTTGAGACAAACCTGACACTCCAAAACTGAGACTGGGGAGGCACGTCATCCTAGCTGTGAGAGAGATCATCTCATAGAGTTTCTTTAGTGCTTGAGGAGTAGAGTAGCTAAGACGTGTTGCTACAGAAGAGGGGCGCATTTCTCCAGTTATACCACACATGAGTGTTGAGACTCATGCCTTGAGGCCAAGAGGGTCAACAGAGACAGTAGGGTTGTCTTCAGAGATTGAGGAGACGACACAGAGACCTTAGTTAGAGTTTGATTGAGGCAAAGCTAGCTAGGGCACACTTTTGAGCAGAGAGAGAACAGTTGTACAGCTAGGGAGGCGTCATTCAGAGATTGAGGTCGCAAATCTTCATTCGACAGAGCAATGCAATGAATAAGGGCGAAGGGAGCACTTCTTTAGAGGTTAAAGAAACAGTGCTTCTTCCAGAGATTGGCAGAGGTAGGGATCAGAGATTCAGAGGTAGAGCAAACAGTTGGGGTGCATTTCCCAAGAGTTGCTTGTAGATCTAGGGATTTGTCCCGTCAAGTTCTCTTATTGTACTTTTTTACTGTTGATTGTATACTCTCTATTTTACTTGCTCTGGCTCGAGATTGAATAAAACCCCATAGATGTTGGTTTTTCCCTTCGGGGTTTCCAGGGTAAAATATGAGTCTTAATAATGTGTGATTGCATTTAATCTGTCAAGTTGTAAAGAGATCTATAGTGTTTTTTGTTATAACTATCTTGCATAGCTATTACCTTCTCTAGCATAGAGAAGTTGGGTTTGCTTGTGGCATATTAAGACTCAAGGTTGGTTGAGATCTCAGATTTCCAGATCGAGTAGTGACATGTGGAAAATTTACAGGTGGTATCTAGGAATTCATCCGAGCAATGGATTGCTTCAGATCATAGAGTTGATCGACAGAGTTGTGACGATGATTGGTCTACTATATTTTGGGATATCAATAAAGGAGAGTCTGAGACCCCTTCTTTATGGAAAGGCATGCTTTCTTTCTAGGTATTCGGGATCGAGTCTAACAATGGAGCCGATACAAATGAGACAGCTAGTCTTTGTTTTCTGAAGTTTGTTCATAGGATTCTTAGGCTTGGATGCATGGAGGAGTGGTCTTTTGAGGAGTTTGTGCAGCTTATGATTGCTTGTCTTATCAAGGGCAGTCAGATGGATTCCTACGTTAGCATTTGGTAGGCCAATGCTATGGGTAGAGGGTGTTTCACATCTTACAAGCTAGTCTGGGACCCTAGTGACTTTACCATTTACAGGCAAATTCGAGATAGGTTTACATTAAGGGACTTTACAGACTTGGTGTTGGGACATATGGGGGAGTGTATGGCTTGTTAACAGGGCAATTCAAGGTCCACTCATCCAACAAGATTGATGTAGTCCTTGCCCATTTTTGGGCCAAGTAGGGAGAGCATATTGTTAGATTGCATCACAGGTTTACCGAGGGTGGAGAGAGCAAAGATTGACCAGTTATCAGGATTCATGCACTTTCTACAGATTTCTTTGGGGTTGTTATCACCAGACTTGTAATTGCCCCTTTGAGATGGATCCAAGATGGATGGGCAAATAAAGAGGTGAAACCAAGATAGCATCGACTCCCAAATGGATGGTTGTCATGCCAATCGAGGCAATCTTCACTTGATGTTATCTTAGCCCAAGACAACAATGGAGGAGACCCAGATCTACTCCCGACAAGAGAGATCAAACCAAGACACCAGATCAAATCAATGGAAGACGAAGTACGTAAGGTGTAAGGTGAAGTAAACCCTAGATTTTTGGATGAAGTCACAATGTGAGTTATGGGTTGGATCAAGAGGTTTATGAAGTGTGAAATTGATCCAAGGTCAAAAGACAAGTGACTTATGAGTTTTACTACTAGATCCAGAATCAAGGTACCAACAAATGATGAAAATATCCACTACCTTGGGAACCGTGTCCAATGCAGGGAGGTTAAGGACAAGATCGGGGATATCTAGTACCGGTGGATAGACTTGACGAAAGGTATGACAGTATAAAAGTACCAAAGCCTCAGGGATAGGATCAAAACGAAGAAAAATTTGGCCAAATGAGGGTTGCACTAGGGTTAAGAGATCAATGCCTTGGGATTTGGGCCCAATGGAGTCACCTAAGCCTGACGCCTGGGAGGACCCACTTAGGGTTTGACCCGATCTACAATACATAGAAATAGTTTGCCCAAAGATCAAGTTGTTTGATCCATAGAATTTTTTTATTACTTTAAATTAGGGTTTTGACAGTAAAATATAGGTGCCAATGGATTGGAACCAAGAAAAGAAGAACTAACCTATGGATCTTACCTGGATAACCTTGTAGATGCCTTGATGATGATGATATATGCCATCCCAATCAATTTGGGAAGATTTGGATGAAGACTATGCAAATTGATTTGCCCAAAGAAGCCAATGCGCCCTCCCTCCTGCACAACAAACGTCAACAATATCAGATTTGATGCATCAAGAGAAATGGACAAATGCTAAAGAAAAATAACAAGATGAAACCATAGATCACAATGATACTAATGATAGCCCCCTGATACAAGCGATGCCAAACAAGCAAGTTAAGGAAGCCCTGCAAAAGCGCCCAAGTGAAGTCGCCCTCCTGTAGACAAAACAAAGTTTCCACGAAAAATATAGATCTCACCAAAAATACCCAAATGCTAGGAAGCAATAGACTTTCCAATCATCGTCAAAGAACACCACATGCAAAGGAAACCCAAGAATTTCCACAAAAGAGTTTTTCTATTATCAAGATTCCAAGAGCCAAAGACCCCTTTACAATGAGAAGCTCTCTCCTTTAAATAGGAATGAGAGAAACCAAAATCCTAACCACCTTTCAAATGGATGGATAAGATTAAAAGATCAAAATGTTCTAATCAATGGTTGAGATGAGCTCAACATAACGTACATGGATCAATATAATAATATAATACATCAATGGACCAAATCGCCCTAGGAGAGGGGATCCCACAAAATAAAAAAGAATAAAGCTCATGGTGGGTCCAGGGGGTATTAACTAACACCCCTAGTGTGCCCCCATGGCACAACATAAATAGAAATATAATATTAAGTGCAAAATAGTACCTCTGGGAAAATCGTGAGCCTCCAAAAGCTCCAAAAAATCATAAAATATGTCAAAGAGATGGGTATGGGTCCATCTAAATGCTGAAATTGTTGAAGAAGGGGCGGAAGACATCACACTCATCATCAAAACTCATCCCATGCCATTTCCTTGCCTCAGTAGCCATTTTCACCATTTTTAATCTGCCTCGGGAACTGTGGCACTGCCCAAACTGCCATCTAGAGTGCCTGCGTTGTCAAACTAAGCCCACCGGGCTTTCTCAGAGGGGGGTGAAATGGTAAAAACAAGTGGCTGGACCACCCCCTCCTTATACAGCGCCCTAGGTGAACCAATCAAATCACCCTTCCGCTTTGACAGGCCATTCAACATGGCAAAACTACACCGGAATGGTATATTGAGACAAATCATCACTGTAATTGCTTGGAACTGAAAACAAATTGTCTCACTGGACTTGGGGAGCCCAAATTCATCTAAGGTGCATACGCACACACCCTATAGATCCCTGCATGATCAGGTACACTATCTAATATGCCAAGACAGATAAAATAATAATCTGTAAATGATCAAAGAATCAATAAAATGACCTCGGATAACATCAATCTGTTGCAAGTGATTGGAGGTTAAGACATGCTCTGCAAATCATTCAAACAACAATTATAACTAGTAATCATTTCATTGACGATCTAAAAACCAAATATATAGAGTTTTGTCAATTAATTATAACTCAGACCAGACTTTCAAGACCATACTCACTTCATAGTTGTAATCAATTTGCTAGTGAAGGGTGAAGGCTAAAAATCAAAAGGCTAGGCTAAAGGGTGACTATCAACCTGACACTATGACACTTTGGATATGGAAAGGGGATACTCACTTTAGCGTATGCCAGACAAACAATAACACAAGGGATGGCAATGTTTCACAAATGGGTAAGTTACATTCAGAGGTGCTTATTCACCTTGACAAATGCTCACAATCCAAATCAAATACAAGTGAGGCCAACGATCTTTAGATATAACTTTTAAGAACGGTTGCTTTTTGGGCCTTCGAGTTTCCATAGCCTTGCTCCATGCATTTGTTACACATATTTTTATTTATTAAGGCTTCATGCTCCATGCGTGTTTAAAAACACTTGTTACATGGGTTTTACATTTCACATTTCACATTTACACTTCAAAGCCAATTTCATTAGGGCTTGCCTTGCATTCATGTATGTTCAAAAACACTTTTTTTCATGAATGGGCTTTTCACAAGATATTCATTTCATTTCCATATACATTGTATTGATGGCAACGCTATTTGTTTCAGGTTTAGCCAACACAACCTAGGTAACTCAGAGCCAAGACACAAATAAACAGGGAAGCTCATCCAACAAAGAGGCTATAGTGGGGAAAGGTCCTCCATGCCACAAGTCAAGTAGTAGGTCAGTTTAGAAACATAACTGGAAGGTAATGGATGGGTGAAGAGAGTGAACGATGAAACCAACACTAGCAAGCCAAAGTATGGTGGGAATTATCATCTCTATTCTCCCTAAGGAGGGTAAAAGCAATGAGTATGGGCCAAGAACTTCCAGGTCTAAGTAGGGACATACATACATAATATCAATACAACCGGGTCCACATATTTATATGACCGCCAGATCATGACACTAGATGCTAAGACATGTCACAAGAATGAGTATAAAAGCAATAATAACCATAACAAAAGATAATATCTGTCGAGTCATATACATGTAAATAACCAATCTGAACCAACATCTGTCCACTGAGAAACTGTTGCTGCAACTCTGGGCAATACTAACTGCTCTGTAAATGGCTACATCAGTCCTCAGGTCTGAGTGTCCTGAGACTGAATCATGGCATGGCAAAGTACTATAGTCCATCATCAAATAGTGATCCATCATAGATGCTCATCTCAGCATCTCATATGTAAGGAAACTAGCTGAAACAGTGTGTTGGAATCTGAAAATTAGAATATGGTGGGTCGGCTACTGTATATGTGATAACAGGGGTATAGAGAAGCATGGATGATAGAGCTATCTCTTGAGGAGGTGTTTAGTGTTCATGAGCAACCTAGATTCATTGCTAATGTTTGGGACAGACTTCCTTTGCCGATATTGAGATCGGGTATGACAGTGGATTTGCATACTTCACCTGGATGCCTATGCATGCCACTATTCATGATGGTAGGTTTAGCTCTTACAAGTATTTCAAATTGGAGTTTGAAGAGAGGAGGATGCAAACAGGGCATGACAGTTAGATGGTTAAGATCAAAGTGGCGCAACGTCAGCATGGTGGTCGTTTTTTGAGATTAGCTTGGAACCCTGGGATTTCAGTGTTATACACTTTAGCAACTGTCACAAAAGCAATAGCTAGTTTTTTCTCTCATGATATTGGTCCCCTAGTTGAGGAGTTCTTTGAGGGGTTGATTGAGTTGTTGCAGCATCAGAATGCTCTACTTATCTGTGATGTTCAAGAGGATTCTTATGACAGTACTTTGTTGGATCACGCATCGAGTGGAGGATACTTAACCTCTTCTTGGTTGATTTGGGACAATAGTATTATTTCCAGTTTCAGCCTAGTTCATTCAGTGGACACTAGTATAAAATTGACCATGCTAGCACATTTTTTACAAATTCCCTGAGGGGGTATGAACATGTGTTACAAAAAAGAAATAAAAAAATACCCAAAAAAAACCTGGCAGACTTCTGGACTCTAAAGAATGAACAAATGTGCTTGTTCAACTTTGCCAGCTCACTTGATAAAACCAACTAAGCATGACTTAGTAGGTAACACTCTCCAAACCCCAAAAGTGGTCTTGTAGTTTGCAAAGTGTCTTTTATACTAAATAGAGTCTAAACATCATCCACATATATAAGATTTTTTATGATGATCCATGCTATGTGTTGTCCGCCGATTACACGCCAGCAGCAGAAACTTTCTGAAAGCTGTCTCCTCACTTGAGAAAGTGGGAGAGGTGTGACCTTGGGGGCAAGCACAGAGCTAGGTACTATCACCTACTCCTAGCTCCTTTGTTTAGGCTGACTCCTAACGAAGCCAAGGGGGGTAGTCCCTACAAAAGAGTTTCTAAGACTCTTAAGTTGTTTAAGTGTTTTTAATGGTTACGGATGCGGATGGGTGTTGTTTAGGAGTTATTATGATAAGATATGTTTATTTATTATGAATTCTGAACACAAGACAAAGCAATCAACGTTGCTATCACAAGAATTAAAAGATAGACAATAATTTGAGAACTCACGAAATGATACAGCATTCACAGATATAAACTGTTAATCAAAATATCCAATGGACAAATGGCCTAGATTATCAATAATGCGTAAAAGAAAGAACTAGTGCCTATGGAGTCAACTTATCACAGATGCTTCGAGTGTAACAAGATGTGAACCTCAAAATAATGCCAGTGAATGTTTCTTGCGCTTAATCTTGGTTAATTTTAAAGTGTTTAGATGATCTTGCTTATGGTTTTAACGAAAGATTTTCAATAGCTGAGAAAATCTTCCAAGTTAATCCGTTGGAGACATGACGGCCGGCCCAATATCCCGAGTTGGTTTAGCGAAGATTGACCAGCTAGCTGAGAATCTTAGACAGCGGGTAGTTCCGGCGCCTATACTGAGAAAAACTTAGGAAATTTTCTACAACACCGGTGCGTTGGTTATGGGTAAAAATTTTATTGTGTTTTTCTTTGCAAACTTAGCAAGTCCATTCACCGTTCTGAGTACGAGCCCAACTCAAAAGTCGGCAAAGCATACTAGGAGAAGGATAATCAATGAAGTTAATTAGTTAGAGGAATGTGAGTTGCAAAATTTTATTAAGTAGATTAATTAAAACTCTCCGACAGAGAGCGCTCTTGACTTTGTCTTATGACAACAGTTCAAGAGACTTAACCAAACTATATGTTTGATGCAAGGGTATGCAGTGGGAATGCTCTCCGATAGAGAGTGTTCTTGACTTGGGTTATGGCAAGTTCAAGAGAATTTAGCAATTAATTGATTAACCTCAAGAAAAATTAAAAGAACTAATCTACCCAAGAATTTCTTTCAGGTTTTAGGCCTTAATCTGAAGAGCATGGGGGTAAGTAAAACAAAACCAAGATAACAAAAGCAACTCTCCGATAGAGAGCACTCTTTATCCAACTTATGGTGAGATTCAAGAGGTTTTGGTTCTTTTTTAAGTTTTGCAATATTATATCAAAGAAAGAAAACAAAACTTTGAACTAACTAAATAATAAAATAGGAAGCTTTTTCTCTTTTCTACTTTATGAAAGATAAACTTTTCAGAAGTAAACTACCTTTCCCTATTCTATTTTAAGCATTTATTCTACAAGTATGCAAACATGAAAAGGGACGATACAAGCTTCCTCCAAATGGGGGAAGAGGGGTGTGGGAGCCGTAATCCCACTTGCTCTTTATTATCTTTTTTACAATGCTTTCCTTTGATGCCTTTTTTTGCTTCTTTTCTTATTCTTGGAAGGCTTTTGGAGCGAGTTGTAGAAAGGGGAAAGAAGAAAGGGGGATTATGAGTCTTTCTAAGCTTGAGTCTTCAAATTTTTGCCAACACTTCCGCTGTCCCTGTCACAAAAGTAAAAAATCAATGATCAAACATTACTAAAAAATGATGGGAAAGACAATGCAAAAATAAAAAAATTGGGGAAATTTTGTACTTAGAAAAATTTTAAAATTTTACATGCAAAGAACAAATCTTTCCCTAGATCTAATGAATGGTATTAGACCTAACAAAGCCCTAAAATATAGATCTAAATATGAGTATTGAAAGCTTGGATCTATTCTTTGAGCAATGCAAAAAATTAAAGAGAAGGGTAGAGAAGGAAGTTTGAAGATGGAGCTTTGGAGTGAGATCTCCTTGTGTTTTTCCTCTTGGAAAAAGCCCAACTTTGTAGGTCCTGAAAGACAACAATGTTAGAAGGTTCTTATGATGATGGAGATGAGATTGATGCAACTGAGCTCACACCCTTCTCCAAATGGCAAGATCTATTAAGACAATCAAACTCGAAACCCAGTGAGATCAAACAAAATAACTAGTATGCTATGAATATTTAAACCAAGATCAATACTTCATATCACTGAATACTTGTACTCATATAGATTAAGATAAACTTTGCATAATAATCCAACTTGACAGCTGCAAATGGAAGATCCTATGTTCTAACAATAGACTTCTAAAACTAGTTATTTGATTCAACACATGAGTAACAAATTGAAAGCAAGGAAAGAGATCACCTCATAATAGACACGTCCACCAATGAAGAAACAATCACATAGACCTCCAAAGTCGAAAAGCTTTATTCAATAAAATACTGATTACAATTTGTGCAGAGTTTCTATGCCCAAAAGTTCATCCCAATAGAGCTAAAGGAGCCTCTATTTATACAATGAAAGAGAGCCTAAACCCTAACACCACACCACGCAGGGAGGGCGCAATACCTAATGATCTAGCCATGTCCGATGAGCCAAACCTAAGAAGAAGAGGGTGAGAGCAAGGGGAGGCGTCCACCTAGGCAAGGCGCCCCCACTCCAACCCTAACCAACCAGTCTTCAACCAATACGAGCTCCCCACCATCAAAAGCGTGAGGATCCAGTGCTCTGACGTGAGGGATGAGGAAGAGCACACGTGAGGAGGTGAGGAAGGCTTGAGGAGTCCAGAGGCTAGGTATGGAGGAGCCAATACCTAGAACTCAATAACATATGCCATACTTCAACCTCAAATGAATGAACGAGCCAATAGATAGGCTCCACCTCACCCAAATGCGGTTATCACTGAAGGAGGCGAATTGGCCAAGTGGATGATAACTCAATGCTCACTGAATGCTGACTGAAGCCGAGTTGTGTTAACTCCAATCACCATTAATGCCAGATGCCATGTCATTCTGCATTTCATTTCGTTCAATTTGAATTTATTTGGAGAGATTTGGATTTTCTCCAAAATAATCATTTTTATTATTTAATCAATAATTTCTCTAGAACTGACTTTTTTGATAAATTATGAGTTATGTGACTGAATGATGATCTGAAACTTGGAGCTATCTGGTTGGCTTATCATGAATGATTTTTAGCTTAAGGTCAGAGCCTTCAATCACTGAAAACGGACTCTGGATCGCTGACTTATTACAAATTGAATTTTTCCATTTAAATTATGAAAAAATTTAATTAAAAACTTATGAAAATTAAAAAATTAAAAAACTAAAACATAAAAATTTGATGCATCTGGTAAAAAAATTTCGGAATTTTTTCTGAGGGTCCTAGTGACTTAGGACATGACCATAGTCTATTCTAATAATGTCTACTAGGTTTATACATACTCAGTTGGGCTCTAATAACCCCCCAAGGCCCAGAATTCAAAATCGGGCATTCCAGCTTTGGAGGAAGCGAGAGAAAACCTCGTCAATTATACCCGGCTATAGGAAAAGCATAATTGTCAAGGGCAAAAAACTCCCTGGAATACCTTAGTTGAAATTTTACGTCTTAGGAGACCGAACCACTCAAAACACCCTACTAGCACATTTTATTACAAACCCCGCGAGGCCATGGTTATAATTAT
The DNA here is from genome assembly GCA_001517045.1 of Pseudotsuga menziesii. Classification (NCBI taxonomy): domain Eukaryota; kingdom Viridiplantae; phylum Streptophyta; class Pinopsida; order Pinales; family Pinaceae; genus Pseudotsuga; species Pseudotsuga menziesii. Next base: position 806,829 of record LPNX010400014.1, on the reverse strand, counting down.
TCAAAACAAAAACTGGCTAGGCACAAAGGCGGATCATCTGATACACTGGAAATAAACATTTATCATGTTTGTGAAATGGCGGCTCCTCAGGTAACCCAACTATGGTACAAATAAGTTGGCAACATCTGGCTCCAACTGCGAGACGGGTACTCGCTTGATTTATTTATCAAAGAGAGCGCCTGAGAATCCAGGAATCTTTGGTACCTGTATGTAAACAGAAGTGTCTTAGTCTCATGTATATGATATAAAAAATAAGCCATGATGAAGTACCAAAAAAATATTTTTTGCTTTTCAAATCAAAGTACATGAAATAAACTTTTTTCTTTGCTTTTTTCAGTATATAAATGAAAGATGCTAATATACAAAAATAAGAAACTATGATACAACATTATACATGGATATGATACATAAAATATGGTACAAAAAAAAAGTACATAAAAATACAACAAAGATGGGTTTAGAAAAGCCCTGGGATGACCCCTTGGTTATCTTGGAGGTTGTTTCGATAAAAGGGCTTCAAGTGTTGGCCATTCATGGGCAAGTTTAATGTATCTCCATCCATGGTGTTAAGTTAAAAGGAATTTGTGCCAGCAGTGTCGTGGATCATAAACGGGCCTTTCCAAAGGCTATCAAACTTTCCATGCTTCCCAGGCTTCTCCCTTCTCTTATCCCATAAGAGAACAGTATCCCCTATTTGGAAAGATCTTGACCTAGCTGACTTATCACACATGCCCTTTATGCTTTCTTGATGTTTGAGGGACTGATCAAGGGCAGGTCTTCTAGATTCATCCAACTCTATGATCTGATTGATCCTCTGTTTCATTTATGATTGTTTTGTGCCATATTCACTTAACATTCTGAAGATCGGAATCTGCATGCTGCTGACCAAAAGGGTGGCTATGAGTCCATAAACCAACTCAAAAGGGGATTTCCCAGTTGAGTTCTTGGTAATCCTATCTGCCCACACAGCATACTTAATCTTGTTATCCCATGATCTTTTATTATCACCCACAGTTTTCTTAAGGATAGTCATTAGGTTTTTATTTGTGGACTCAGCCAGTGCATTGCCCTGAGGGTAATAATCAGATGAGTGGGATAGGATAATGCCATATTTAAATCAGATATCATTTACTTTTTAGGCACTGAAAGCCTTGGCATTATCGGTTGTTATTTTTAGGGGAGTTCTGAATCTGGTGATGATTCTTTCCTCGATGAAATTTATAACAACCTTCTCAGTGGCATTTTTGGTGGGTATGGCCTCTACCCACTTGGTGAAATAATCAGTTGCCATAAGGATCCAACAAAAACCATTGCTAGAGTTATCCTTAAATTTGCCGATAAAATCAAGCCCCCATTGCTGAAAGGGGGCAAGGACCACAACAAGTGTCAGGGGGAGTGCAACCAACTTCTACTTCCCAGTGAAAAGCTGACACCCCTGGCAACACTTGACATGCTTGTGAACATCTGCAAAAAGGGTGGGCCAATAATATCCAGCTCTCAAGATCTTGTGGGCAGTTGTATTTGCTGCATAATGGCCTCCACAAAATCTTGAGGGTGAAATTCCACCAAGATTTTCTTGGAATCTTGTTCGTTTATGCACCTAAGTATGATACCATCTGGGTTCCTCCAACCCAGACCCTCTTGGGTAAGGCAATACCTAGCAGTCTTGAGTCTCAAAGCCCTACACTTGTGACCTTTGAGGTGATCCGGGCAAGTGAGATGGAGAAGGAAGAAAATGATATCGGACTACCAATGGTTGTCAAGCTCTTGAAGGGCAGGAGTCATGGCTGGCTGGGGAGCATTATTTTCAGCAATCATTTCAATAGCCTCTTCATTCTTTTGGGTAAGCATTTTGGCAAGGCCCTGACCCTTGATTAACTTAGTGGGCTTTATTTCAAGGTCATACTCCTGGATCTTGGACACCCATGTGCCCCTTATTCGTAAGCAATCCTGTTGAGACAGGATGTCTTTCACTGCAGTGTGGGGAACATATCCAATAACTTTAGAATACCCAATATAGGTCCTGAAATGTTTTAAAGACTTAACCAAGGCATAAGCCTGCTTTTCCATGATGGTATACTTTAATTTAGACTTCTGCAAGGCTCTACTCATGAATGCTATAGGTTGCTCGAACCCTTCGAAGTTCTTTTGGAGCAACACACCAGCAATAGTGTCTTCTGAAGCAAAGGAAAAGATCATGAAATCTTTCGTGTAATCCAGGCTAACTAAGACTAGAGACCTGGTAATGGCATTCTTTATAGGATCAAAGGCTTCCCTTCCTTCACTAGTCCATACAAACTTGGCATTTTTCTTAAGTAAGGCCTGCATAGGTTTCATTAATTCGGCCAAGTTAGGAATAAATCTTCTGATAATATTTATATGACCATTGAAAGATTGGAGGGCTTTCACACTCTTAGGTAGAGAAATCTTTCTTATGGCCTCTATTCTTTCAGGGTCAATCTTGACACTGTCCTTATTGATGATGTGTCCCAAGAGTTTTCCTTCTTCTATACCCAAAACTGACTTAGCCGGATTCAAAGAAATACCATACTTCCTACATCGCTCAAATATTTGCCTGAGATGACCAAAATGGCTGGATCTTTCTTTTGAAAATACAGTAAGATCATCTTGATAGATCTCAATGATTTTACCAATCAACTCCTTGAAAGCATAATCCATGTCACTTTGGAAAGTAGCTCCTGCATTTAAAAGGCCAAAGGGCATTCTCAGATATTCAAAAGTGCCCCAAGGAGTTGTGAAAGTGGTTTTATGCCTATCCTCTCCTTGAATGACCACCTGATTATAACCAAAAAAACCATCTAACATCGACATCATGCTTGATCCAGTGACCCGTTGGAGGAGGGTCTCCATGTTGGGGAGGGGGTAATTGTCCTTCCAACATGCTATGTTTAGATTTCTGAAATCTATACATATCCTTAAACTCCCGTTCTTTTTTCTAACTACTACCAAGTTAGAACACCACATTGAATGTCTTATAGGAGCTATTATTCCTGCTGCTAACATTTTTTCTAACTCCTTTTTTATGATTGGTGCTAACTTAGGATTTATTTGCCTAAGTTTTTGTCTGAAAGGCTTGCCCTTTTGACACTGTGGTTTCAAGGGAATGGTATGTTGAAAGACATCTTCCCTATATGCTTTAAGTTCATCATAAGTAAAGGCAAATACATCCCTATACTCTTTGACCAAGTTTATAAGGTTGTTCCTTTCTTTTTCGGAAGTACTTTTTCCAATTTTTATTATTTTAGGTTCTATTTCCGTCCCAATGTTGATTTCAATGTAATCCCCCGGTTTCATTTGCTCAACATTACTTTTTTTTCTGTCTTGTCTATCAAAGATGTTTTCTAAGGCAACTAGACCACATGGGACAGGATTATTAAACTAGTCGCCTTCTCCATAGTACTCTTTATTTTCCTCCTGATCATTTACTTTAAAGCTTAGGAATTCATCGACATTATGAATAAATCTCAAAAATTGCTCATCATCTTTGAAGACCTGCCAATGTTCTACATTATCAGGAACAGAAGGTTTGAGGTTAATCTCTAAAGGACAATCCCCCTCTAACATCTCATCTGATGGCTGAAGAGTTGACGCTGAAACTGCAAGCTTATCAGAGGCACTATTTTGATCTCTAGGGATTGCTTCTATATTAAGGGCATCAAAGAATTCCATTGTATCCCAGATTGCATTTCTATATTTTTCAAGTCTTTGACACTTACATGCAAACTGACCCTGAACCTGTTGGACAATTAAGTCAGAATCCCCTTTAATACTAAGCAACTTGATCTCCATGTCCTTGGCAATCTCAATGTCTAGTAGAAATGCCTCATACTCTGTCACATTGTTTGTTGCTTCAAATTCTAATCTGAAAGCAAAGTTGAAAACCTTACCCTCTGGTGAAATTATGACAACCCCAGCCCCTTGCCTGTTCTAGAGTAAGCACCATCAAAATTCATCCTCCATAATTCACTAAGTTTTTCATTTTTTATTTCTTCTTGGAGGGGTTCCAAGAAGGTGGAGTTGATTTGATAGGTCCCATGTTCATCAGTGTGGTAAGCATACTCATTTAAAGGTCTTTGAGGGTTTTCAACATGGTGTCTTTTTTCCTTTTCAGAATACAACTTTACAAGTGAGAACTTCGATGTTGGTACGGTGGCATAGGTCCAATCCATTTGAATTGATCCTCCCAAAGTGGCACCCCATTTCCTAGAAAGCAACATCCCCCACTTGTCTGGCACATCAATAACAAGGATGTCCATGGTGATCTGGATATCTGGATACTTAGCCAATCTAACTAACCGATTCTCAATCATCCCTTCAACTTTAACCGGTCTAGAGTCCATGGCACATACATTTTGGTATGGCCTTGTAGTTCTTAAGTCACGTTGCTGCATGACTTTTTTGGTCATGATGCTAGAACTAGATCTTGAGTCTAACATACAATTGTGTAGAAGAAGATCACCCATCATCAATGATACATAAAAAGGGGGATGATCTTCTTTTCTTGGGTACCTAGTATGTAGAACTATAGGAGGATCGACAAAGACATTATTTGAAGTTCGCTCCACGGTATCAAAAAAAGTGAACTTCTTAGGAGTAGGTAGCTTTACAGGATTTGAAGGACTTTCTTTAGTTCGAGGATCAACATTACTTGGAGGATCTAGGATTTTCAAGAGTCTCTCTCTTTGGCCAGGGATTTTACATAATTCAAGGCCTGGAACGGGAACTTTTGTATTTGCTAGCCAGTTACCTAAGTTAAAACTTAAATCAACAATTTCTTTAGTTTCTACTTCTTTGGGAGGATTAGGAGCTGTTAACTTGGGAACATTCTGTGCAGAAGACCCCTCTCTTGCTTTTCTTTGATAATTTATTCCTTTGAAGTTTTGAGTGATGTTGATCTGCTCAGCTGAAGGCATCTCACCATAGTATTGAGTTAAATTGTCAACTTTCTTTTCATAATGATTGGCCTGTGGCCAATTTCCTATGGAGATGCTAGGGATGTCATCTATATTATTGATGTAATCAGGCTCGCAAGTTGACATACTAGGACCACAACCTTCAGGGTGACCATGCTCTTGAACATAGCATGCATAGTGGAAACCAGATTCCTCATGGAAATCTCTGCATGCTCTGCAAAATGGCTTATAATGCTCAACCATGTTAGCAGCCTCTAATTGATGAGGAGGCCTCTGCTCATGGTTGGGAGGCTTTCTTTTCCAAGTTGGCTTGGTAGGAAAGGTTTTTGGAGCAGGCTGAGTTTGAGTTCTTTCCATAGTTATCACCCTATTCTGTATTTCCTTCAACTACGCTAAGTGTTTCTGTTCAGTTTCCTCCATGTTTTTCTTCATTTCCCTTTTCATTTCAATCATCTGCTTTTCATAAGCATCCTTCATAGCTGACAAAGGATCCTCATCTTTGGGTTCATTAATTTTCAAAGGTGTTGAAGGCCTTGAATAACCCTGGAGGTTGGATTCACCTGATGATTGCATGTTCAAGTCAATTTTAATTGCCATTTCTTGAGCTTGGACCAAGTTAGCAGGCTCCTTGTCTCATATCTGGTATTGCATCTTGCCACTAAGTGCCTCAATGTAATAGACCAGAATGGTTGGTGCAGTTGGGGCATAATCAGTAGGGATAGCTTTTGATAATTCGGTGAATCTAGTATTGAACTCATCCATCGTTTCAGTATCCTTCTTTTTTATGTTGGTCAGGGATGCAAGTTGATGCCGAGGTTCTTTTTTTTCACCGAACTTATTGGTGAAAGAGGTTTTGAAAGCAGCTAGAGTATCAAAAGCGTTGTTTGGTAAATTGTTATACCAGTCGTCGGCTTTTCCATCCAAAGATAGAGCAAATAACTTCATGTAGACATCATCATGCTGGCTTACAGGATCACTGACATAGGAATTGATGCATCTAGAAAAGTTCCTGAGGTGCATGGCGGAGGTTGTGGCATCAGTGTCGGTGTACATTGGGAGTTTCTTGACAACTTTGTCTGGAAGACGATGGGGTTGACCTACTATCTGAGAAAATTCGAGTTGAGTAAAATACTCGCCCATTATGTTGAAAACACAAGTGTTAATGTTTTCTTGAGAATTAGTCTCTAGAAACAAACTATGGATGTCTGACAAAGACTGAGATCCAAGATCTTCAAGGATCCTACGAGAAGCAAGTTTATTTAGCGTCCTCCTATAAACCTTTTCAGGTTCAGGGATAAAACTAAGTAAACCTTCAGAGTTTCTTCTGGTTGAATACCTTGGTAAAATTAAAAACAGTGGAGTCGCCAGATGGATTTCAAGTCTAAGATTAGCGAGTTGATTAAACTAAAAAATCTACCAAAAAGGTAAAAACTAGAAAAAACTAAGGTCGTCCAGGAACAAAAAATGTCCTCGACAACGGCGCCGAAAGATGTTGTTCGCCGAATGCACACCAGCAGCAAAAACTTTCCAAAAGTTGTCTCCTCACTTGAGAAAGTGGGAGAGGTGTGACCTTAGGGGCAAACACAGAGCTAGATACTGTCACCTACTCCTAGCTCCTCCATTTAGGCTAACTCCTAACGAAGCCAAGGGGGGTAGTCCCTACAAAAGAGTTTCTAAGGCTCTTAAGTTGTTTAAGTGTTTTTAATGGTTACGGATGCGGATGGGTGTTGTTTAGGAGTTATTATGATGAGATATGTTTATTTATTATGAATTTTGAACACAAGACAAAGCAATCCACGTTGCTATCACAAGAATTAAAAGATAAACAATAATTTGAGAACTCACAAAATGATACAGCATTCACAGATATAAACTTTTAATCAAAATATCCAATGGACAAATGGCCTAGATTATCAATAATGCGTAAAAGAAAGAACCAGTGCCTATGGAGTCAACTTATCAGAGATGCTTTGAGCGTAAAAAGATGTGAACCTCAAAATAATGCCAGTGAATGTTTATTGCGCCTAATCTTGGTTAATTTTAAAGTGTTTAGATGTTCTTGCTTATGGTTTCAGCGAAAGGTTTTCAATAGCCGGGAAAATATTCCAAGTTAATCCGTTGGAGACATGACGGCCCGCCCAGTATCCCAGGCTGGTTTCACGAAGATTGACCAACTAGCTGAGAATCTTAGACAACGAGTAGTTCCGACAACTTTACTAAGAAAAACTTAGGAAATTTTCTACAACATTGATGCGTTAGTTATGGGTAAAAATTTTATTGTGTTTTTCTTTGCGAACTTAGCAAGTTCGTTCACCGTTCTGAGTACAAGCCCAACTCGAAAGTTGGCAGAGCATACTAGGTGAAGGAATCAACGAAGTAAATTAATTAGGGAAATGTGAGTTGCAAAATTTTATAAAGTAAATTAATTAAAAATCTCCGACAGAGAACGCTCTTGACTTTGTCTTATGACAACAGTTCAAGAGACTTAACTAAACTATATGCTTGACGCAAGGGCATGCAGTGGGAATGCTCTCCGATAGAGAGTGCTCTTGACTTGGATTATGGCAAGTTCAAGAGAATTTAGCAATTAATTGATTAAACTCAAGAAAAATTAAAAAAACTAATCTACCCAAGAATCTCTTTCAAGTTTTTAGGCCTTAATCCGGAGAGCATGGGGGTAAGTAAAACAAAACCAAGATAACAAAAGCAACTCTCCGATAGAAAGCACTCTTGATCCACCTTATGGTGAGATTTAAGAGATTTTGGTTCTTTTTAAAGTTTTGCAATATTATATCAAAGAAAGAAAACAAAACTTTGAACTAACTAAATAATAAAATAGGACACTTTTTCTCTTTTCTACTTTATGAAAGATAAACTTTTCAAAAGTAAACTACCTTTCCCTATTCTATTCTAAGCATTTATTCTACAAGTATACAAACATGAAAATGGACGATACAAGCTTCCCCCAAATGGGGGAAGAGGGGTGTGGGAGTCGTAATCGCACTTGCTCTTTATTATCTTTTTACAATGCTTTCCTTTGATGCCTTTTTTTTGCTTCTTTTCTTATTCTTGGAAGGCTTTTGGAGCAAGTTGTAGAAAGGGGGATTATGAGTCTTTTTAAGCTTGAGTCTTCAAATTTTCGCCAACACTTCCACTGTACCTGTCACAAAAGTAAAAAATCAGCGATCAAACATTACTAAAAGATGATGAGAAAGACAATGCAAAAATTAAAAAAAAATTGGAAAAATTTTGTACTTAGAAATTTTTTTAAATTTTACATGCAAAGAACAAATTTTTCCCTAGATCTAATGAATAATATTAGATCTAACAAACCCCTATAAAATAGATCTAAATATGAGTATTGAAAGCTTGGATCTATTCTTTGAGCAATGCAAAAAATTAAAGAGAAGGGTAGAGAAAGAAGTTTGAAGATAGAGCTTTGGAGTGAGATCTCCTTGTGTTTTTCCTCTTGGAAAAAGCCCAACTTTGTAGGTCCTGAAAGACAACAATGTTAGAAGGTTCTTATGATGATGGAAATGAGATTGATGCAACTGAGCTCGCACCCTTCTCCAAACGGCAAGATCTGTTAAGACAATCAAACTCGAAACCCAGTGAGATCAAACAAAATAACTAGTATGCGATGAATATTTAAACCAAGATCAATACTTCATATAACTGAATACTTGTACTCATCTAGATTAAGATAAACTTTGCATAATAATCCAACTTGACAGCTGCAAATGGAAGATCTTATGTTCTAACAATAAACTTCTAAAGCTAGTTATTTCATTCAACACATGAATAACAAATTGAAAGCAAGGAAAGAGATCACCTCATAATAGACACATCCACCAATGAAGAAACAATCACATAGACCTCCAAAGTCGAAAAGCTTTATTCAATAAAATATTGATTACAATTTGTGTAGAGTTTCTATGCCCGAAAGTCCATCCCAATAGAGCTAAAGGAGCCTCTATTTCTACAATGAAAGAGAGCCTAAACCCTAACACCACACCACGCAGGGAGGGCGCAATACCTAATGATCTAGCCATGTCTGATGAGCCAAACCTAAGAAGAAGAGGGTGAGAGTGAGGGGAGGCCTCTACCTAGGCAAAGCGCCCCCACTCCAACCCTAACCAACCAATACGAGCTCCCCACCATCAAAAGCGTGAGGATCCAGTGCTCTGACATGAGGGATGAGGAAGAGCACACGTGAGGAGGTGAGGAAGGCTTGGAGGAGTCCAGAGGCTAGGTATGGAGGAGCCAATACCTAGAACTCAATAACATATGTCATACTTCAACCTCGAATGAATCAACAATAGATAGGCTCCACCTCACCCAAGCGTGGTCATCACTGAAGGAGGCAAATTGGCCAAGTGGATGATAACTCAATGCTCACTGAATGCTGATTGAAGCCTTGTTGTGTTAACTCCAATCATCATTAATGCCCGATGCCATGTCATTATGTATTTCATTTCGTTCAATTCGGATTAATTTGGAGAGATTTCGATTTTCTCCAAAATAATCATTTTTATTATTTAATCAATAATTTCTCTAGAACTGATTTTTTTGAGAAATTATGAGTTATGTGGCTGAATGATGATCTGAAACTTGGAGCTATCTGGCTGGCTGATCATGAATGATTTTTGGCTTAAGGTTAGAGCCTTCAATCACTGAAAACAAACCCCGGATGGCTAAGTTATTACAAATTGAATTTTTCCATTTAAATTATGGAAAATTTTAATTTAAAACTTAGGAAAAATTAAAATATTAAAAAAATTAAAAAATAAAAATTTGACGCATCTGTTAAATTTTTTCGGAATTTTTTCTAAGGGTCCTAATGACTTAGGACATGACCATAGTCTATTCTAATAATGTCTAGTAGGTTTATACATACTTAGTTGGGCTCTAATAACCCCCCAAGGCCCAGAATTTAAAATCAGGCATTCCAGCTTTGGAGGAAGCGGGAGAAAACCTCGTCAATTATACCCGGCTATAAGCAAAGCATAATTGTCAAGGGAAAAAAACTCCCTAGAATACCTTAGTTGAAATTCTATGTCTTAGGAGACCGAACCACTCAAAACACCCTACTAGTACATTTTATTACAAACCTCGCGTGGCCATGGTCATAATTATTCAAAACAAAAACTGACTAGCCAAAACCGGCTAGGCACAAAGGCGAATCATCTGATACATTGGAAACAAACATTTATCATGTTTGTGAAATGGCGGCTACTCAGGTAACCCAACTATGGTACAAATAAGTTGGCAACATCTTGCTCCAACTACAGGACGGGTACTCGCTTGATTTATTGATCAAAGAGAGTGCCTGAGAATCCAAAAATCTCTGGTACCTGTATGTAAACAGAAGTGTCTTAGTCCCATGCATATGATATAAAAAATAAGCCATGATGAAATACCAGAAAAATATTTTTTGCTTTTCAAATCAAAGTACATGAAATAAACTTTTTCTTTGCTTTTTTCACTATATAAATGAAAGACGCTAAATATACAAAAATAAGAAACTATGATACAACATTATACATGGATATGATACATAAAATATGGTACAAAAATAAAGTACATAAAAATACAACAAGGATGGGTTTAGAAAAGCCCTGGGATGACCCCTTGGTCATCTTGGAGGTTGTTTCAATAAAAGGGCTTCAAGTGTTGGCCATTCATGGGCAAGTTTAATGTATCTCCATCCATGGTGTTAAGTAAAAAGGAATTTGTGCCAGCAGTGTCAGCTATAGGCAAAGCATAATTGTCAAGGGCAAAAAACTCCCTGGAATACCTTAGTTGAAATTCTACGTCTTAGGAAACCGAACCACTCAAAACACCCTACTTGCAGATTTTATTACAAACCCCGTGAGGCCATGGTCATAATTGTTCAAAACAAAAACTGGCTAGGCCCAAAGGCAGATCATCTGATACACTGGAAACAAACATTTATCATGTTCGTGAAATGGCGGCTCCTCAGGTAACCCAACTATGGTACAAATAAGTTGGCAACACTATGTTCACACCTCCCCCTCTTTTCTGATTTATTTGCTCCTCTAGTTTGTCCATGTAAAGTCCAAACAAAGTGGGGAAGAAAGGTCATCCCTGTTTCACCCCTATGTCACTGCTGAAACATTCTGATAAGTTGATAACACTTGGTTCTGATTTTTTCCTTTACTTGCTCATATAGGTTGTCAATTCTGCACTCCACTCCACTGGGACCACCATCTCTATTCACCCTTTCCGATAGTTTCACCCTCAGCGCTATATCAAATGCCTTCTTGAAATGTACACAGCAATACCATAATCCATCATCTTTGTTGTCTTGTTTTTTCTCTATCATGTACCTCAAAGTGAGGCAGTGGTCTAGGGTACGGTGCTTTAGCCAAAATCCTGCTAGACCCTTAGCTTTCTTTCCCTTTTCCTATGCCCATTTGATGATTTTACTTTCCAATATCCCTCCAAAGAGTTTGGCAAACATTGGGCTGATCATGATAGTCCTGTAGGTTCTTGGATCATTCCTCTCACTCCCTTTGAAGATGGGCAGAATAAGAAACTGTTGTCCAACAATCAGAGAAGCCTGCCTTAATTTAGTGGAAGTGATACGATGTGTTCACTCCTTGCCCCAGTTCAAATACTCTACTAGTAGCCCTTCAATATCCCTTGAAACAAATCTTTTGATTACATCTTCCACATCCTCATTCGTGAATGCTATCTCTTCCATGCTGCTTTTTGGCTGCTTTCTTCTTCTTGACGGGATTTCATAGTCTTTTGCATGTGACAGCCATTGGACTGGTATTATTCATGAATGTTGTGTTTGTTAGCCTGTATGTGCATATGGATAATTTGAATCAATAGCAATCTTGAAATGTGAAATATGATATTGCATGTTCATTGCTTATGATCTTAGATTCCAGAGGATTTACGCAATGACTAGTCTTCCCCTGACATGTATTTTGCAGATATACTGCCAACATGGACGTGAAGTTTGGAGCTATAAGAAATACTGACCATCCTGAACTAAGACAGCCCAGGGCACAAGAAATTTGGCAAAATGTTTTAAATGAACTTAACCCAGGGTCAAAAGTGAGAATTTTGACAACAGGTCCTCTTACAAACATAGCAAACTTTCTCTTGGCTAACACAAATTCGAACTCAAAGATTGAGGTCAGTCTCCTTTTCCAAACTGAGGTTTAATTTCAAGAACTCTTAGTCACAACCTATATTGAGGATTTACAAATTTCAAAAAGGGAAAATTCACTGGCATTTTTTTGTTGGTAATCTATCATTTTGTATTTAGGTTTGTCATTTATTTTTCCTTGATTGTTGCAAATGTTTGATACATTTTGACTTGATTTTGAACTGGTGAGATCCAAGGCTCAAAGTGACTCCACACTTAATAGGCTCTACTATTCTCTTTATGGTTTAAAAGCTTTGACTGACCATGTGTTTAACAGTAGACAATCATGTTAACCTAGAATACATGCAAAATCATATTATCATGTCATAAGAATTATAAAATATCATTACTTCACATTTACGTGCCTTGCAGTGAACCAACGAAATGTGAAGATATTCTAAATGAATGATATCCTGAGTGGTGATAATTTGTGTCCTATGGTATGTTACAGGGCAAACTAGCAGGGCTAGTGCCCAGTAAGCACACGCACGGACTTGTGAACCAATGTCACCTTGATCACAAATCTTTAACTTCTTTGGAGAGTCATGACCTCCAAGGGAAGAGCCCTTATCTGAGTACCTGTCAATAATCACACCAAAATATCTTCCAAACACTTTATAGCCAAGATCAGTGCCTTCAACAGAGTCAAGTAGAGAATGATGAAGACGTATTATAAGTGAATTAGATTGGTTAGGTACTTGTCCTAGCTTGTCACTGGTAGGTATTGAAATGTCAATGAAATAATTACCAATGGCGAAGCCAATAAAAGTTCCATATATAACAGTATACACTTGAAATGTATCAATCACTGTAATGTGTATCCGATACTAAGCAATCCACTGTTAACTTGATCATTCATTAACTTCAATGCCAGTTAAAAAGCCTCTACAGGCAGCTTGCAACAGGTTTATGACAATTGAATCAGTGCATGGGAGACGTATCTAATATATGCATTGCCATCAGACACAAAACATGGAATATCCCTGTATGTAAATCAAGTCTAAATTTCAAGCAACAGTCCTTGTTGACAATCTATAACAGCAGTCACAAGAAATCATTAACATCAACAATTGGCATTTATAGAAGGTAATACAGCATTTATATCTATCATAATATATGGTCATTCAGTATCAGCATTCGATAAAGAGATAAATAGACCACAAATCAGCACTCTATTACCTGTTCCTGAAATAACCAAAGTATTAAAAAGCATTAAGTTTTATTATAAAAACAGTTAAGAGCACTGTAATTGTCAAGCTGAGGGCAACACTTAGCCTTTGGATTTTAGAGCTGTATATCAGTGATTGACAGTCTTCATTCAATAAAGTATCCCTGCACTATCTCAATAATTAATCCAAAAGGATATGTACAGTCAGTGCCAGCAGTTACTTGTTTTAAAGAGTAAACATCATCATTTGTATTTAGCATTAAACAACCATCAAATCGGCATGTATCAGCACTTTAGGACAATTAGTTTAGCATATACATGCCACAGGAACAGCAGTTATTAATCCTAGATACTGGCAGTCCAAACGGATTTAAACTTTTGACAATTTTGTAGGATGGAAATGGCCAGCAGCTGCCTTACATACACACAGGCTTGGGGAGAAGAGGTTGAGGCTAAGAGAGGCCTGCCGAATTTTTAGGGCCCGAAAATTTCGGATCACGGGATTTTAGGACGCCCAAGATTTCCGGGCCGAGTTTTTAGGGCATAAAAAAAATTTGAAAAAGTTTTTTTTTTTTTTTGAAAATTCAGTTTTTTAGTGTTTTTATTTTTAGGCCTTTAGGAATTTCGTGTTAGGGCTTCTAGGACTTAAAAGGCCAGGTCAAATTTGTAGGGAGGAGGGCCGAATTTCTAGAGAGGCCAAAATTTGAAAAAAAAAAATTGATTTCGTAGGGTTTTAAACATAAAATTACAGACCTAAATTTAACCTAATCTACCGTGCAAAATGCAACAATTACAGATGAAAATGCAAGAGTTATTTGATAAGAATAACAACTTAGGGTTTTTATGGATGAAACCTTTAAACTCTAGCCTAAAGGAAGGTGACCAGCCTTCCTCTTGGAGTACTCCTTGTCTACTAAACTAGGGCTTCTTATAACAACCCCTAGGGTTAGTTATAAGAGCCTAGTCTAGAGCAAAAATGGAAATCCAAGGCTAAGCTAGGGAAAACCTCCTCTTTGGAAGAGTTTTCCGCCATGCAAAGAGGATAGAAAGGTAGATAAAAGGTTTTATTCAAGCAAAATCAATGCAGCCCTAGGGCTACCATTCAAGAGACAAAAGTTCACCTACCTCACACCAAGAAGACAAAACGTTGACTTACTTGAGCTATGTGTTCTTCCAACAATTCATAGCATCCACCAAGCATGAGCATAACCAAAGAATTCATCCAATTTTCATCCACAAGAGCAAGAGAAAACAACTCCAAGAAGTGTGCATCACTCCAAGAAGCTATGTAGGGTTAAAAAGTAACATACTTGAGTTTTATCCCATAAGTTGTGATTTGAAAATGAAGTGAGGAGATCTATTTATATGTTCGCACACTCACTCTTTACAAAAAAACTAGGCCGACATGCCTAAAAATGTCAATTTGAAATTATAAAATGTCAACTTAAAAATATAACATAAAATAATCAAATATGTGGGTAACTTGGGGCATTTTCCCCAGAGTTTACCCAAAAATGACTAAAATAGCTAAAAATGAGCAAAATACTCCAAACTGAAGGATGGAGTAGGCAAGGGGGGGCCGTCACACCCCCTCTAACCCCAACAATGCCCCCCCCCCCCCAAATCAAGCAGTACGGCCTGGATGAGATGATGACGTCATCACTGGAAAACGCCCAAGGAAGGAGGGTGCTATGATGAAAGAGGACCAAGAAGGGTGTGTCAAGTGACCAGAAGAGGAGGCAATAGCCTCATAGCTGAAAGGACTGTCACCGGAGTAGAAAACAAGTGGGTGGTCATGTGAACTAGTGACCTGCCCCTAGAAGCCCCAGACACCAACCCCAGGGTTAAAAACCCCAACAAAGGGCAGTCAGCAGTGCCACTAAACCATATTGCTCCTAAAGGAAGGACCAAAGGGTCCAGCCATAACCACCTCTCATAAAGTTTTGGTAACACCCGTCATGGTCCTAAAAAAATGACCCTCTCTTCCTGGGCACATATCTGAAGGTGCGTTGGTAATGGTACCACATAACAAGGTATATCTTTCCATAGACTAGAATCGCTCAGCCTTGGACAAAGAAATTGCAAATCAATTACTAATCTCATAAACTATTATTCAATCATATTCATGTTACTACCAAGATACTGGCATTGTAAGTATAAGTTATAACTAATATATTCCCCACAAAGTATGCCATCCTTCAAATAACTCATATTTATGCATTGGTTCATTAGCACAATTTGTGTATGTTTGTTTTCCTCAATTGAACGACTTCTATAATACGTAATAAAATGATGAACACCAAGTTCATGGATGCAAAAGGATTTTTCTTTGGAAGAATATTTTTATAATCCACTCGAAGACCATATCATATGTTAGGCTTTATTTCATTTTACAAACAACTAAAGTGATAGCAAACTTGAATATAACATTAAGACAAATAGCGTTCCTATGAACAAGTTTAATTGAAAGAGGAATGTGATGCTTTTATTTTGCAATGAGGGTTGTGTGGTGCCACAAGCCCTTAAGATTGAGCCCTACTCCTATGCACAATGTTTTTGTTATACAAAGTAATGTTTAGTTTGTATGACTTTAATCCTGTTACGCCCCAGATTCTCTGCAGTGCACCCTACCAGATGTGCCAAGAATGGGGTCTTTTGCCATTGTAAAAGGCCAAGTTGGGGCTTCTTTATGTAAAAGTGTTGGTTAAGTAGGTGTAAAGGCATGTGGTCAAGGTCATGGCAGGTCCTCTTGGCACTTGTTTGAAGGTCTGTTGGTCTTGTGGCCCAGCTAACTACCCCTTAATGAGTGGAGCTTCTCATCATGTCGAACACTTATACCCTGAGTAGGTATTTGGTGCAACCTTGGGATGAATCCATTAAGACACATGGCCTAGAAGCCCCTAGCCACACTTATGGTTTTATGCTTTGTAGAGGTGATTGCACTTGTAAGGTTGTCACACCTGCTCTGGCGCACCTCATTCATACCGTCTTCGACCTTATTTTATTATATATATTATCAACCCTCCCTCTTGGTCATCTTGGTCAAAAAGAGTAAATTCTCCACCTCAAGAAGCATCTTTTGAAGGCCATACCATCCTAAGAAGGAGGGCGTTGAGGGGAAAAAACATATGTTAGGGTTAGTTGGGGCATGAGATATTCCTTCCAAGTTCAACTTTTCATCTTGTTGAAGCATATAATTAATCTTTATAATTATTTTATGTTTTATGAGGTTTAATACCTGGATTGTGGGTGACAAACCCTAAAAAATCATTTTAAAATCAAATTAGGTAGGTCAGACTAGAGGAGGGATAAAGGGAGCCTTTTCTCTTATAAATAAGGCATCTCCCCCTCATTTGAAACCAAGATCATGGGATCAAATATGACTGAAATTCTTTTCTTGCTTGTGTACATGTGTAGTTAAGTGGTGTGCACCTCCTTTCTTGGCATTTCTAGGGTTTTTCAAGGATCAAGTTTGATGTTTGAGGTTTTCTTTACAATCTTTCAAGACTATTCTAAGGAGAAAAGATTCTTGAAGCGTTTCTCTTCTCCTTTCTCTCTCAATTGTGGTAAGATCCTAAACCTCTTGTCTTGCACTATCAGAGGCATCCAAATTAGGAGCAATTTAGGGTTTTATACATGATAGGTTAGTCTTGTTGGTGAGACAATCCTCGTGAAGGATCTCTCTTATTTAGGTCCTTGGCATCTGATTTGCCCTAATTAGGTCAAGGGCTAACACGGCCTAGGGTTTCTTACCCTTGCCCTAATCATAAAAATATTGAATCGCCAATTATTAGGAGAAACGTTAACCCCAATTTTTCATTGTTTAGTGTAATAAAACCTGGTTCTATTTCCCTCATCTTCACCAATTCAATTTTACAAAATTCCTTGTATTATATTGGAAAAAATACAAAAAATCAATAAATAGAAAAAATCTTAAAAATTGAATATTCAAAAAATCCAAAAATACTTATTTGTTGCCATTGTATCGAATTTACTTGCAAAAATTCAAAGTATTTACCACTATTATATATTTTTGAGACGTTTATATTATTAAAAGATCCATAAAATTTGATAAAAAATCATAAAAAGTTCGGTTTACAACTTGAAAAAGCCTTAAACTAGGGTGACTTCATCCCTACGGGAGTGACTTCATCTCCTAGCGGATGGTACAACCCTAGTGGTTGGTACAAGTCTAGTTGAAGTGTTTTGCAGGTTCACTTTTGACAAAAGATCAAAACTTTTTACTGCACAAATTCTAAAATTCAGCCTTCATACACAAAAATTCAGTTGTCGTACGTTTTAATTTGCATGTGACTTAATTTCCTGTCATACAGATTGTAAGGATCAATGCAGCATTAAATTTCTCCACCATACAATTGTACAAAATTTATTCCTTCAACCGCCAAAAGTTGTGCAACTATACAAACAAGCAATTCAACCAATCATCTCAAACCAAGGAGAAATTGATTGTTTTTGTGATTTTTTGTATGCTAATTTGACTGTTAGTGAGCGGTTTGAGAGCTGATATGTCGAGATTTGCAGGTTTCATAGCGATTTCAATCAAGATCGGGAGTTTACGAGGTTATTTGTGCATGGATCTGCCTAGATCTATGTGTTTTGGAATTGTTTAGGGGCAATTTTATCCAAAATCTATGTGTGAACCAGTGATACGTTGTCACTACAGTGATCTACAGCAAGTATACACAAGTGATCTAGGTAATTTTTAGCATTTTTGCTCTATTTCATTATGTTTTAGCAAATTTTAGTATCATTATGACCTCTTTTCCCAACATCATGTTGAAATCCAACCAGAGGTTCGCTGGCAAGAACTACAATACGTGGAAGCAACGTATGATGGACATCTTTGAGTACAAGTGCTTGAATAACATTGTACTTGTTAAAGAAACTCTCCCCACAGTTGTGGGTAAAGACCGAAGCAAGTTTGATGAGGGAAACAAAGAAGCAATCATACTTTTTAAATTATTCATGACAGCTGCTATGCGTCCTAAGATTCAGACCGAAAATACTTTAGCAGCCATTTGGATGAAGCTGAAAGATCTATATGAGACCAACAAGGGTTGGGCCTTCTTTCGGAAGAATATGTTGTTCTCGATCACGATGGATAAGATCGCCTCATTACAGGAGCACATACTCAAGATCAAGGATATTCGAGAATAATTGGTCTCCATTGGGCGTGTTATCACCAACCTTGTAGTTGCCTATGTATGATGGATCCAGGATGGATAGCAGAGGGGCAAGCAACTAAGGAGGTGAAACCAAGATTGCCTAGACTCCCAAATGGATGGTTGTCACGCCAATCAAGGCAGTCTTCGCTTTATGTTATCTAAGTCCGAGACAACAAAGGGGGAGACCCAGATCTACTCCCGACAGGAGAGATCAGGCCTACACACCAGATCAGATCAAGTAGGCTTAAGGTACGTAAGGTGTAAGGTAATTGAAGACCCTAGATCTATGGGAGATGTTACCAGGTGTGCCAAGGATTTGGATTAGGGTTTTGGAAGTGTTAAGTCCAATCCAAAGTGGAACCAAGTTAACTTATGAAGTGGATACAAGATCTGGGGTTGAGATACTAGCAACTAATGAAGATAACCGTTTCCTTGGGAAATGTAACCAATGCGGGGTGAGTAAGGACAGAGCTGGGACTATCTAGTATCAAAGGGATAGACTCAATGAAAGATGTGACAATGTCAAAATACCTGAGTCATCAAAGAAAAGTCAACTTTCATGGAAAAGAGGTCAAAAGTGGGTTAGCGCTAGGGTTGGATATCAGTGCCTATTGGGCCTTGGGCAATGGAGTTAGTGTTTGCATAGCGTTAGAGTGAACCCACTTGGGATATGCCTTGATCTATGGACCCAAGAAAGTGTTTGGCCCGGAAAATTCAGTTTGCAAGGGAAACCAGCAGAAGGAGGGCTAGCGCTAGGGTTTGGAGAGGCAGATCTGCAGATCTAGGACAACCAGGAGACTACCAGCTCAACGTTGGGGAAGAGATGAGCTCAGAATGGCCTGATCTACAAACCCAAGTAGGAAGATTTCAAGAAAAAACAGATTTGGAAAAGTCAAAATCTGATGAGGGAAGCTAGGATGGTGAAAGTCAGTTTTTCAGATATAGGGCTACCTAGCAGAAACTAGCACAGCGTTGGGGGTGTTCTAGAGTGAGGGAGACCTGATCTACAAACCCAAGTGATTATTTTTCGAAAAAAGTCAAAATTTCAGTAGGGGCGTTAGGGTTTGAGTACTCAGAAAGTCAGATCTAGGGCAAACCAGTCACAATCTGGATAGCGTTGAGGAGGATTTGGTGAGAGGGGTGCCCGATCTCCAAAACCCAGCAGTGGTTTGTCCAAAGATCGAATGGTTCCTTGATTAAGTATTTTTTGGATTTTTATTATTTAGGAGTTTTTCAGAAAATTTGAAGAAAAGCAGGTACAATGGATTGAGATCTAAAAGAGAAGAGACTGACCTGTAGATCTTACCTGGAAATGCTTGTAAATGCCTTGATTATGATGATCCCCGCCATCTCGATCAATTCTGGAAGATCTGAGTGAGTTCTAGGACCAACGTTATGCTCCAAGTGACCAATGCGCCCCCCTATCTTGCATAAGCAAACGTCAACAATATCATATTTGTTGTACCACGAAAGGAAAAGCTAGATCTACAGAAAAGTAACAAGATGTAATCATAGATCACAATGAAGCTAATGAAAACCCCTTGATACAAGACGAAGACAATCCGAACGAGTTGAGGTCCCCCCGCAAAAACGCTCTCTTGTAGACAAGACAATGATCCCGAAAAAAGATATAGATCTCACACAATATTCCAAATGCTAGGAATCAAGAGACTTTCGAATCACCACCGAAGAACATCATATGCAAAGCAGATCCAGAAAATATCCACAAAAAAATCTTTCTATTTTTCAGATTCAAGAGCCAAAGACCCTTTACAAATGCGAAGCTCTCTCCTTTAAATAGAAATGAGAGAACCAAAATCCTAACCACTTTCAAAATGAGTGGCTAAGATTAAAAGATATAAATGTTCTAATCAATGGTTGAGATGAGCTCAACCTACAATACATGGATCAATATAACAATAAAGTACCAAAGTGGACTAGATCACCAATAAAGAGGGTACCCCACTCAACAAGAAATAAATGAAGCACATGGTGGGTCCATGGAGTGTTAACTAACCCCCTCTGGGTGCCCCATGGCACAATAAAATAATATAATATTTTAATTTTTTGACTTTGTGCCTCCTTGAGGAAATCGTGAGCCTCCCAAAAGCTCCAGAAAATAATATAAAAATGCCCAAAAAATAGGTGTGGGCCCAATCAGGTGCTGCAACTGCTGGAGAAGGTGCGGAGGACATCACTCTCATCATCATGACTCATCCCATGTCATTTCCTTGCCTCAATAGCCCAAATCGATTTCTTCAATAGCCATTTAATCATTTTTTAATCTGCCTCGAGAAACGTGAACCTGCCAAAACAACCTCCTAGGGTGCCTACGTTGTCCAACCAAGCCCACTAGGCTCTCTGGGATGGGGGTACTATGGTACAATCTAGTGGCTATACCGCCCATGCCCCATATAATGCCCTAGGAGATCCAATAAAAACCATCTCCCTGCTCAGACACATCATCCTATGAAGCAAAACTACATCAAAAGAGTAAAATGAGCCTGGCCACCTCTGCAAGTGCCCGGAACTGAAAATAAACTCTCATTAGAATCAAAGAGTCCAAATCCATCTAGGGTGTATACTCATACCCTTTCCAGGTCTCTACCTAATCATCAACCATATCCAATAGACAATATAATCATCTGTAAATGATCAGATACCAATAATATAACTCAAACTGTCATCCACCTGCTGCAAGTGTTATAAGGCTAAGACATGCTCCACAAATCATTTAAGCAGCAATCACAACAAGTAGCAGTCATCTCACTAGCGGTACATCAACCAAATACATATATAGGGTTTTATTTATTATTACTCAGACTAGACTTTCAAGACTAGACTCACTTCATAGTTGTAGTCAATTTGCTAGTGACGGGTGAAAGCTGAAATTGACAAGGCTAGGGCAAAGGATGACTTCCTACTTAACATCATGACACTTTGGATATGGAAGGGGAATACTCACTATAACCACCTGCCGAACAAACAACAACACAAGGAATGGTGGTGCCTCAGAAATGGTTAAGTTGTTCAGAGAGTGCTTATTCAACTTTAGGCATCATGTCAACATCAAGTTTGATCCAATTTCATTAGGACCATCAATTTTATTTCCATGGCCTTTTTGGCCTATATGACCCTTTGGGACTTCACCAGTGCTTAAAAGCACAATTAATCGCAGCTTTCATTCGAGACACATTCAAATTTATAAGGTCAACAATATTTGGATATAGCATATATTTAACCATTGCTTTTGGGAACTTTTCTTATACCCTTCAAGGGGTATTTTAGCATTTCATTGCTCTTGCCCTTTGTTCACATATGTTAAGAAACACATTTTTAGCATTTTCATTTTCCATGGGCGCATATATAAACATTTCCAATACAAGTAGTACATGAGCTTTCAATTTTAGCCAACAACATCTCAAGTGACCAGGGGGAGTTCTGCACAGTGCCAAACATCGGGACAACCGACCAGAATGATTTAGGCATACAATCCAACTCACCAAAGGCAAGTTTTGTCACCAACTCAAAGCCGAGACACAATATAAACAAGGAGGTTTGTGTAACAAAGGTTCTAGCGGGGAAAGGTCCTCCATGCCACAAGTCAAGTAGTAAGTCGGGTTAAAACAAAACTGGAAGGTAATGGATGGGTGGAGACAGTGAAGGATGAAGCCAACACTAGCAAGCCAAAGCAATGGTGGGAATGACTACCTCTATTCTCCCTAAGGAGGGTAAAACCAATGAGTATAGATCAAGAACTTCCAAGTCTAAGTAGGGACATCAATACATAATACAAATACATCCAAGTCCATATATTTAGGACCGTCAGATCATGACACTAAGTGCTAGTATATGTCACAAAAATGAGTATAAGAGCAATGATAACCATAACACAATATAATAAACACCGAGTCATAACCATGAAAATAATCCATCTGAACAATCATCTGTCCAATGAGAAAATACTAAAACCAATCTAGGCATCATCAACTGCTCTATAAATGACTAAATGGCTACATCAGTCCTCGAATCTGAGTGTCTTGAGACTCACTCCTGACATGGGAGAGTATAATAGTACACTAACAAAAATAATGATCCATCAAAACTGCTCATCTCAGCATCTCATATGTAAGAGATCTCGCTGAAAAATGTATTGTATCTGAAAAAATAGAATATGGTATCCCGGCTACTATATATGTGATAACATGGCGCAAGATGGAAGAATAAGATTTGGTGGTAATCACACTGAAAAGCTTACCACGTTCTTGCGAGCACTTCATTGAGACTCTAAACATAACTTGTACAAATGTTGACCTAAAGTTTTATGAGCTTTGCAACAAGGTCTTACAGCAGGACAGATGGAAGACACAGTTCGGGAGCAATAGTACATCAGAGAGTTCAAAATAGGCCTCTGCTGCCAATTTCAAGGGAAAAGGTAAATGGGGCAAGAAGAAAGGAAAGAGCAGCAAAGAGGATTCAAAAAAGAGTCAGAAAACCACTACTTGTCATTATTGTGGCAAGAATGGCCATATGATGAAGTTTCGCAGAAAAAAGGTTTGCTGATGAGAAAATCAACCAGGGGGGGCCTCAATAGAAGGCGTGTGTCACAGAACACACTAAGGAGAAGGATTCAACTTTCTATGCCTTCGTGGCTATGAAGCCAGCAGGTAACCCTAGAGCATCTACTTGGTACATCGACTCAGGTGCATCTCGCCATTTCACCAACAAGCAAGATTGGTTCACAGAGTACACTCCTAGTGTCTCCAAAGACTTAGTGATCTTCAGTGGTGGTGAAGAGTACACAATGGTTGGGAAAGGAAATGTTCAAATTTCCTTTGGTGGAAACATTGTTGTTTTTCTCAATATGAATTATGTGTCAGGGATGGAGCTTAATATGTTTTTTGTTAGTCAAATTATGAGGCACTATCCACATCTCTCTGACAACTTTAGCAATCATAAATGTTATATAGTTAACAAAGAGAACCAACAGACCAAAGAACTAATAAGCAGTGGACAAGTCAAGAAAAATGCCTTAACAGCTAAGAGTGGATCAAACATCAACACACTTTATCATCAGCGGCATGGGCATCTCAACCTTACCTACCTCTCTCAATTGGCTCAAGAAAATCCAATAGAGAAAGTTCCAGATATCCAACAAAAGAATTGGGGGTTATGCTCACTTTGTCAAGAAAGGAAGCAACATAGGACACCATTTGACGAAGGAAAGGCTTGGAGAGGAAGCAAAGTCCTTCAGCTAGTTCAAGCAACCATTTGTGGATCAATGAACACAACATCAATCATTGATGCCAGGTATTTTCTATTATTTGGTGATGACTATAGTAGAAAAATGTGGGTGCCATTTTTGAAGTTGAAATCTAAAGTATTTGTTGAATTTCAAATTTTCAAAGCATTAGTAGAAAAAGAGTCTAGTTGCTCAATAACCACTATTAGGTTTGATAATGGAGGGGAATTTTTCTCCAAAAAATTTTTTTTTTTTGGTGCTAACATGGGATATAAAGACAATACACCACACCCTACACTCCACAGTAGAATGGAGTGGTTGAGATACGGAATCACACAGTCACGGAGAAGGCTAGATACGGGATGAAGAACAGGTCAGTTCCAAGCAGATTTTGGGCTAAAGCGGTATTCACAACAATCTATCTGTTGAATATATCTCTCAAGATGGTTGTAAAGGAGTAGAACCCCGAGGAAGCATGGTCTAGGAGGAAGCCCAACGTCAACCATCTTAAAGTTTTTGGTTCTATTGCCTATTCCTGGATTCCAAATGAGAAAAGAACCAAACTAGAACCTAAGAGTCAAAAACTCATGCTTGCAGGGTACAATGACAATTGCAAAGACTACAAGTTGATTGATGTGGAAACCCAAGCAGATGACCTACAACAAAGATGTCATAGTTGATGAGGAAACCGAACCATTCCATTGTTCGTCGTCAAAGTTCAGAATTACCATGTTATCGTCCATCATGGATCAGGATTCAGGGGTTTCGCTACAAATAACTCCACCTGCAAGAGAGGAAGATTCTGATCATTTCGAAGAGTCTCCAAGACTTAGCCTGTAATTTATGATCCACACCACCCGATTTAGCATTCAGAGGACAGAGGTGAAAGTTCCAATCCTATTAATGGTGGGGAGGTTCCCAACCAGGGAAACAATAAGCAACCACCCAAGTGATTGCTCAACGCCATCGAAAATCTTTGAGCAGCAGAAAAGATCAAGAGGTGATCATCGTGAGAAAAGAGAAAACAAAAAACGAACACAATTAACTTTGCTCTTATGGCCAATGTTCAGGAAATATTCGATCCTCAAGTGTTTGATGAAGCTAAAGGGAGACCTAAATGGGAGAAGGCCATGACTATTGAACATGAATGTTTGATGAAAAATTAGACTTGGGATATCATAGCACTTCAACCAGGGAAGAAACCCATTGGCTACAAATGGGTGTACAAGTTCAAGTATGTAATGTCTCTACTCGGGATTTTGGAGAAAATTACAAATTGGGCAAAAATCGAGCTTAACTAGTCTTGACTCTAGGAGTTCCAAATGGCACCAAATGGTCCTGAATTTGAAATGGACTGACATGATGAGTCTTAATACCTCTCAATAGACTCTCTGATCACTTTAGGGCTTACGTTCGACCTCTGCAACTTCGTTTGGGGCTAATGACAAAAAGGGAAAAAAATGACTAGGAAATTGTGATGAAACCCCCCCTAGGGTGTAGGCCAAAAGGGCTTCCCAAATCATGTACAACCCTCCCAAATTTATAAACAAAGTATGGGGACTGATATAATACCTCATGGACTGTCATTATACATGGTTATTAGTTCTGCAAACTGGTTATAGAGTTACACATTCATTTGATAACTTTCAGAGAAATTGCATAACTAGCTCGATTTTGACATATGAAAGGTAGAGTTAAAGGTTCAGATCAAGATGTGACATATAGGGACCATATACAGAATACAAATTGATGCCCCTATAGTATTAAACACCAGAGAAATCCCATCATACAAGTCTTGTATACAACTCATTCAGTATGGGAGTCAAATACATGAAAACTAGTGAATTAGTAGCATGGAATTGCAAGAGTTTTACATGTGGATATCTTGGATTTCGACCCATAGAGCATAGGGACATGAAATTGTAGAGTAACACATCATATATGGTTGTCACAACATCATCAAACTCAGAGAAGAGCCCTCATAAAAATCCGATACAAAACTACTTCAGGATTGAAGCCAAAATCTATGAAAACTAGTGATACAATGGCATGAGAATGCAAGCTTTTCACACATGATTTCTTGAATTTCGAGATGAATAGCATATGGGAATGAAATTACAGAGCATTACATAATATATGGCTTCCCCAACATCATCAAACTCATAGAAATGTCCTCATACAAATCTAATATAAAGCTACTTCAATATTGAAGCCAAATCCATGAAAACTAGTTATTCCAAGAGCATGGGAATGCGATCCTCTAACATATGTATTCTTGATATTTCGACTTACAGAGCATATGGACCTTAGATTACAGAGCCATACATCATATTTCACAGCTTGGACAGCAAATATACTCAACAAAGCGCAAGCACCACTCCAACAAGTGCGCCCTCAACTTGAGAGCGTGGGGGAATGGAGAAGAAGGAATGAGAGAATAGGGGAATAGATGAGAATTCGACTGTATGGTCCTTCAACTTGCAAATAAAACTCCTTCATTAAGCTCCAATGAGAGGTTTGAATGGCCTCTCCATAAACCAACTTGGAAAGGAATCCAACTCCCTCGAAATTGGTTCACAAGCAGGGAGAGTGAGCACTCACCATGCAATGGACAAGCAAAATCTCTCCAAAATGCCTAAGGACAATTAACAAATGATCAAAAGTCATTCTCATTCCTCATGACATCCTTTTATTAACTTCATGAGGCCTCCTAAGGTCGAATTTCCCTCCACGGGATTCCTCCAACTCATCTTAGTGGTTTAGTAACTCTCATGACACTTGTCTTCCTCTTCATGCTCCAATTCTTTACACAATTCAAATGGTTGCCTCTAACTCCCAAATTCGACCTCTTGGTGGCTATTTTTAGCCTTGTCATGTCAGATTTGTCATATGTCTGCAATCAGGGCTAAATTTGTCATACTTGTCATAGAATCTTTCATCAGTTGTTGTCATAGAGTGCATGGAATCTCCTTCCAAGTGGCACACCTTATCTTCTAGTCTCTTCCTCTTCCATGAAAGTTACTCTCCTTTACCTATTTGAATTGCTTGGCTCATTATATGATATTTGACACCACATCACCCTCCAATAACGTTACATTACCCATGTGTTCGAATTTGGATGAAGATCATGCCAAGTGTGTGGGGAATCTAGTCATCCAAAGGCTCCGCAAGCTTCCAAGTGTCTTCATGAACCCATGCCACCTTATTTTCTTAGCATTTATCATTAATCTGGCCCATTTAAATGTGAATATGGTAAACTAGAGTCCTTTTGGGTCCCATAGCCCCTTATTACAAAATTTATGTCTCCATCTCAACCTTCGAAACTAGTAGGTTGGTGGAATATTATTTGCAAGTAGTCTTATTTGGAAATTATTTAATTGGGGACATGACAAAGTACAAGGCAGATGGATAAATTAACAAGTACAAAGCATAGTTGGTAACAAAAGGGTTCTCTCAACGAGAGGGCATTGATTATGAGGAAACATTTTCCCCTACAACAAAGATGAGCACCATCCGTCTTGTTCTAACCTTGGCAACACAGTGTGGTTGGAAGGTCCATTAGATGGACATGAAGAGCGCCTTCCTCAACAAAGACATGGAGGAAGAGGTCTATATGTATTGGCCACAAGGATTTTGGGGTTTCAGGGAAAAAGCACTTTGTTTGCAGGTGAAAAAAAGCATTATATGGCCTGAAGCAAGCACCCAGGATATGGTACATCAAGATTGGCAGATACTTAATTGAGCAAGGGTTCCAACAGAGCCCTTCAGATGCCAACTTATACATCAAAAGTAGTGGTAATGATATCATCCTACTAGTCATCTATGTAGATGACATCATCATCATAAGTAGCGAGGAAAACATGATTGAACAGATAAAATCAAACATGAGTAAAGATTTTGATATGATTGATCTAGGCCTCCTACATTACTATCTGGGTGTAGAAGATTGGCAAACAGGTAGCATTATTTTTGTCTCACGAACAAAATATGCTAGGAGTTTTCTTAACAAATTTAGAATGACAGATTGCAAAAGCTCATCTACACCTAAGGAGAAAGGGCTAAAACTTTCAACCAAGATCGACTCTGAGGCAGTAAATAAGTTAGTCTACAAGCAACTAGTGGGTAGCTTGATATATCTTACAACCACTAGGCCTGATTTGAGTTATGTTGTGAGCTTCATTTCCAAATTCACGACAGTACCAAAAGCAGACCATATTGCAAACATTTTCACTAAGTCATTGGATCTAGAAAAAACATGTAAAATTTCAAGAGAAACTTGGTGTAGTTAGTAGATTGACCATTAAGGGAGGGTGTCAAAGAGAAACTTACTTTATGTAATGGTCAATTAGATATTAGACATGGGCATCAATAAAGTCACTTTATGACTTTAGTTTACTTTTCGGATTTTATGCTTAAGTTGCTTTATTTGTTTTTATCGATCTATCCTGCATTCACAAAGTGGATTGACTCGGCCTCATTGTAGCCTATATATGAAAGCTTATGCTTTCTCATATAAACGTAATATATTATGATAGCTCTTTCCTACTATTACTTGGTCTCTTATGTGTTCAATTTCCCTAACAAGAGGAGTTGAAACAGTTTTATGCCAAATGCCTTAAGGTGATGTTCTTGAGTTGAGTGATATTTATTTGTTCTAGGTTTGAGGGAAAACCTCCTTTCAAATTCTTTTATGAAAGATATACATTGGAGAGTTGCCTTTGAGGGACAACAGTGTACCATCACTGATTGTGGTCTAGCAAGTTCGAAGACTTTGGCTAGAGGGGTGAGAGAGGGTGGCCTTTTTAGGTTACTTGTTGATCCAGTGGCACTCAAATTCCAGAGAGAGGTTGGTAGGACCTTCTATTTCTTGGGAGGCACATGTTGAGACAGGTTTTGATCCTTGCACTTTTAATATGAGATCTTTCAGTGCATAGAGTTTTCCTCCCGTGATCAAGGAGAATGTGGAGATTGTTGATCCAGTGGCTCAAGAGCATGTAGGAGCAAGTTGTGCTAATCATGTAGCATTGTTTTCTTCTGTCCATGTGACTTCGAATTGTATAGAAGAGGAGCGTTGTCATGGTGAGATTGACTTCATCCATAAGCCTTCTAGTTTTTCATCGAAAAGGTGTGATGCTTTCCTGGAGGATGTTGCCAAAAATGATTCTAGAGTTCTAATTGATGGGAGTATTATAAAGTACAGAGCCAGGGATTATGGATTCTCTTAAACAGAATGAATTTCCCCATATGATACTCTTACTTTAGGAATTTCTCAAGATGGAAGAGTTGGCCTAGATCAAGATAGTTCAATTGCCACGAGATTTGAGGTGCATGAGAGGGATTCTCATGATGTCAAGTAGATGACAACCTTACATTGTTCAATGATTATATCATTTTACCACAACCTTTCCCTTCCAGGATCAACTTGATCTTGTATGGAGATGTGATTATCTTTGCATGATGTACTCGAGAGTTCATGATATGATGTTCTTTGATGGTAACCCACATTGTTGAGGATGATGAAGGCTAGCAATTGGTTGTTCCTTTAGGGAGATATTCCTATATATTCACAAGTGGTCATCAATCATTGGAGGATCGAGATGTTGTGATAGCATGGTTGATAGTCTTGTTGCAGATGACAATGGTTGATTCGAGACCAAATCCAATGATGATTTGCAAATAGCAGATTTGATGGAGTTGTGTTGGAGGAGCTAGTCGGTAAGCTGACTAATTAGAGATTAGGTCGGTCGCATAAGGTCGTGTCGGTTGACCGAACCGACATGTAGTTATATGTAACTATTTGTAAATCATATATATTAGGCTGTTGAGCCAGATGAGAACTTGGTTCAGTTCTGTGTTTGTATGGACCCTTTTAATATAATATAATCTGTTATTCCACATCTATGTTCTTGTCTCTTGTCTCTACTATGTCTGTATGCTTAATGTGTATTATTGGTAACCCTCTGTGATCCGTGAGATTACAACATTGGTTCCATTGCCGGTAGTACATATCTGAGATGAGTACAAGCATTTGATATCAGAACAGGAGATTGAGAACTGGTGGGAACGTAAGATAGCAAATTATTTGCAGAATTATGCGCGGAGAAACAGATTAACGACTGCTCAAGCGAAAGAAAGATTCTTCACTGAAGCCCATGAGAAGTTCGTAGAATCGGTACCCCAACTTTTGAAAAAACTTCTGGATGAAAAAGCCGGAAGCTATTAAGGACCAACAGCTGTTAGAGAAACTGATTCGAGGGGGAAGAACAAACCTGTCGGAGTGGTTTGAAAAGATCACCGACGAATTCTGCGAGGAGCAAGCTATAGAAGAAAGAACTTCGGTAGAAACCATTCAAAAGAAATTCTATACAGACCTTACCGAGCAATTCCTGTGCTCCTTACTGACCTTGTTGTTCAAATTCCTGATAGAAAAAGGAGTGGCTCATATTGTCGAACCTTGTCCATCACTACACGAACCGCCACCAAATTTCAACTGGGCGGAGAAACAAAGGAAGTGGGAGAAATTCATTGCCGAAAGGGAGTGGGACTATTTCCTAAGCAAGTAAACAGAACTATCCGAGCTTTCTAAAGCGTCGGGTAGGCCATAGGGGGGTAGCTGGTCATATGTCAGGGTAAAGTAAAGAGGATTCTAGTCGACTAAAAAGAGATACCATCACCAGCGATGACACACAAAGGTACGGCAGATTTACAGAGAATAGAGAGAGAGAAGAGGCTGAAAAGAAGGGAAGAAAGAAGAGAAAGGGCTATAGAACTGCAAAGAAGAATGAGTACTAGGGTGACAGACCAAGAAAGAAATCTGCCAAAGTCGGGTCATGACTGACAAGAAGAAGGCGTGGATGAAGAGGCATCACCCATGGAAGAAGACTTGTGGATAGAGCAGCGAGAAGCTCTCCAAATAGAAGTTCCCCAAGAGATAAGACCTCTATCTCCAACGAATCCGAGTACTAGGATGCAAGCCATTGTCGAAGAAGATTTAAGACTAAGAGCTGGTGAGTTTGGTATATGGAGCCGACTAGACGACGAAGTAAATGATGATAATCATCTAGTGATACGTCGACCAGAGGAAGGAAACTGGGTAACGTTTCAGGCGTACCCTTCCAACCGAAGTATCCACTTACTTTACCCGACACATGAAGGAGCACCCCCCTTGCCAAATACAGCTTTGGAGAATACAGAACAGTCGGACCTGCAGACAAATAATTACAGTTAGACATCGACAGGAGAAGTCGACCCCAACCGACTGCTTGTCGGAGAAGAAACGACAAACAAAAAAACTGACGAAAACGAAAGTTCAGTCGACAACAGCTCTGCACAAAGAGACAAGCAAAACATCCCACTACCCCCACCACCACCACCCCCACCACCGCCACCTCCTGAAGAAGATAGCGACAGTGAATCCGACATGGGTTACGGATCAGCACATATCCCTCTATACGAGGGCAACGAAGATCCTAGACAACATTGGTTCGTCTGTGAGTCGACATGGGAGGCAAATCAGGTCACAGCGGAAGATAGACAGATGGCGCAGTTCACTGGTGCCTTGAGCAAAAGAGCACTAACATGGTACATGACCTTTACTGAAAGAACTCCTCAAGCATCCAAAGCAGAAATTAAAGCGCATTTTTTGTCGTTCTTTAAAACCCCAGATGCAGAACATTTGGCAGCTAAAAAGTTGAAAACAACATCGCGAAAGCCAGCAGAATCTGTTCGAGTACGACAAACGTTGGAAAGACCTCCTCAGCCAACTGGATTATGTAATCAATGAGCAACTATTAATTCAGTGGTTCCTTGCAGGTCTATCACAGAAAATTCGGCGGTACATAAGCCTGGAGACGTTCAAAACATACGAAGATGCACTTACTAAAGCTCTACAAGTGGAGATGGACGAAGATTTCCCAGCATATCCCACGGATACTAGACTAGAAGAACAGCTCAAAATCATGCAAAAATCATTGAAAGAGCTAAACCTTAAGAATCAAGATGTCTGGTGCACAAAATGCTCAACGGCCGAACATTCAAAAGATAACTGTCAACAAGACATCGGCCGACAGGACATTCGATTTGTGCAGACAAAGTGCTTTTGCGACATCTGCCAAGAACATGGAGAACACACAACAAAAGATTGTCCGCATAACATGAAAAACGGTAAAGCATCTTGGTGTGCTATCTGTGAAGTAAAAATTCATGCCATGGCCGACTGCCACCTAAACTTAAAAAATCGACAAAACTACCAAGCAGTCTACCTGACAAACGTAGTCGCTCAGAACAATGATAACCATTAGCGAAGCAATGCTCAAAACGAACCGAATAATCAAAGATACGAAGTCCGTCGATATGAGCGTCGGTTCGACAACCGACGTGGAGGATATGGAGGTCGAGGTCGATTCTCTAGGAATCGCGACAACCGACCACGTCGGCCCATCCAATCTTTCTCGTGCTACAAAGAAGGTCATCGTTATGCAAACTGCCCATACAAGGACAAAACCAATTTAAAATTTTGTACTAGCTGTGGAGTTGGATATCACTCATTAGAGGATGGCCTACTATGCTTGATAAAATCAATAAAAAGAAAAACTTTAATGTCTTGTCGTGCGTTCTAAAACATGATATAATCAATACAAAGAATCTGCATATAGTAACTCGACAAGGGACAAAAATTGGGAGTGATAATACACATATAAGCAAAATAAAATAAAAGAATGACTATTCTAACCCAGCTAAACAAAAACAACTGTATAAAGACGCAACGAATATATTTAAAGAATTTGCTTGACAAGAAGAAGCTGATGATAGTCGACAAAGCACAGTTAAAGAATTAATACGTTTAGTACAAGATGATAAAGCGGTGTCTCAATTCATAGACTTATTGTATAAAATGAAACACAACAATAATACAAAAAAACAAACAAAAAATATCTGCACTCTAAACCAGAAGGACAAAAGTGATGCTGACCCACTTGTCGACCTAGAAATTGAAGGGTACCATGTCCGATAAGTTGTGCTCGACTTCGGGTCACAAGTAAACATTATGACTCGCGACACTTTGGAACAATTGGGTAGACCTCGACTATACAAGTCAGGAATATACCTGAAATTAGCCGACCAAGGTCTGATTGAACTTATCGGAATTTGGAGAAATGTCAACACGACCATAAAAGAAATATCGACCAAAGTCGACTTTGAAATTATTGACCCTAAGGAAGGATCCAGTTCCTTTCCAACGTGAGTAGGTCGACCTTGGGGAAGAAAAATGAAAGCATCAATATCCTTAGACAAGGAAAGGATAAAACTAAAAAGGGAATGGACAAAAAGTCATAGTACCTATCCATCCATCCCAAGGAGAACCTTGGATAGAACCTATTGATGAAGAAGTCAACATCCAACAATTATATCAAATACAAAACAATGAAGACTACACAGAACCCAATGTCTATGGTGAACTTCACTTAGGCAATCAAGATTCAGTAGGATACAATTCAGACGCAGAATTATATGATTGGGAAGTCGAGAACTACGAAACACAAGCAATAGGTTGTTGGACCATTCAAATAGTGCAGAAGAAACCAGTCCAACAATGCTTCTTAGTGTCCATCAATCCAAAAATATTTGAAAAGAAAACCAGGGAATATCCTACCCTAAAACCAGCAAATGCAAGTATCAAACAAATCGCAAGATACAAAGAAAGAGAATCACCAGTGATGCATATAGAACAAGTATCCAAAAACATTGGTGAACATGGCCGACTACAAAGCTTAGTGGAAACCTTCACATGACAAGCTGCTAGATGGTGGGATACCCATCAATCAAGATTGCAAACTTGGACAACAGCGTCGACTTACTTTATAGAAAGATTTGGAGGAAAAAAGTTAACCAATCAAGCCCAAATACCTTTGTTCATCCAAGGGGAGTATCCAGAAGAGCCACTGACTGTTGCAGACCAGCAACCAAACAATCCACTACCGAAAAATCAACCACAGGAAAGTCTAAACCTTACAGATGCACAAGCACAACAACAAGCACAACAACATAAGCATAATAGGAAGAGAGACAAAAAGAAGAAGGACCACCAAATAGAATCACAATCGGCAATGGTCCACATTAGCCAACTTGGGTCGACCACTGCAATCAATGCAACAAAGTTGAAGGACAGAGAGTTGGGACAACTCTTAGAAACTCTGGCCATCGAAGCAAAAACAAGAATCTAGACCAGACGCAAGGAGCTCAACGACACTGAGAAGGAACAAGTTGAGTTCCTGTTAAAATGCAAAAACCTAGCACAATCTGTGATACCAGGACTGATGGAGGCCGACACCGACAAGCCATTTGAAAAGGCATATCAGCTGTTTGAAAGCATGGTGTCGACCCTACACGTACAGATGCAAAATACAAGAGAAGAACAAAAAGAAGAAACAGTTAGATTACTGATGCAGTAGCACACAGCCTTCTCAGAAGCTTACAAAGTGCTTCAAGATCACATGGAAGAGTCTGTCATAGCGAAAGGGGTACTACGAGACTGGCCTACTTATTACGAGCAAGTTTTCCAACAGACCCGACAGACTCGACAACAAATTCAAGCACTAGAAAAGAGAAAAAGCACGGAAGAAGCATTGAGAAGCACTATCCAAGATTAAATCGTGCTGGAGACAGCCAAACTGCAAAGACTCGAGAGACAGGCACACCAGTGTGTGCAGCAGGCACTCCCGAGCTTGGACAAATTAGACACCATTTGCCCGTAGATGAAAAGGCTTCTGGAGACAGCAAAAGAGAAAGACCAGTTTATGGGTCCCGACATGGAAAGGATAGCAAACCTTTCCATTCAGGAGAAGATGTCGACGTTATCAAGCATTACAACATTAACCATCGGCATCCAGAAAGTACTTCAAAATTGGACAAAATTCCAACATCAACTGGTCGTTACAGCAGAAGCAATTGTTGAAGTCTGTATACAAAAACAACCAACCATCTGACTTCATAGCCCATAAAAGACAAACAAGAAATAACTATTATAGACAATCAAAGAATTTTTGAGTACCTCCCCTGTTTCTTTGGGACAAAGAAAGGTTTTGTTCGTGGGGGAGATGTTGGAGGAGCTAGTCGGTAAGCCGACTAAGTCGATCAGCCGACTAATTAGAGATTAGGTCGGCCACATAAGGTCGTGTCGGTTGACCGAACCGACAGGTAGTTATATGTAACTGTTTGTAAATCATATATATTAGGCTCTTGAGCCAGACGAGAACTTGGTTCAGTTCTATGTTTGTATGGACCCTTTTAATATAATATTTTTGTTATTCCACATCTATGTTCTTGTCTCGTCTCTGTTATGTCTGTATGCTTAATGTGTATTATTGGTAACCCTCTGTGATCCGTGAGATTACAACAAGTTGCAGTGGGATTTCACAAGTGTTGGTGTAAAGGCCTTCTTTGTAAACATGGACTATTACATTTTTGGGTTACTCTAAAAGTATTTACAGTATGTTTTGGGATGCTTCATGATATTTGGGGTACAAGGTGCATATTAAGCACTCGGATGGTTCAAGATGGATTGTAGCAAGGGAGATGGTCCATGATCTATTTGCACACTCGAGATAGGTTCCTCAATGGATGCTTAACCTCAGTTGATTCCAAGCTTAGAGTTATTCCCTTTTGCATTGGAGAATTCACAATTCATGATAGCCACATGGAGAATTCACTTGGTGGGAGAACGCCCTACAAGGGGTGTGGAGTATTGTGCATCATGGAGGAAGGCACAAGCCCTAGATGGCATGTAGCAACTTGGATTCTTGTTCAAAGTATTGTAGATTGTTGGGGAACACCTAAGGTGTTGACAGTGCTCTTGCAGAAGGTAGTTCCCCTAGTGGAGTACTTTGCTCTAGAGGATATGGAGTCCATGGAGTTTGAGGTTAGAGTGGTGTGGACTTGCCTTGTGTAGCTATATCACCTTGGAGTCTATATTGTGCATGATATCATCATTGGAGCGTAAAACATGTACTCCAAAGCGGACATCTCACTTGGGTGGCCTACAAGGGGTCATGTAGGTTGCTTGTAAGTGCTCGTGCACACAAAATTATCGACCTCCCCTACCTCTTGTATAACTAGAGGAAGGACTGAATCTTTCATTCATATGACTTGTGCGTTCATTCTTTCTCACTCTTGTGTAAAGATATGACCTAGAAGAGGAGCGCACTTGTCCTCTCCTCTCTAGGTCTTCACTGGTACTTGTTTTTCTCTCTATATATCTTGAATGCTAGGCTTTCTTAGTCTCTTCAAAGTTTCTTCAAGTATCTTGGAGTTATAGGGTTAGGATTTTATCCTTGAAGATTGGAGACTAGGGTTTTGTGAGAAAACCCTAGAGTGGATTTGTAAAGAAGAAAAGAAGAGGGGACATCTTGCCTTGGAGATAATGTTGGAGGGATTCCTGTACTTGTTCTTCTTGGCGGAGCTAGGGTTTGATCATTTACCCTAGCTAGGGCATTTTGCATGGTTGGATTTTGTAGCCTTGAGCGGAGGCTATGGTATGTACTTCATCATTGAGCTTGTATATGAGCTTGTTAAGTGATTTGACATCTAAAGAAGATGATAAAAGGGGTGATTTTATTGCTGCAATACTACTGTTATTTCTGCTGTAAAAGTACATTTTCAAATCTAAATATTCACTGCTAAGATGCCCTAGAAAGGCTGAAAACTTTTCTGATTGGTTGGTGTCTTTTCTCCTTAAATGACAAGAAGTTTAGCAATGTTTGAAAGTTAACTATTGTATTTCTTCCATTGTTGTTTTGTACTTTAATTTACAGCAGTCCTAGG
The DNA here is from genome assembly GCA_001517045.1 of Pseudotsuga menziesii. Lineage (NCBI taxonomy): Eukaryota > Viridiplantae > Streptophyta > Pinopsida > Pinales > Pinaceae > Pseudotsuga > Pseudotsuga menziesii. The sequence goes on along the minus strand of LPNX010400014.1, from coordinate 770,297 downwards.
GTAGAAAACTCTTGTGTTGAGATCTGAGGAACCTTGTAGAAGAATGTGAAATTTCTGGATTGCGTTGAAGTGTCATTCTAGTGAAATTCCAACAGTCTATGTTGTGTTTGATGAGTGCGATTAAAGGAACGGAGAGATAAAGAACACAATACTTGCATATTAGAGCAACCCCTTGAGTGTTCTCTTGGCTGAAATCAATGATGAAGTTGAGGTATTTAAATCCTTTCTTGAGGCACATGAGAGGCATTTAAATCCTTTCTTGAGGCACATGATATCCCCTATGAAAAAAAAAAATTATGCATCCACAAATGAACAGCAAAGAGACAAAGTTCTGGACAATTGCTTAGATCGCCAGATTTATCTTGTATCACATGAGATTTCAAATCTGGATGAAGAGAAGTGTGACAAAAAATTTCAAGACTTTGCTGCAGTGCCTTGTGAAGAAGATCTTGGTAGTGAAGATTCCATGGAGGACTATGCATCCCATCTTGTTCCAGAGAAAGCATCTTGTGATAATGATGTCCATTTGCATGAGAACATTTCAGCAGCCATCATCATTTTCAAGGACGACAAAGGTTTGTTGAGTTGTGGTGATCTTCCTTTTCAAATTTCTGAACATGTTGATGAAATCTTTGAAGAATTGAAAAGGGATAGATCATGTAGATAAGATAACATAAATTTATTAATGTGAACAACAAATGACCACAAAAGTAGGTCAATGGGACTATTAGGTACCAAGATGCCAATGCAAAGTGGGAGCACTAAAACACCTCCTATAAAATGAAATGTAGAAAGAAAAGTAAGACCAAAACCTAGATATCAAACTCCACAGATGGAGAGACGATCTAGAAGAGAGATGTACAAATAAAGTAGATCTAGGACATGTGAAACAAAAGGCATATGTTACGTCAAAGCCATCTCTCCTAACATGCGAGGCCGACCGGAGGAAGCACTGAATAGAAACCCTTGGAGGATAAGGAAGATTCAGGACCTTCCATTATCTCATGTAATAAAGAACATAGCAGCCAAGCTCACTTTTTGTGATTAAGAGGCATAGATGGGATGTGGATTTTTGGTTTACTCATGGAGAACCTATCTATGACATGGATAGTGACAGCTTGATAGAAAAAATGACTTTGCACTTTCTATTTCTAAGCAATATTACATGTGATTCAATTTTATCTAGACATAGACACATTTACCCTCAAGTACAAAATGTCAAAAACTCTATTCATGAGGAAACAAACCAAAGGCTACATGTTTAAAGAAGCAAAAGAAAGTAAAACATTCAAAGATAAAGAGGTATGTGTGTCTTAGAAACAATTCTAAGACACATGTTAAAAGTAGTTGACTTATTCTAATGGGAATTTTACAAAATGAAGTGTGTTTGAGTTATATTTTTTAAACTTTTACAACACATAGGAGAGGGGAAGACCCAGCAGCAAGCATTACTTACCCCACAACCAATCAACTGAGGCACCACTCCCTTGCTCTATTGCCAAATACAAAACTGTACCAAAAATGAAACGACCAGAATCATTTCTTCAAAAGAACGGTTTAGCGACAACGAGACGGCATGGTCGTTCCTGTTTTTTGGGGTTGTTTTCGGAATGTTTAGCAACATTTCTGTAAAATGGGAAACATAAAAACAATACATTTCTTCTCTAGATTGATCTCATGCTTTGTCTGTCGGTTCTATGCTGGCATGTTCCTACCTTCTACTCGAAAAAGTAGCTCAAAGCAACTGCATGTAGGCGTGTAGGCATGTAGGAAAATCGCCCTCCCTTCTCTGTCAACAATTTTCTGAGTTCGGTGTCTCTGGTTTTGTTTGGATCTCGTATACTGTCATACCTGTCATCCAAGCATCAAATCAAGTGTGTTAGAAGCTCGAATTCTCTATAAAACCTAACCTAGGGTATTTCCCCAATTTTACACTTAAATCCCCCTAGGGTTTCAAGTTTGATCATTTGAATTAACACACAAATTCTAGATCTGGTATTTAAATCCATAAGTCACTAAGTAAATCAACTTGAGTAACATTTTCGACATCTGTAATTACCCTCCATTCAAGTATTCCTAAAATCGTGGCTTTATCCTTAAGATCTAGGGTTTCTATGTTGTTAGTTTGATCTGGTAATTTAGCTTTGGGTCTTTCCTTCTAGGATAGTTCTGGGTCTCCCCCTTTGTCTCTTGAGCTTTCAATGGCATAAAGCGAAGGATATCTCAACCGGCGTGACAACCTTTCCATTATCTGGAGGTTGGGGTATCTGTAGGTCAAGACTTTGGTTGCCTTCCCCCTCTGCCATCCTGAATAGGATTACTTTGTGGGGCAACTACAAGATTCGTGATAAGAAGACCTCCAACAAGGGTCAGGCCTTCTTTCTGAAGAATATGTTGTTCTCGATCATGATGGATAAGAGTGCCTCATTACAAGAGAACTTACTCAAGATCAAGGATATTCGAGAACAATTAGTCTCCATTGGGTGCAATATGGAAGAATAAGATTTGGTGGTAATCACGTTGAAAAGCTTACCACGTTCTTACGAGCACTTCATTGAGACTCATTGATGAGCTTTGCAACAAGGTCTTACAGCAGGACAAATGGAAGACATAGTTCAGGAGCAATAGTACATCAAAGAGTTCAAAACAGGCCTTTGCCACCAATCAAGAAGAAAGGAAAGGGGCAGCAAAGAGGATTCAACAAACAGTCAGAAGACCACTACTTGTCACTATTGTGGCAAAAATGGCCATATGATGAAGTTTTGCAGAAAAAGGTTGGCTGATGAGAAAATCAACCAAAGGGGGCATCTCAACCTTACCTACCTCTCTCAGTTGGCTCGAGACAATCTAGTAGAGAAAGTTCCAGATATCTAACATAAGATTTGGGGGTTATGCAGACTTTGTCAAGAAAGGAAGCAACATAGGACGCCATTTGATGAAGGAAAGGCTTGGAGAGCAAGCAAAGTCCTCTAGCTGGTTCATGCAAGCATTTCTGGATCAATAAACACGAAATCAATCACCGATGCCAGGTATTTTCTATTATTTGGTGATGAATATAGTAGAAAATGTGGGTGTCTTTTTGAAGTTGAAATCTGAAGTATTTGTTGAATTTCAAATTTTCAAAGCATTAGTAGAAAAAGAGTCTAGTTGCTCAATAACCACTCGTAGGTTAGATAGTGGAGGGGAATTTTTCTCCAAAGACTTTAAATTTTTTTGTGCTAACATGGGATACAAAGACAATACACCACACCCTACACGCCACAGCGGAATGGAGTGGCTGAGAGACGAAATCACAGAGTTACGGAGAAGGCTAGATTTAGGATGCAGAACAAGTCAGTTCCAAGCAGATTTTGCATTGAAGCGGTATTCACAACAATCTATCTGTTGAAAATATATCTCACGATGTTCGTAAAGGAGGAGACCCCTAAGGAAGCATGGTCTGGGAGGAAGCCCAAAGTCAACCATCTTAAGGTTTTTAGTTCTACTTCCTATTCCTGTATTCCAAATGAGAAAAGAACCAAACTCAAACCTAAGATTCAAAAACTCATGCATGCAGGGTACAATGACAATTGCAAAGCCTATAGGTTGATTAATGTGGAAACCCAACCAGGTAACCTACAACAGAGATGTCGTAGTTGATGAGGAAACTAGACCATTCCATTCTTCGTCATCAGAGTTCAGAATTACCATGGAGTCATCCATCATGGATCAGGATTCAGGGGTTCCGCTGCAAATAACTCCACCTGCAAGAGGAAGATTATGATCATTCCGAAGAGTCTCCAAGACTTAATCCTGTAATTTATGAGCCACACCACCCGATTAGCATTCAAAGGACAGAGGTGAAAGTTCCAATCCTATTATTGGTGGGGAGGTTCCCATCCAGGGAAACAACAAGCAACCACCCAAGTGGTTGCTCAACACCATCAGAAATCTTCGATCAGCAAAAATAATCAAGGGGTGATCATCGTGAGGAAGGAGCAAACAAAAAACCAATACAGCCAACTTTGCTCTTATGGCCAATGTTCAAGAAATATCTGAGCCTCAAATGTTTGATGAAGCTAAAGAGAGACCTAAATGGGAGAAGGCTATGACTATTGAACATTAAAGTTTGATGAAAAATCAGACTTGGTATATCATAGCACTTCAACCAGGGAAGAAACCCATTGGCTACAAATGGGTGTACAAGGTCTAGTACAAGGAAGATGGATCAATTAACAAGTACAAAGCACGGTTGGTAGCAAAAGGGTTCTCTCAACGAGAGGGCATTGATTATGAGGAGACCTTTGCCCCTACAAAAAAGATTAGCACCATTCGTCTTGTTCTAATCTTGGCAACACAGTGTGGCTGGAAGGTCCATCAGATGGACATGAAGAGCGCCTTCCTCAACAAAGACATGGAGGAAGAGGTCTATATGTATCAGCCACAAGGATTTTGAAGTTTCAGGGAAAGAGAACCTTGTTTGCAGGTGAAAGAAAGCATTACATGGCTTGAAGCAAGCACCCAGGACCTGGTACATCAAGATTGGCAGATACTTAGTTGAGCAAGGATTCCAGTGGAGCCCTTCAGATGCCAACTTATACGTCAAAAGTAGTGATAATGATATCATGCTACTAGTCATCTATGTAGATGACATCATCATCATAAATAGCGAGGAAAACATTATTGAACACATAAAATCAAACATGAGTAAAGATTTTGATATGACTAATCTAGGCCTCCCACATTACTATCTGGGTGTAGAAGTTTGGCAAACAAATAGCAGCATTTTTGTCTCACGAACAAAATATGCTAGGAGTTTGCTTAACAAATTTAGAATGACAGATTGCAAAAGCTCATCTACACCTATGGAGAAAGGGCTAAAACATTCAACCAAAATCGACTCTAAGGCAATGAATGAGTCGGTCTCCAAACAACTAGTGGGTAGCTTGATATACCTTACAACCACTAAGCCTAATTCGAGTTATGTTGTGAGCTTCATTTCCAAATTCATGACAACACCAAAAGCAAAGCATTGTACTGCAACAAAGCAGGTGTTGAGATGTGTGAAAGGGACACTTGACTTTGGCATTCTTTACAGTAGAAGCAAAGATCCTATGTTGTGTGGAATCTGGATATATAGATTTAGACTGGGCAAGTTGTGTGGATGACAAAAATCAACCTCTGAATATGTATTCATCCTTGGCACAGGTGCAGTCACATGGACCAGCAAGAAGCAACACGCAATAGCGCTTTAATCAATAAAAGAAAAATATCAAGGAGCATGTGAGATAGTTTGGCTCAGGAGGATGCTTTATGATATGAAGATGCAACAGACAGAACCAACACCCCTACTCTGCGACAATCAAGGGGTGCTACAACTAGCCAAGAATCCAGCCTTCCATGATCACACCAAGCATGTTGAAACTTGAGATACATTTCCATTTCATCCAACGACTTGTAGAAGATGGAACAGTTGAGTTGCACTATTGTCCCATAGAGGACCAAACTGCAAACATTTTCACTAAGTAATTGGGTCCGGAAAAAACATATAAAATTTCAAGAGAAACGTGGTGTAGTTAGTAGATTGACCATTAAGGGAGGGTGTCAAAGAGAAACTTATTTTATGTAATGGACAATTAGATATTAGACTTGAGCATTAATAAAGTCACTTTATGACTTTAGTTTACTTTTAGGATTTTACGCTTAAGTTGCTTTATTTGTTCTTATCGATCTATCATGCATTCATAAAGTGGATTGAATCGGCCTCATTGTAACCTATATAAGAAAGCTTCTGCTTTCTCATTATAATGCAATATATTATGATAGCTCTTTCCTACTATTACTTAGTCTCTTATGTGTTCGATTTCCGTGATAAGAGGAGTTGACACCATTTTATTCCAAATGCCTTAAGGTGATGTTCTTGAGCTGAGTGATATTTATTTGTTCTAGGTTCGAGGAAAAACCTCCTTTCAATTTCTTTTATGAAAGATATACGTTGGAGAGTTTCCTTTGAGGGACAACAATGTACCATCACTAAGTGTGGTCTAGCAAGTTCAAAGACTTTGGCTAGAGGGGTGAGAGAGGGTGGCCTTTTTAGGTTACTTGTTGATCCAGTGGCACTCAAACTCCAGAGAGAGTTTGGTAGGACCTTCTATTTCTTGGGAGGCACATGTTGAGACAAGTTTTGATCCTTGTACTTTAAATATGAGATCTTTCAATGCATAGAGTTTTCCTCCCGTGATCAAGGAGAATGTGGTGATTGTTGATCCAGTGGCTCAAGAGCATGTAGGAGCAAGTTGTGCTAATCATGTAGCGTGGTTTTCTTCCATCCACGTGACTTCTAGTTGTATAGAGGAGGAGCGTTGTCATGATGAGATTGACTTCATCCATAAGCCTTCAAGTTTTTCATCGAAGAGGTGTGATGCTTTCCTGGAGGATGTTGCTGAAAATTATTCTAGAGTTGCAATTGATGGGAGTATTATAAAGTATAGATCCAGGGATTATGGATTCTCTTAGAATGAATGAATTTCCCCATATGATACTCTGACTTTAGAAATTTCTCACGATGAAAGAGTTGGCCTAGATAAAGATAGTTCAGTTGCCACGAGATTTGAGGTGCATGAGAGGGATTCTCATGATGTCAAGTAGATGACAACCTTACATGGTTCGATGATTATACCACAAGCTTTCCCTTCCAAGATCAACTTGATCTTGTATGGACATGTGATTATCTTTGCATGATGTACTCGAGAGTTCATGATATGATGTTCTTTGATGGCAACCCATGTTGTTGAGGATGATGGAGGTTGGCAATTGGTTGTTCCTTTAGGAAGATATTCCCATATATTGGAGGATCGAGATGTTGTGATGGCATGGTTGATAGCCTTGTTGCAGATGACAATGGTTGATTCAAGACCAAAGCCAATGATGATTTGCAAATAGCAGATTTGATGGAGTTGCAGTGGGATTTGACAAGCGTTGGTTTAAAGGCCTTCCTTGTAAACATGAACTATTACATATTTGGGTTACTCTAAATGTATTTACACTATGTTTGGCGATGCTTCATGATAGTTGGGGTACAAGGTGCATGCTAAGCACTCAGATGGTTCAAGATGGATTGTAGTAAGGGAGATGGTCCATGATGTATTTGCACACTCGAGATAGGTTCCTTAGTGGATGCTTGACCTCAGTTGATTCTAGGCTTAGTGTTATTCCCTTGTGCATTGGAGATCTCTTACCTAAATGGTAGACACACTTCATGATGGCCACATGGAGAATTCACTTGGTAGGAGAACGCCCTACAAGGGGTGTGGAGTATTGTGCATCATGGAGGAAGGCACAAGCCCTAGATGGCATGTAGCAAATTGGATTCTTGTTCAAAGTATTGTAGATGGTTGGGGGACACCTAAGGTTTTAGTAGTGTTCTTGTAGAAGGTAGTTCCCCCAGTGGTATACTTTGCTCTAGAGGATATGGAGTCCATGGAGTTTGAGGATGGAGTGGTGTGGACTTGCCTTGTGTAGCTACATCACCTTGGATTCTATATTGTGCATGATATCATCATTGGAGCATAACACTTGTACTCTAAAGTGGACTTCTCACTTTTGTGGCCTACAAGGGCTCATGTAGTTTGCTTGTAAGGGCTTGTGCGCACAAAATTATCAGCCTCCCTTACCTTTCATATAACTAGAGGAAAGAGTGAATCTTTCATTCATATGACTTGTGTGTTCATTCTTTCTCACTCTTGTGTAAAGATGTGACCTAGAAGAGGAGTGCACTTGTCCTCTCCCTCTCTCTAGGTCTTCACTTGTACTTGTTTTTCTCTATATATATCTTGGATGCTAGGGTTTCTTAGTCTCTTCAAAGTTTCTTCAAGTATCTTGGAGTTATAGGGTTAGAGTTTTATCCTTGAAGATTGGAGACTAGGGTTTTGTGAGAAAACCCTAGAGTGGATTTGTGAAGAAGAAGAGAAGAGGGGACATCTTGCCTTGGAGATAATGTTGGAGGGATTCCTGTACTTCTTCTTCTTGGCGGAGCTAGGGTTTGATCATTTACCCTAGCTAGGGCATTTTGCATGGTTGGATTTTGTAGCCTTGAGAGGAGGCTATTGTATGTACGTCATCATTGAGCTTGTATATGAGCTTCTTAAGTGATTTGACATCTAAAGAAGAAGATAAAAGGGGTGATTTTATTGGTATCATACTACTGGTATTTCTGCTGTAAAAGTACATTTTCAAATCTAAATATTCACTGCTAAGTTGCCCTAGAAGGGCTGAAAACTTATCTCATTGGTTGGTGTCTTTTCTCCTTAAATGACAAGAAGTTTATCAATGTTTGAAAGTGAACTATTGTATTTCTTCCATTGTTGGTTTGTACTTTAATTTACAGCAGTCCTAAGGTAGAAAACTCTGGTGTCAAGATCTGAGGAACCTTGTAGAAAGAATGTAAAATTTCTGGATTGCATTGAAGTGTCATTCTAGTGAAATTCCAATAGTCTATGTTGTGTTTGATGAGTGCGATTAAAGGAACGGAGAAATAGAGAACATAATACTTGCATATTAGAGAAACCCCTTGAGTGTTCTCTTGGCTGAAATCATTGATGAAGTTGAGCCATTTAAATCCTTTCTTGAGGCACATGATATCCCCTATGAAAAAAAAAGTTATGCATCCACAAATGAACAGCAGAGAGACAAAGTTCTGGACAATTGCTTAGATCGCGCCAGATTTATCTTGTATTACATGAGCCTCTTGCACATGAGATTTCAAATCTGGATGAAGAGAAGTGTGACAAAAAATTTCAAGACTTTGCTGCAGTGCCTTGTGAAGAAGATCTTGATAGCGAAGATTCCATTGAGGACTATGCATCCCATCTTGTTCCAGAAAAAGCATCATGTGATGATGATGTCCATTTGCATGAGAACATTCCAGCAGCCATCATCATTTTCAAGGAGGACAAAAGTTTGTTAAGTTGTGGTGATTTTCCTTTTCAAATTTCTTAATATGATGATGAAATCTTTGAAGAATTGAAAGGGATAGATCATGTAGATAAGATAACATAAATTTATTAATGTGGACAACAAATGACCACAAAAGTAGGTCAATGGGACTATTAGGTACCAAGATGCCAATGCAAAGTGGGAGCACTAAAACACCTATAAAATGAAATGTAGAAAGAAAAGTAAGACCAAAACCTAGATATCAAACTCCACAGATGGAGAGCCGATCTAGGAGAGAGATGTACAGATAAAGTAGATCTAGGGCATGGGGAACAAAAGGCATATGTTACATCAAAGCCATCTCTCCTAACATGCGAGGCTGACCGGAGGAAGCACTGAATAGAAACCCTTGGAGGATAAGGAAGATTCAGGACCTTCCATTATCTCATGTAATAAAGAACATAGCAGCCAAGCTCATGATGATGTGGGCACTCTTTTTGTGATTAGGAGGCATAGATGGGAAATCATGGGATGTGGATTTTTGGTTTACTCATGGAGAACCGATCTATGACATGGATAGTGACAACTTCATAGAAAAAAATGACTTTGCACTTTCTATTTCTAAGCAATAGTACATGTATGATGTGATTCAATTTTATCTAGACATAGACACCTTTATCCTCAAGTACAATTACTCTATTCATGAGGAAACAAACCAAAGACTACATGTTTAAAGAAGCAAAAGAAAGTAAAACATTCAAAGATAGAGAGGTATGTGTGTCTTAGAAACAATTAGAAACAATTCTAAGACACACATGTTAAAAGTAGTGGACTTATTGGAATTTTACAAAAGCATGTGAAAGTATACTTGAAGTGTTTTTGAGTTATAATTTTTAAACTTTTACAGCACATAGGAGAGGGGAAGACCCAGCAGCAAGCATTACTTACCCCGCAACCAATCAACTGAGGCACCACTCCCTTGCTCTGTTACAAAAAACAAAACTGTACCAAAAATGAAGCGACCAGAATCGTTTCTTCGAAAGAACGGTTCAGAAACGACAACGAGACGGCGTGGTCTGGGGTCGTTTCTTGGGGCCGTTTCCGGAATGTTTAGCAACAATTCTGTAGAATGGGCAACATAAAAGCAATACATTTATTCTCCAGATCGATCGCATGCTCTGCCTGCCGGTTCTATGCTGGCATGTTCCTACCTTGTGCTCGAAAGAAGTAGCACAAAGCAACTGCATGTAGACATTTATTTCCATAGTTATATCCAATACAACCTGAGGGTCCCTTTCCTGGGTAGAACGCACTACCCCAGATTACTGCTATTAATGAAAATCGGGATCCAGAAGCAAAGCCAACAACATATGTCGATCCACTAAGATACGAGCACATCCTCTTGCCCGGGTAAAAGCACGGGTAAAATGCACGAGATTGAAATGAAAATAATGATCAGTAACTTTTAAATTTTCTTCTTAAATCTTTTTAATAGCTATTTTTTCATTAAGGTAATGAGGAAGGCAGTGTTATCTTTTTATTAAAGTTATGTAAAAGAGGCTTTGTGTTTAAGAANTGCAATCTTTGCTCCACTGAACCTCGTTACTGGTACTCAGCCACGGACCTGGATCTCGCTGGCCCCTATGCTTTGATATGGGATGAATATATTAGTGAATTATCGGCTTCAAGCATCCGTCTGATAGACAGTCCAGACAAGTTGGCGTGGACATATAATAAAGACAGTATTAACATATCAGCGAAAGAGGCATACAACTGTATTCTTCAGTCTTCTTTAATCCAGGAAAAGATGGCTGGACGCCCTCCTGTATGGCACAAGTCACTTCCTCTTAAGATCTCATGTTTTATTTGGCTTGCTCTGCATAATAAGATTCTCACATGGGATAACCTTCAGCGCAGAGGATTTTTGGGTCCTGGTATATGCTCTCTCTGTTGCACAAATGAGGAAACAGTTGATCACCTATTCTCCTTCTGCTGGGTGTGGAAACTGGTTGCTGATTACATTTTAGACTATTTCAATATTAAAACACGCATTGCTGATATCTCCTTTGTGGACTCGGTCTTTGGTTGGACGAGCTCATTCCCACAGAGCTCACCTTACTTTCCTCTGCTGTTTAAAATGTTCTGGGTATTTTGGAAAGCCCGTAATCAGGTGATTTTTGAAGGGAAGCGCAGGGACATCCACAGTATCATTCAACAAATTCTGCGTTCTACTCTTTCATCTAAGCTGGGGTCTGTTTCAAAAATCAAAAACAGAAGGAACATTGGACCTCCCCCTATTAAATTCTTTCCCTAC
>LPNX010400014.1:730732-758842 GCA_001517045.1 Pseudotsuga menziesii | reverse complement strand
GACTGCTCTCTCCCCACCTGAACTCGTTCATTGGTGTAGGGAGACTAAAAAGCTAGCCTCTAGCTTCCAGGATCTGTCATTCACTCACATATATCGAGAGCACAACAATATCGCTGACTGTCTTTCTAAAAAGGCTCTCTCATTGCCCCAAGGGAAGGGCTGCATCATGGAATATGTTGAGAATCTCCTGGTTTTTTCTGATTGTATTCAGCTCTTTTGAGAAGGTCTTTGTGGCTTTTCACACATGCCTAGAACGTTATGTTTGGGTGACAGGGGACATTCCCTGCTCTTGATGCTTTTTCACACATGAAAGCGCATCTCTTTAGATCACTGCTCAGTGTATTATTGGCTCTCGATCGATGTGACTGAATGGACAGTCCTATTATCATGATGAGTCAGTTTTCTAATGGGTTACTCATTGATATTTTGTGCCATTCCTCCTGATGGGTTCCTAGGTGGCTGTCACGGTATTACTGGGTAATTGTATGTTATAATGTCTTTTGATTCTAATGGATAACAAAGGCAGATTTTTTCTTCTTGAAAAAAAAAAAGAAAAATTATATTTATCAAGTGGGTTGATTTTGCCTTGCTTTTTCCGGTGTTACCTCTATAGGATTATAGGGGTGTTACTTGTATAGGATTATAATAGTATATTTTTTGAATAGGTTATAGTTTTGTAATTTTGTAAAAAAAATAAATAGGTCATAGATTTGTAATTTTGTAAAGTTAAGTTTGAATTGGGGATAGATATAAATCACAGGGTAAAAATGTTAGTGTGTAGAATTGTTGATTGATGTTAGTAGATAATATCAAAAAAATTAGGAGTAGTTTGTTTTAGGCATTTGGGAAATTTTTAATCGAATCAAGTTAAATTTGTTTCTCAAAATCTGAATTTTGAAGTGTTCAAATCATTTTTTGAATGTATAAATAGATTCAGTATCATCAAATACCTCCAGGGCACCAAGATTACGCAAATTTAAAAACTATCCTATGTTTTTTCAAGAATTAATCTAAAATTTCTATCGTAATATGTGAAAAACAAGCCAAAAAAAAACGGAAAAAGGTTGAAAACCTCTAACATTTAGACTACTGCAAAATTTTATATTTTACTTTTACATTTAAGTTTAATTTATGTTATTGAAGTTATCAAAAGTGTTTGTTTAATTTTTTTGTATTTATTCATCTTCAATATTGTTGTTTTTTCTCTCCTTGTTTCTTGCATGTGAAACCTTTAGACTTCGTTTGTCATATCGTTTTTGTTTCGTTTCCTCGTTTTTGGTAACATAGCTCCCTTGTGGTTGCCCCCGTTTGTATAAATAACATCGTAAATTAAAACTTATATGCTACCACCAAGGAAAAGTCTAGCAAATTATCGAAGATGAGAATATAAAGATAGAGAAAGACAAGGTAACACACACTAATAAAGTCATCAATGAAGGAACATAAATGAGTAGAGTAGAAGAGTGGCCAAATGTTGGCCCAATTCCTTTTGTAGTTTGTTTTAAGTCGCACTATGTGCTTCTAATCTATTTTGTTCTTTTCCATCTTGTGTCTAAGTGGTTGCCTCTATTTTCCTTAATTTTTTTCTCAAAGAAAGGTAATTACCAGTCCTGTTTCCAAATCCACAAGGGTGGTCTGCGATGCATTGAACTCCAAGCCTAAGACACCTACCCAGGAACCAAAACTAAACTAGAACTTGAAACAACATTTTTTTGTTAATTCAAGTCAAGGTATGGCTAACATTTTCCTACTATTTGCTTCTTCAGGTAGCGAAGCTAGAGCAATTGCATCCTCTATCTGCAACTCTTCTTGAATCAGAATTGGCTCGGGGACCCGGTCTTCCGATGGCTCCTCAAAATGTTTGTGCCACCCTCTCCCTTCCATTAAGGAACTATTGGTCTTATATCCTTCCTCACTCCTTCCCAAGCGAGGATCGACTCTCTTTATATTGCCACTAGGTTTATGCCCGGTGATATGCATGCTTTCTTAGCTTTGCAATAGTTTTTGTTCAATGCAACTTTTACTCTTGATTGTAATTTGTCTTTTAATGCTACCTACCCTCCTCACTATTTTTAATAATACCTTGAAAAGGTATATTTTATTTTATTATAAATCATGTTTCCACGATTCTAGTAAATTAGCGCAACTTCATAAAAGTGTTTTGTTATACAAATTACAATTCTCAAATAGATTTAACAAAAGGAATGGACTCAATTATGATGTAGTCCAAAACGTTGGTTTCAAAAATAACAAATGGGGTTCCCTCTTCACAAATGGTCATAAAATCTTGACAAATTATATATCTTAATTTTGTTCAAGCTAATAAAAATAAATTTGAAAAGGAATCCATTTTTATTTTTGAAATAATTTTTTCATATATTAAATTGGAAATATTTGTTGAAAAAATAATAAATAATGTTACACTAGTTTTTAAGATTAAACTAAAATTTCCAATCTCCATTGTTGAAAAAATAATTAATGGAGATTGAAAATTTAGTTTAATGTAAAAACTAGTGTAACATTGTTTATGATACATTAGTAACTATCATTTGGATTTTATATTTGATGATAATAAATTGTGAAGTTCAATTAACATACTTTGATGTATTAAAATATTACTCATACAAGTACTTTAAGGCTCAACATGTTCATTAAAAATGATCATGTGTGTTGATAGATCAAACCAATTTAATCGAGATAAATATGAGAAACCTACAAATCCTCTAGTTGGGAATTGAGAACTGAAACTAAACTAATAAGTTAATCACATGGCACTCCCTTTATGGATTCCCTCATTGGCATAAAGATCATGATATATTAGTGCTTATATGTTGTCATAGACTAATCCTTTTTATTAAAGTGCTTCCTCAATCAAACTCATGTTAGGAACTCAAGTGCTCCAATAGTTTCCCAAAGCCATGTCCCGCCTTCATTCTTCCATATCAAGGAACTACTAGTTTTGTATACTCCCTCCCAAACAAGGGTAAACCCTCTTTTTAATGGTATTGAGCTATGACTAATGGTATCCATGTTTCTTACATTTGTTCAAGCCTTTGCTCATACTTTCTTCATCTTTGAAATTTTGTTCACCAACCCAACCAATCCTTGATCAACCTCTTACGTTAGTTGAGAAGTTGAGATATAAACTCATTTTTAGAAAAGTGTATAGATAGGATCTTGTAAGTTTGACCTGGACTCCCTAATTTGGCCTTTCCTTTATATACTAGAGTTTGAAACTACTCATTCTCCTCTAAGGTAACTCCCTCCGCCTCAAGTAAAGACTTAGTGACAAATTGCTTTTAAGGTAGATGAATTACTTTTCTTATGTTCTCATCCAAGCTCAATCCGGACCCTCCATGGTGCAACAATCCTCTTTGTTGATTCTTCTTTCCCACCCACCATATGGGCTAAGATCTCAATGTGGTCCAAATCAAACATAATAACAATAAAAGGAAAGAAGGACACATAAATCCACACACAACTAAGACTTGTTCCATGAAGGAATCAATGCAACTACTTGCGACCTTATTGAAAAATTGGTATCTTGTCCAAGTCCGACCCACAAAACTCCAATTGCTTCTACCAACCAAATTGGAAATGGTTTGTAATTAATGAAAAGTCTTGCTTGCTACAAAATCAATAACCATTGCATATCTTTACCAATTTTATTGTAAAAAACGTTCTACTACCTTTAATCAAAATGAAGACCCATGTAGACCCTTGTGTTAGTGGCTTTGTGACTAAAGAACAATCAAGTATTATATATTCATTTTGTGGTTAAAAAAGGGTGCAAGGAAGTACCCTAAAACTATTTAGTGTAGTCTATGTTTTCGCATGGGCAAAGTGTAAGTTTTAAATCTCTTTTCTTACCAGGTAAATTAATTAGTTGTATCATATTAATGTGGGACCGAGGTTAATAATTCCTTACATTGGGGTTAATAACTCCTTACACAAATCATTAAAAAATATTTATACATATAAAAGGAATAGCAACGTTAATAGAATTAGGATTGTCATGTGTTATGGGCATTATTTAACTTAGTCAAACAATAATTACACGGTAATGTAATACTAATAACAATATATTTTGAGATATATACAATCACATATGAATGTCTCAAATCCTACGATACATAACCCAACGAGGTATGTTTCCATTAGTATTGCACTACTCGATGGTTATTGTTTGCCTCTAATGTGTTTGTGTTATCTATAGAATATATTGGAGGCTATTAGTATAATAATAGAGACAACCTCTGACATTATAGAGAGGCTTCACTTTTCATGAAGAAAACATCATATACTTTCAATAATGCATTTATCATGCCTCCATTTTTATGATCACTTTGTGTGCCTGTAAGTTGTGCTTCTATATGGACTTCACCTATAGTTCAACTAGACACACTAACCTCCTCTAATCCATTAACTTTAGGAAGTTACGGGTTCAAGACCAAGTACATGTTAAGAAATTGTAGATCTCTAGTGCTACAAGAGGTTTCCTAAGTTGGATGGCTTGTCAAGCCCCAGCTAAGCATTTTACAGCGATATTTCAAGGTATTTAAATTAATTACTCCATCATCAAATGAAAAAAAAATCCTGTTTTTTTTAATGAACATGACCCATTTTTCACTCTTTATTCATCCACCCATGCATATTTTATTCATCTACCCATACATATTTTGTTTATTTTAATTATTTTATTATAATATGAAAAAGGTCATAAAGAATCCACATCAATAAAAATTCCATAATTGACCCCTCCAACTACCACTAGTTATAAAAAACATAGGTGCTAAGTTTGCGTAATAACATTGTACCGACTGCTCATAATTTTCATATTTCTTTTTGTGCACCTCACATTTATCGCTCTCTTAAGTGCATAGAGTTCCCCGCTCAAAAAAATTTGTAATTTCGATAATTAAAACATTGGTAAGGAGTTCTTTAATAAATAAAAACATTGGCAAGACGATGTTTAATAAATATAGAAAACAACACAATCCTCCTTGTTAAATTTTGGAAAAGTTTCACGTCAAAAAGTGTGTTACAATTATATAACCCCTATTATCTATTTGATGCCTTGGCTCTAGTAGTTAAGCTTTGTGGGAGAGATATCCTTCTTGATGTTTTGCTGGTTGGTATTGGTTCCATATGTTTTGGATTGTTGTATTTTTGATGATATACCAAATTCCTTTGATTTCATAGAATAGCAAGAAATGTCTTTTTGTTTTTTTTTTTCATTTGAAAAAATATATATAACCCAAAGAAATCGTGTAGGTGCCAAGCTCACTTAATGTCAAGGTGAGAGGCATTCTTCCCCTTCTCATAATTTGTATTTTTTAATGCATCTCACAATGGTTGTTCTTTTTTAAGTCTATAGGGTTTTAAGGTCAAGATTTTGTAGTTTCAATAATTAAAACATTGTTTAATACATGCAAAAATAATACATTCACATTCTTCGTGGTAGGCTTTTGAATTTTTTTTAATGTTATGATAAAGTTTATGGTTAAAGATTTTAATAAGGGTGCAGAATTATAATTTTTTAGTAAAAAATTTATTAAATGTGAGGAAAAATCGAAAAAAAAGAAATTGAATTTGTCCACTTAATAAAAAAAAGAAATAAAGATTAAACATTTTATAATTTTGATTTTTCCAGTTTGTCATCAATGGAATCTAGTAATCAAATCTATCAAATCCAGTTAAAATTGTTGTTTTTTTATGCACAATGCTTGCAATAGTCTCAAATACATAATTGATATCTATAATTACATCAATTCGGGATGACTCTTCCATTGATTTAGATTAAAAAATGTCAATTTCCCTTTGTGGTTCACCTACCCCCCAGCGGGGCTTGCTACGTCCACGGGAACAAGCCATAGGGGGCCTCACCCCATTCGCTTTGATTACAGAGCTAACCCGATGGGGACATCAAGTGAGGCCCTTGTATAACAATGTATATCCAACTGAGGATTTGACCCCGAGGCCTTATGCTCACAACTTACAACACTCAACCACTTGAGCTATCCCATCGGTATATATACGTTGTTAACTTGGTGGCTCAGATGGGTTGGGAGGAATCACTATTATCCTCGTCACTCGAGATCTACTCCCACAAGTGGCATGTTGAGCTCTTAATGAACATATTGTTGAATTAGCCCTGAGACCTAAAGATTCTAGTTTACCTTGGGTACCATCCTCGATATGAGGGGAAATATCTAGTGGGTTTCCCCAGGATATGTATTATATGGGAAAAAAATGTATACTTCATTCATTTGTAAAGTGAGTCCACATGGTTTAGGGGTGGCAGGGGTGGAAGGTATTTTCATTAACCCCGAAGGAAATACTGAATTAGATTTTCATGGGGGCTTGGCCTTGCCTCAAATAACCAACCAGAGCTTCATGTGTTATATCTAGGGACTAAGCTGTTGAAAATATTCAAGTCAAGCAAGCCATTATAATAGGGGATTTTGTACTTGTAAACTGGAAACTACTTTCAGTCAAATTCATGGAGGCGACTCTTCTCCATCGAATCAAACAATGAATTCATGCAAATTTGGAGGGGATTGAGGCTAAGCTCTTCCACACATGGAGAAAATACAATAGTCATGCTTATCAGAAGGCAAATGAAGCAGTGTACCTTGATAAGGACTCTCGTGCTTATCAAAAGGAAAATGAAGCAATGTACCTTGATAAGGGAGTCCTGGTGCAAAATGGGGACCCCTTATCAAGTTTTGGGTCCCTTGGTATTTTTATGAAAGACACCATTGAGACCACAACCCACTATATCATAATCAACTTGGTGTTAATGAAGGGTAGCAACACTTGGAATTTAATAGCGATTAAGTTTATGTGAGTCGTCTTCTTAATAAAGTCTCATGTGAGCGATACATCAATCTCTCTCATGCTCTTGGTCCTCCCACTCTTTATATCTTCATTAAAAGTATGGGGGATTTAAACCTTCTAGTCCACTGGACCTGTGATATAGGTGGGATATCCTTTGATGTATTTTTAGTTGGCAACAACAGAAGGGAAGATTGCAAAGCTTGGATTTCTCAGTGGTGTAGAGGCTGTCTCATCCATCTCAGGCTTGGTCTCAAGTTACAAGGGTGACACTTAGATCATAATTATTTTGAGGCATGCCAATTCTCTTTCCCGTGGTGGTTGATAAAACTTTTAGATGGATTGAATTGGGATTTCAAAAGTTAATAGGCATTTTCAAAAAGCAAAGTATTCCCTTGGGGAAGATTATATCTCAAGCAACTTTGAAGGGAAAGTGGTGTAGAGGGTGCCTCATTCATCTCAGGCTTGGTCTCAAGTTACAAGGGTGATACTTAGATCATAATTATTTTGAGGCATTCCAATTCTCTATCCTGTGGTGGTTAATAAAACTTTTAGTTGGATTGAATTGGGCTTTCAAAAGTTAATATGCATTTTCAAAAAGCAACTTATTCCATTGGGGAAGATTATAGCTCAAGCAACTTTGAAGGGAAATAAAATTCTTCTTAGTATGGAAGTGAATTTTACCTCTAGTTTGTTTATTATAAAATGCAAAATGTTGGTCGTAATGAGGGTCATTGTATTTTATATATTAATGAAATTAAAAAGACGTTGAGGAGAATCAATAGCCAACAAGAAGGGCCATGTCAAGCAATTGACTACATGAGTAAACATATGGAAAATATGGAAAAGAAACAAGAAGAAATGGAGAATCTCAAAATCCTAGGCTTCTAAATGGGAAAAACTAGCCAATGATTTGGAGACGCACTACAACATTATCTTAGGCTTTGCTAGAGGCTCTCAGTGCATTAAAGGTCAACCTCCATTCCCTACTACTTCAGTGAAAGTGACAGGATTGAGGAAGCAACTGTGCAATAAATAATTGTAACAATATATGACTATCCCAATCTATAAGAGGAGAAACTTATAGAACAAAATGATGAGGTGATGGAGGAAGCTTATTCTAAACATAATCTTTTATTTGCTATCTTATGTTTTTGACGCGTGTCTAGTTGCTTAGATAATTGATTAAGCAATTTAGTTTTAAATTTAGAAGCCGACATTTCTGCTTTGAAACCTTATGAAACCTTAAACTCCTTTTTGAAATTTTGTAATTGTCTTATTAGCTAGAGAAAATTCTGGACTTTAATGGTTGTATTTTTGTATCTTAAACATGTTTGGGGTTTCCCACCACCCTTTGATAATACCATTTATACTTGTATTTTTTTTTCAATGCGAAAAAGAGTTTAACTTTATTTAAAAAAAGTTGAAACCAGATTATACAAAAAACTATAGACAATACGATCCTTCTTGCACAACAACATCGACTAGAGAAGATCGGAAAACTAGATCACATACATCCATAGTTTAACCATATAAACATTCATCCAAAGTCTCATAAAAGCCACTTTCTGGAGAAGAGGCATTAACATGCATCTCATAATCAAAAGACCAAACAACTAAGAGGAAAATCCATCAAGTTGTGTCCAAACTGCCTACTAAAGAGAGAGAGGAGTTGTGCCAAACCTCAAAATGAATGATGTCATCCATTTCGCCTATCCCTACCTTTGAGAGTCTATCATCCACATCATTGTGTTGCTAATAAATATGCTGAAAAGATATGCTATTGAACGATGATATATGCTTTTTGACTTTCATCTTCTAGTGATCCAAAATGAGAGAATGAAAGTTTGAAACCCCATTTTCCCATCCAATGATAACATGAGACTCCCCAACAATCAACACTTCCTCAACCCTGCAAGCCTTTGACAGATAGAGAATACCCCAAAGAGCCAAGAGCTCCGCTCTAGAGTTGGTCCCTCTCCCCGCCTTCATCCATCCTTTGATATCAACTTGGGAGTTTAGTTTTAAAACAAAACTTGCTCCACAAATACCCGTGAAACGCACCATTGAAATAACCCACAGGACGTGCCAAAGATAAAATGGGGATCTGAATGAATCAAGGCTTCTTTAAAAGCTTTAGCTTATGCTAATCCAATAAGGCCCCCATAATTCTGGAAACAACAATCACATGGCACCCCTAATCCCATCAAAAATTTCTCTATTGCGTGCCTTCCAACATTCCCGTAAAACAAAGAAATGAAGAGAGCTTAGAAGTTTCTCCTTTGTGAACCAAAAATACAGGTTATTGATCAATGTTTCACCATCCCAACTAATAGATAAATTATAATGGTTGCTCAAAGCCATCATAATATTCATAAAAAACAGATAAGGACCAAACAAATGCTGAACATTTTCTTCATTGGATTTGCACAAGATGCATATGTTCGGGCCAAAGATGCCTCTAACCTGAAGAACATCCTGAGTGAGGATCTTTTTGTTCAAACACAACCACATGAAGAGTTTGATCTTGAGTGGACATTGAGCCTTCCAAAGCCACTTTATCCACCAACAGGTGCTTACCATAGAATTAGTTTCAAAATCAGGTCGTAAGCCAATTTGGTTGTAACAGTTCCACTTACTTTATTATGTCCCCAAACTAACTTATCAAGAGTGGATGAAAGAGTAATACCTACATGATTCAGACCTGCTCGATACATGTTTCACTCTTCCCCACACCTGCCTTCCAGTTGTAAGTCCTGAGCTGGTGACCACCTAAATTGACCACTGGGACCCTCCTTCAAAACCTGTTGCAAAACCACAATATTTTTCTTATGAAGAACAATAATTAGCCTCCTCGACAGCCTGTAACCTGCTTTGAGGCCCGCAATTGGATCCAACCCAATATTTGGATGAATGCCTCTTCCAACGGCCCATTCAATTGCATGGTTTATTAATGAGAAACTTTACATACAACCGATCCAAATACACGAGAAGTTTCTATGCTTCTTCTTAAAATTCTTGATCCAATACTCTGGACTCATCTAGTTCAAGTATTTTGGCCTAATAACCTTGCCACATTCTCGGATTGAAAAGACACCGCCATAAACTTTTGGCACACAATGCTGGATTAAAACTTGACGAACATTTTATACCCCACCACCCACAAACTAAAGGCGCTAACAAAATCTCCCATGCACACAAGTGGAACTTACTAGCATCAAGCTTTCCTGTTAAAAAAGTGGGTCTAGATGGTTCAAATCGTCCAACATGTTAACTTAAACCTACTTTCCATTTACAATAGTATGGACACGTGGATCATGGATTATTCTGAATAAAGTATTTAGAGAGCCATTTTCTTCATCATCTCCATGACTTTTTTTAATAAATTATTGCACTTTAGATCTATAAATATAATGATTTCATTTTTCATTAATTTGCTATGAAAAATTATGATTTTGGACCTCATTTTTACAAAATAATTCTTAATTATTCTCATAATTGGGCTCACCACACAATATTTTTGTTCAAAAGACTTCATTTCACTATTCCAACCATTAAACGGTCTCGTGAAATATTGCATCACGATGTTCCAAGAAAGCACTTTTGTTGGTTTGTTTGAATATTTCGTCAAGAGGAAATCTTTGTTGTGTTTTTCTTTGATTGCCTTATACTATTCTAAAGGAAAAAAACTTATATATAATTTTTTGATTTTATTTTAAAATAGTTTATTAGATTTGTCATGCTATTTTACCAAAGTTTAATGATTCTTAATGGTTCACCGTGTTGGTAAATGTATTTTAAAAAAAATTCAAAGTTAAATAAAAATAAAAATTCAAATTCTTAAGATTTATTGGTGTGGGGAATCATGTATTTTTTAAAAATTCAAATATTATATATAAGTATAGTATTTTAGGTGACTATTTCAAATTGAAAAAATAACACATAGTTATGTAGATGAACATTCATTAAGAAACAACCAATTTACTATTAAAACATGTAGATTTTTGTGAATATTATCAAAATAAACATATTTTAATGTAAAAAATGAGTGACTTTTTTTATTGAAAATGGTTAATTGGTGAAAGTATCTTTGGAAAAAAATGCTAAAAAATAACCCCTAAAAAATACCTTGGGTCCCAAAGGGATACAAAGCCTCCAAATGAAAATGAGGATTGATATAAAACTTTTCACAATGGGTGGTGAACTTGTTTTCTAGTAGGAATTAAACCAATAAATATCAAATTTCCATTACAAAGAAGGCTTCTACTTCACTCTCGCCCATGACTAACCTTGAAGCGTCCTCAAAAGAATGCCTCTTGTTCACTCTCACTCGTGAGCATTCCTTTGGAGCATGCTCTTGGGTCCGTATGAATGTTGTACGAATTGATTTTAGCCACTTTACATATTTTAGTTTTTGTAGTTGCCATAAAAAATATTAATTAGACATCTGTACAAATTTTTTTTTAAAAACCTCAGAAAAAAAGTATAGGGAAGACCCCTTGAGTTGGAGAAGAACTGACCAAAAGTGTTTAAGGGGATTGGTGTGGTGATAACGAACTTTTCCTTTTGGATTCCCTTGGCTAGAGTTCTTCTTTGAGACTTTAATCACACATGCTAAATTGGGAGGTAATCGAGTTCAAAGCAAGGCTCAAGTAGAGAAAGAAATCATGGCTAGGGTCTATTGATGGATTAACTCTCTTTCACTCAATTTGTTCTCATTTTGTCACTCTTTTCAATCATTTCACTCATTTTGCTAGGTTTTGAGTTGAGCTTCTTGCTAGTTGTTGAGGAGCATGTATGTGAGTTTGGAAGAGAGATTGAAGGTTGTGATAGTTACATTCAACTACTATTGTGTAAATGAAGAGGTAGGCTCAAAACCCACTCTTTTGTTGTGTTGTTAACTTAAATGTTTTCTATGTTGAATGTTCGACTCACCTACTCTTTCTAGTTCCTTCCCCCATTTTCTATTATAGGCAACAAGTTTTTCTTGAGAAGCATGATGGGTATGCAATGCTTCCATATTTTATTACAATGGTGTTGATGGGAAGTTTGAATACCAATGATGGAAAGGAAGAAGAATAGTATGGACCATACCATGGAGAGGAGTAAGAAATGTTAGGGATGAATGGGATGGTGAAGTTAACATTGATGATGAAAAAAACCCAAAGAGAGAGAGTTCAACACCCTTGTGGAAATATGTGGCAGTGCTCGAGGGATGGAAAGGGTGTTGAAACACTAAATTTTTATGTTCTCATTGTAATAGAACTTACACAAATTCATGGACTAATGTGAGGAAGAATCTCTAAGAGATTGTGCTAGGTGAAGAAAAGAAGAGTAAGGAGATAGGGAAAAAAACCATGATAAAGTGCTAGCAAAAGATAGAAATAAACACTTGAGGGAAGAGGAGGAAGCACAAAAGAATAAAAAATAAAAGGTCAAATCTGAGACCTCATATAGAATGTTTGATGTTTGATCCCAACCCCCAATGCTAATGGATCCTCTCCCATGCATTTAGTGCATAGAGCAATAACATATTTCCTTGACCAAGGTTCTAGGGATGACATGATGCAAAAATGTCAACGGTTTTTTTATGTTTGTGGCATACCATTTAATGTTCTTTGTTCACCTTATTGGCATGATATGTTGCATACCATTGTTACCACCTAAGTTGTACTTGGTGGATTTTTCAAGTGAGTCGGCAAGGTTTGAACAAGTACACTTGTTCATGACCAAAATTCAGATGTCCGCTAGGCTTTTTCAATGAGTCTGTGAAAAACAAAATTGTAACACATGTTCATACCCCCTTGGGGAAATTGTAAAAATGTGTTAGCATGGTCAATTTTTATAAAAGGCTTGGCTTCCTAGACTTAGGAATCAATTTGACTAGACCAAAGTGTTTTTTCCCTCGGTAATTATTGGTGGTTGAACAAACAACCAATAATTTATGAGTTTTCCACTCACACCTCCAAAGTTGGCTCGGGTAGTCGTCTTGGTGGTTAGGCCTTATGAGGTTATTAGAGCTTTTGTTTCATTGTTTATAAACATGCTAGACATTCGAATTGAGTCATATGGACATGTGCTAAGTCCCCCTAGATTTTCGTCAGATTTTGAGAAAAATAAAATTTTCCGTTTTTTAAGTCATTTTTAATGGTTTAATTAAAAAACTTCAAAATGTCATAAAAGATGGGCCCGGAGTCCGTTTTTTTGTGAGGATGCTCGTTTTCACACTCAAAATGTCCTTTATAGTATATACCCCAAAGGCCACTTTTCATATGTTTCGGGCGGCTCAAACATCTAGTGATGCATTATTCAGCTAACGAAACATCAAATTGGCATTTTAATGCTAAAGGTGCATCATTTTGGCACCAAAATAAATAATAATAAAAAAATTAAAGTCAAAATTCAAATGTTTAAATGACATGGCATGGTCCCCATGACCCTCTCCATGTGAAAGAATTAAACTTTGTTTAAATTTTTACTTGGGAGCGAATGTGTTTTAAATGGGAGGTGACGTCAAGCAATGGGAAAACGCCAAATACCATATGTGAAGGTTGCGAGTGGTATGGGGAGTGGACCCCTCTTCATGAGGGATTAAAAAAACTTTGGATATATTTTAGTTATCACCTTATATGTTATGAAGGGAGATCACGTATGTTGAGGGTGACGCCATATGGTGGAGTGAATCGCGTGGGTGCAGCGAGTAGTTGGGAGTGTGTTGGCGCGTGATAAGTGGATGGTTGAGTTGGGTGAGAGAGGTATTATTTGCCTCTCCAGTTTTACTTCCGTTTAACTTAGATCAACTTCTACTCTATCTTTAGTGTAGGTAGCACCCCCCTCTCTCATTTGGTTATTTAAGCGGGTTCCCGGTTCATTGTTTCTCATGGTCAGAGGACTGAAGGCTCCGTCTAAGCTATGAACCTTTGTACTGTAATTATTTTTCTGATTAATAGAAATAATTTGGAGGTCCATGGTGTGTTGCATTAGTGTGTGGATGAATATTGTCATTGGCATATGAGGTAATTGTATTGTTGCTTTTTTCTTTGCTTAATGTGGTGATCTATTTGGCCTTAATATTGTTGTTAACATATAGGGTAAATGATTCTAATTTGATTTCATTTACTATTCTTTGCTTATAAATATCTAGGAGTAGAAGATTGTTCTAGGTTGTACTTATGCTCTCTCAATCTCCATTTGTTGAAATACCAGATTTGATCCCCTATGTGCAAGTATTGTTAGTGATGCAAGTTTCCTAGCTTGATTAGAGTGGAATATCTCGGTTGAATCTACCATTCTTCAAGCACTTTTAAGAAAGACATAGTCCCCCCTCTTCCCACCATTGGATTCTTACTTCTTTCCTTCACCTTTAAAATTAAACTTTATCTTTGGTCAATTACTTTGTAAATGTTTAAGTAAATTAGTTTATTTTAAAAGATGATTCAAAGGCTGATTTATTTGAGTACATTGGTAGATCCTAATCTTAAATCTTTATTCTCAGTAGATGTAGATTGAGTAAGTACTTAGGCTTATTGATTATCATTTAAGTACTTATTATTTATGCTTTTACCCTTTTATTTGGCACATTTGGTGCATTACATGTGGCTGGTTTTTCACTTTTGTTGACAGGACAAAGGAAAGTGTTGCCAGAAAATTAAAGATATAGACCATCAAAGGCCTCCCAGAACAACCTTCTTCTTTCTTTCTTCATTCCTATAACCTGTAAGCCTTTAGATCCAGATCTGTAAGGACCAAAGGTGGCCACCATTTTCACATGTAATATAATAATAATAAGAAAAACAAGTGGGATTTTCAAGCGCCCGCACCCCATTCCCCCTGGGGGATTTGTGTCATCCCCTTAATGGCTTGCTTTATGTGTTTTCTATACTATTATTGCTTTAGAATAGATTTGCTTTAGTTAGATTGATTTTTCTTTAGCTTTTTTGTAAAAGTAATTGAATACCAACCCAGCCTTGCTTTCCCGATTATGGTTCACGGACAAGGTCTTGTCCGAGTATTGGATCGGAAAGATACTCTTGGTTGTAGTAATTAAGTCTCACATTGCACCCTTTTTTAGTTTTCACAATCTTAAACTGGAACAAACATTTCGCACAAACCTCCGGGTATGCTCTACCCATCGTAGGCCTATCTAAGCTTTGGGATACTCAAAAATGGGGTTTGTTGCATTCAAATAAGTTTCACATCTAATAAAAATCCATCTTAATAAAATCAACTCCCCCTTGAACATGCAAAAATCCAACGCCTTGATTTAATCCGTTGCGGGGAAAGTTCACAGAGGAAGCGGGAACAACTGGGTAGTGACCTTGGGACACCATCGTGCTACACTCTTGTTGGTGTAGTGTTGGACATGTCTCAGAGACTCCGATCCAACTCAAATATTCCTCGGGTGGAACCACATCGAATAAGGGTTTTGGACATACTTCGCGTACCGTCAAGTATATTTAGAGTTCCCTCCCCACTAATATAATTCACACATCTTCACTTTTTAAAATAAAATTACCCAAGAGCACTTGCAAAACATATCTTTTAGCACTTTCAACACTCTTATTTCATTTGTGACTCCATTTAAGGCACTGGTTTGTTTTTTGTATCTCTACTAATTAATATGAATTCCTGTGTAAATTAAATAATTGTGTTACCAAGATTTTACTCTCATATGTTGTTGTGCTCTTTATTTCAAATATTATCTCATAAACTATTTGCAAGTATCTTGTTACCTTTTTTAAACTCCTAAATATTTTCACCCATTCACAAACATACTAAAGACTTAACAACCTTAGATTTTAATAAGATCTACCCCCCTTGGCTTCGATTAGGAGTTTACCTAAATGGAGGAGTCAAGAACAAGGTGACAACCTTGACTCGAGAATTGCCCCCAAGGATACACCCAGCAGCTTGAAGATTTATGTCGTGTTCTCGATTCGAGGTGTGTGAAAGGAGAACATTTTCTAGCACTGTTGCCGAGGATAAATCTTTTTATTCCCGAAGTACGACTTTGTTTTTTCTTTTGTTGTTTTTTCTTTGTTTGATGAATGCTTAGAGTAAATCTTTAATTTTCATTTGGCGACTCCAGTGACTTTTTTCAGCTTTAATTTTTACAAGGAAAAGCAAAAAAAAAAGTTGTGAAAGATTTATAAATGCATATTTTTCTTTTCACATGGCAACTCCATTGAAGGGATTAAACTGTGATTTCTCATAAAGTTGTTGAGACTTGTTGTAGATGAGCTCATAAGACATAGTAAAATTTAAATGCTCATTATTTGACAACTTCGGTTCAGTACAAAATACATGGTTGATATATGTTATTGATAATTCGTTATGGATGATGAAAATTCTCGTGCTCAAATTTCCAATGCATATCCTCCCATCAAATTATCGAGCATCTCGGGCTTTCCTAAACATGAACCATATCTCCTGGATAAAGGATATGTTCAGGCTCTAATTTTTTGTGGAAATGGCGATTCAACTATTTATCACATCATATCCTTTCTTTCATTTGTGAATGAGCTCAACATGCTTCCTAAGGATAATATGATGCAGATTTTTGTTAATTCTTTGGAGAAGAAGGCTTTGATATGGTTTTGTGGTCTTCCTGATAAATGCATTAACTCCCTTGAAGACTTGTGCTATGTTTTTTGAGAGGTGGCATAATGGTGAGGGAGATATGGTAACTGTTGTAGAAAGGGTCCTCACCTACCTAAAGGAGCCCATGACTTCCATTATAGATGAACACACCCAGGATGATCCTATTGAAGAGCTTCACTAGGAACCCATGATTGAACACATTGTTGAAGACTCTCCTCATGTCACCATAATTGAAAACATTGAAGATTTAAGGTATTTTCAAGTTTATTTCAATGCTGATATTTTTCTAGAACGCCCTCATGAGGAAACCATTACAAAGATGGACACTTATGAAGAAATTCATTATGTGTATAATGACACTCCTCTATGTTCATCACTTAGGGATGCCGTTTTGGAAAGTTTTACTTCTTGTAATATATATGAAACCAAAACTTCAAAGGATGATTATTATGAACAGAAGAAGGGTAGTTATATCCTAGGATGTGATACAAGCGAGGAAGACTCTCTCATATCTGACATAGATGGGGGTGATGACTATTGGAATTTTATAGATAATCCAACTTGTGAAAATATTATTGAGAATCTCATCTATGATATGTCTAGCGAGGGGAGTGTCTATTCAGAAATTTGTGGAAGTCCAATTTACGATACGTCCATAGAGAGGACCATGGATCTGGAGACCTGGGAAAATCCTAGTATCGAAGAGGAGCATTCAAACCTTTTATATGATCATTTAGAGTCATATCATGTAGAGCGGCACAAAGGTATCGGTAATGAAGATATGGGGAAGCAATGTAGTGAAGAGTTAGATATGATGCAACTAACAAAAGATCATTTTCAACCGTCATCTTCACAGACAGAGGTTCAAGTTATGGAGCAGTTTGAGGCAACCCGAGGTGTGTGAAAGGCGACAACAACCATCAACAATACCCCTAAATGATACATGAGCCCTAGGTATGGAAAAATCATAATAATGGAAGTCGGTAAGGAAATAACCAAAATACATAGTGCTTTGGGACAGTTTGTAAATGATTGGACCAAATATAAGGGATCCATTGTATATGTTGGTTAGATAAATGTCAAAGGCAAGCCATTGATAAATATTCTTGGTGTTTCCACTAGTGGCATATTCTTACTCCTTTTAGCGCACGAGTACTTGAAATGTTATATATTGTTATTAATATTATATAACTCTTAATTAAAACCATTCAAGAGATTTGGTCATACAATTCCATTCAAGTCATTACCGATAATGTTGCTAATTGTAAGGAAACCAAAGTAATCATTGAGTATATGCATACTCACATATTTTGCTCTGGGTATTTCATGCAACACACATCGAACCTCTTAATGCATGGTATTATTAAGGTGAAGGAGTATGATTACAAATAAATTGATGCATTGCATAAAAAAGGGATGAGTATGGTAATAAAAACTATGATCATAGGCATGCCCACTACATCATCCACAATCACTCTAAGTTGGAGCTACTTAAGGTTTGCAAAGCTAGGAATCATAACAATGGAGACACTTTGTCCAATATTGACTCTTGGTGCAATTAGGCTCGATCCTGAACAATACTCTCTTGTTTGTAATAGTAACCAGCTAAATGGTGTACATACTACTAATGTAGGTTATAATGCCATGTTCCTTGATGGAGGTCTAAAAGAAGAACGTTGGTGGTGGAAAAAGATATAGAACCTCAAAGCTCCAATGAAGGCACAATTATTTCTATGAATGACTTTGTCAAATAAAGTACTAATGTGGAAAGTGCTACACAAGAGAGTTTGGTGGGGAGCGAGCTTTTGTGTACTATGTAGGTTTAAAGGGAAGGACATAAAACTCTTTGAAATGGCATCTCACTATACTTTAGAAGTATGCGATATGAGAATAACCCATGATGGGTGAAAAAGGTTATTGGAAGCAAGATTCTTTGACAAGGACTCTAAGAATTTGTTTGAGGATCTTGGGGTGGTTTTACAAAGATCTCTTTCAACTGTGTATGATGGGAACTTTGGGTATCTAGGAATGTTATCTTATTCGAAGAAAAATATATCACCTCCTTACAAGTTTTCTCAAGATCAAATACATTTATGAATGTTGGGAATATTCTATTCTTTGCTTGAAATCAATGGTCAAAGTCGACAGGAGTCAAAAGTCCATAGACGGTAGAAGTTTTGTTGATTGGTTGACATGAATAGTTGTCTAGTTGAAGATGACAACTGGTCGATAGGAAGTCGAGGGAACAACCATAAGCTCAATGGGCGATCAACAAAGGTTGACCTAGTTAAGTCGATTGTAACATAATAACTAAAAGTGGTTAGGAATTTATGAAGTGTTATTAATGAGCAACTGGTTGTAACTATCTCAGGTACCATGAGCTAGTGTATGCAATGCATCTATAAATAAGATGCAATGGCTATGCAAATAGCAGGATGAGATGAAGATTGATTTGTTGTCTAGTAAATAATGGTTGCAAACACTGGTTACGAGTGTTGATGAGTAGATGAGTGGTAAATCTCATTGGTTTGTTTGTTTTCCCTCATTAGAGGGGTTTCCAGAGTAATTTCTATGTATTGTGTTAATGTGTTGTGTGCCATTGCTTTATGTATAACTATGTTTAAGTATATAAATCATACGCATAACCATTGTAAATAGGTATAAAAACCCAACATGAAGGTATAAAAGTTCATTCAAAGATTAAAGTTTAGGGATAGTAGGAATATTAGAGATAAATTAATCAAATACTTTAAGCTTCTTGAATGGTGCCTCATGAGGGACCCAAGGTCTTTAAGGAGTAGGAGGTGTCATATTCCTCTTCAATATAGATTGGTTTTGCACTATTGGATTGGGATGAGGCACTAATATCTGGGCATAACACTAAACCTTGGCATCTCTATTAAGGACATCAAAAAGAAGGGAGATTATTGAGCTACAAGTTTATGGAGATTTGAAACTAGTCATGGATTGGATATAGGGAAGATCGAGGGTTCAAAATATTGAACTTTAAGCTTTGAGAAAGGTGGGATCCCTTTTGGACAGGCTCCTCTAAGATTATTGATCCATGTCTTGAGGGAACACAATACCGAAGTAGATTAGTTGTCAAAGCAGGCAATTAAAATCCATGCGGATCTTTTGAAGTTGGTGGAGTTTAGGGATGAGGTTCATATCTCCCATGCATCTAGGCAAATTTATGATTATGTACCTCTTGTTGTTTCTTAACCTAATGCTTATTCAAAATTGTTTCTAATGATATGCTAGTTTATTTTCCCCATTATTGGGTTGATTTTTGTTGTTGTTTTTTAATAAAATAGTGATGGTTGTAGAGCTGATTTTTGAAATTTAGTTTTATGGATAGTAATGAGATTGATAGACAATCATACACACTATAATTTCTTTGTGCATCATGGAATAAAAATGTTATTGTGCCGAGAGGCGCTCTACAACCCAGTATAAGGGAGATCTTGTAACGTTACGTAACATTATTTTTATTAATAAAAAATAAAACCTAATATGGGGGAGATGTTGTAATCTTCCTACCTAACAAAACAATAAAAAGGTAAAAATTTAATTATCCGTAAAAAAATATGGGTGAGGAAAAAAACACAATATGGGGGAGATGTTGTAATGTTTTTACTTAACAAAATAATAAAAAATGTTGGCCTTGCACATGGTTTGCACATGGTTTTTATGCACATGGTTTATGGTTTTAAAACCATGTGCAAGGCCTCCTAAACAACCCATAGTTTTATTGTGCATGGTTTAGGAGGGCCTTGCAAATGGTTTTAATACCATGTGCAAGGCCTCCTAAACAACCCATGGTTGTAAGAGGGCCTTGCATATGGTTTTAAAACCATGTATGGAGAAATGTTGTAATGTTAGTTCATAACAAAATAAAAAATAATAATAAATATTATATGTGGGCCATAAATAATATTAAATATTAATAATAAAATATTATATGTGGACCTTAAATAAAAAGATGTGTCTTTTGGTTTGAATCAAATCAATGGATACCTACGGAGAGATTTGATCCCTCTCGGCGCTTGATAGAGCATAGGATTTGGATCTACGCTGGTGTATATATAAGTTTCATGAAAAATGATGATTTCCATGAAGAGTTAGTAACGTTAGTGCAAGCCATGCACAAAGCAAATATATTATCTATATATTAAACCTTAAATAATTAATATATTCAACATTTTTTTTCTTATTGTTATGACTATATATATAGTAACATAACATTTTTTTTTCCACTAAAAAATGTTACATTATGTAAGTACTAACTATGCACAAAAAAAATATAGTATCTTTGCATTAAACCTTAGTTAATTAATATATTAAGCACATTTTCCTTCATTATTATGAAGAATGATTATGTAATGATTGTACACACCTATCCAATATTTCTATAAAGATACCATATGTAATGATTGTACACAATGTTATATAATTTATAATTTCAGGTATATTTTTTTGTTCGTATAGTCAAATTTCTTTGCATAAAATGTCTAAGTAGCCTGTTGGGTTGAAGCCTCTTAATTGGAAATTCAACAATAAGGTACAAATTGTTATAAGATAATATTTATTTGTTACCTGATTAATTTTTTAAATCATGTTTTTCATGATGTTGATATCACAATTTTCCAATACATTTTGGATGGTGGTAGAATGGTAGCGTGTTGGTTTGGAGCCTCTTAATTGGAAACTTGTTATTGTTGAAGTATTTGTTGAAATTATGCACATAATTGAATGTTCATTTGTTATTTGATTTTTTTAGTGAAAATCATGTTGTTGGTGATGTTGATATCAAAAGTGCCCAATACATGTATGGATGGTGATAGAATCCTATCACTTAATCCTTTAAATTCTTAGTATCTTTTGGAAGCAATGAAAAATAAAGATGTTCTAAGAAACTTACAATGGAAAAAATGTCCAGTAGTAAGTATTGAAGGAAAAAAGATGCCAAAAACTATAGAACATGCAGATTCAAGAGTGAAGGAAGTTGCAAAAGAAGACTAAAAAATATTGATTGTAAAGATTGTTTTTGAAGCAGAATTAGGGCTAGAGCTCAAAATGAGAGTCCACTACTACCAAAATGATATGATAAGATAATTGAATATTGTACAAATTTGATAACAATCATACAACTAAAACTAGAAATGCTCACGAAAACATGAGAAAAGAAAACACTCACATATAGTCTTCAATTGTGCATCCAATGTACATGCTTCATCATAATTCACAAAAGCATATATTTTTGCCTTGTCAATCCCACATTAATATCTACAAACCACAACTTACTTACATGTATGTATCCTACTCCTTTCAGAATTGAACACCTAACCTCTTAGGAGAAACACATGTTCTTAACATTAAACACACTTAAGCTATACAATTACTATCTACTAATCAAAAGTAAATGTCCAAAACTATCTTAAACTTAAATGATTCTCATTAAAAAGTGATGATAAAGTGACATGTAATAAAAAAAGCCTGCCAAAGTGTAACAATCAAGACTTTCAAAGAGACATGGACGCAGCAATAACTCTCTAAGGATTGTACAAAATGTGTTGACTTGTGAATGAAATATCAATTCTTCATGTTTATGGCTGTCTATGAAAGTGATTAGAGAGGCGTCCATCCTTTTCTATGTATTTAGGTTGTTTTATTTATTCCCCAGTATACTGGTTTATAACGATTAAAAAACCATACCACCTGAAATAAATCACTATATTTAGAATTACTAAAACTATCTTTATTGTAATTTCAATAATTTCTTTTACCTGGAGTACGCCTGGTACGTAGTAATTATGCTGTCATATGCTGTCAACTATTGGTTTCATCATCAGCCACGTGTCTCCTAACAAATTCATGTTCGCTCCACTTGATAATGTGAGGGTATTGCCTCTTTGAGGGCACTGGGTAGTCAGAGTGCTCTTGGCTTCAGTGACAGCCAACACTGATCCATGGTTCAAATCGCCAGGGAGTCCAGGTGTGCGGGTGTTGAACCTCGTTGTCAATGACAAGAATAAATTAAAAATCCAAGAATATTGACTTCTAAATAGATGTTACAGGTTAAAAGTGCGTTTTTCAAATTACGTGCTTCCCAGTCACAAATAAGGTTAAAGTGTTTTAGCAGATGTCACGGTAACACTTAACCCAGATAAGGTATTATGAGTCAATATTCCCTTGAAAAATTGCATGGACCCTTTTGATTGGGAGAACTCTATAGTGTGATACCAAATTATACTAGCATAATTTATGGGATCAATCATTGGCTGTATCAATGCATGATCCTTCTTTTCAGTAAAAGGTGGCAACTGAACACTTGTATTGGTGCCTTAGATCCCAGGTTATACTTTAAATCTGAGTAAATATTTACATGTCTTTGAATGAATAAATATGCTGGTTTCCTGACATTTTTCACTCTGTCAATATTCACAGCATTTGTACGTAGTCGGTGGCAGTTTTGATGAAGGTGACAGCGTCCAACAGGGAAATCTCTTCACCTTCCCTTCAAACAAAAATGCAGAATTTCATATGTTTCTTGACCCTTATGCAGCAAAGCAGGTTATAGCAACAACGCTTAACATCACATTAATCCC
Source organism: Pseudotsuga menziesii (assembly GCA_001517045.1). Classification (NCBI taxonomy): domain Eukaryota; kingdom Viridiplantae; phylum Streptophyta; class Pinopsida; order Pinales; family Pinaceae; genus Pseudotsuga; species Pseudotsuga menziesii. The sequence continues at coordinate 735,797 of LPNX010400014.1, read as the reverse complement.
TCTCAACGTCCAACGAAAAGCTTCATCCTTTGAAAAACTCATAAAAGAGCTAGAGATGTCAAAGAAGACACCTGAAGCAGTCTTTGTGCATCGCCTACTCTCAACAATGGAACACCTATATCGCAGTCGGCATATGTATAAACATTTAGTATGTATAATGGTTGACACTCAAATTGGGCAGTCTGGTTTATTAAATCAGTTCAGTGATTGTTTAAAGTATATCAATTACATTTAAGTGGAAATTTTCTGATATTGATTGACTGGTTTTTGGCTCATTGTTTCAGGACATGTTTCTGGGAGAAGTCCTGGGTGCGGTGATCATGTTAGAGAGGCCAGAATTAAGAACAAATACAAAACTAATACCAGTCAGGGTCATGGCCACTGGTGATGCGGCTACTGATGGATGGACTTTTGTTGACTATGAAAAGGGCAATCGCATCAATATTTTGGAAGAGATTGATTTATCAAGCTATTATTGTGACATTGTGACCATGTTGAATGAAAAGGTCCAATCTGCTGTAGTTGCTAATTTCTCAGAGCAAAAGCAGTCATGGACACACCCATAGGATATTAATTTATATTAGGAAGGACAAGTATGGAAAACCTCGACTGGGAATCAAACCAACCCTGTGCCTCCATTGAGGTAATGCAATAAGCTGTTTCTGTCCCATGTAATACATCAATTCATATTCATTCAATTTCCTTGTATAAAAGGTAGTTTAGTTCATGGAACCAAAAGAGACACCATCTCAAATAGTAGTTTGTAAAAATATCATAGAGAGCTTCAGACGATATAGCTAAATTGCATGTATTCATTGTCAGATACTAACATGCTCTTACTGAACGAACTTAAGAAAAAATTCACAGAGAGAGAGAGAGCATCTAAAAATCGCCCCGTAAAACGTAAACTGTTTTTGTAATTGCAAAATATGTAAAATGTTGTTCAGAGCAATTTGAGAGAGGGAATCCCACAATCGCTCCGTAAAACAAAAACTGTTTGTATAATCGCAAAATATGTAAAATGTCGGATTGGGACTGGTTTTATATTATCACTGGCTTATCAAGTACTTTATTTCCATATATCGTTCAATATAAACACCAATAAATTTTCAAAAAATAAAAATTCTTCTTCCTCTCCCTTCCTTGTGTATATAAAAGCTTTATATTCCATGAAGTTTATGCCATTAGAGGTGAATATGTATAGTGGTTGTGGTTACTATAGTCGAGCTATGCCATGAAGGTTATGCATGTCCTTACATGCCATGAAAGTTATGTCTGTAGTACTTATACTTAGTGAAGGCATGAGGACATAGGTGGTTCCACAATGTACTTATACTTAGTGAAGGCATGAGGACATAGGTGGTTCCACAATCGTCATGTAGTTCTAGCTTCTCATATTAGCATATTGAAATATAGTTTTTTAGTCCTTATACGTAGTGAAGACATGCCGAAGGCGGTTCCACAATCGTCATGTAGTGAAGACATGCCGAAGGCGGTTCCACAATCGTCATGTAGTTGTAGCTTCTCATATTAGCATATTGAAATATGGCTCCTTAAAGTAACATATTTATTCCCCTTAACTCCTATTCATATATGGTTTTATGGTTTTATGGTGGTTGTGGCCTTTTTTATTAACATAGGTTTTTTTTTATGTTTTTTTTTAACATATTTTTTCCCTTAACTCCTACTTACATATGTCTCTATGGTGGTTGTGGCCTTTTTTATTAACATATTGTTTCTCCATGTTTCCTGTCTAATGCCTTTTCTGTTCACATATGATTCCTTCATTATCTCCTGCTAATATATTACCACACCTATACTAATATATTAACATGCCTCCTCTATGGACTATGTGGGAATTAGAACATGCATGGTGTGCATCTTGAAATTGTTTTTGTGGCTATCAAAGCTCCTCTTCCATTTTTCCTCTTTAAATTCACCCTTGAAAAAAAATCATCCAAAATTGTCTTTCAAAAGAGAGTTTTAGTTTACTCTAACACCCCTGGTGATGCAACCCCAACCATGCCAAAGTCTCTACAAAAGCAATTCACATACAAATTAAGGTTCAACTCAAACATATAGTCATCATCTTTACATACCCGACATTAAACTTGCATACATAGCATAATTCACAAGCTCATATGTAGAAATACATACAACAATTTTAATTGCAAATCAATGGAATTAGCTAGATTGAACAATAAACTAAAAACTTTTAGCAATTTCATTCCCAACAATATAATTAACACAATGCTAGCCTTACACTCTCCCAAGGAGTAGTTACATTATTCATTCAAGCTCTTTCAATGGTTGGTCACGACTTTACTTTAAATAAAAAAAAGTCAATATAGCCAAAGTCACTCACATCCTATTTATGAACAAGATCCACAACCCTCTATTACAAACTCCTCATGACATTGATTTTCTTGTTGTAGCACCATGGTCTTGTAGGTATTCCCCTTCATCTTCTTCTTCAAGTGAGCCAAGCATTATGATTCAACAAACAAAGATTCAATCAACAACAATAACAACTGATCCATCCAATATAAGTGATCAAATGATAAACTGATTAACCAACAATGGGTCTAATGCAGCTACATGCTACCTAGTTTTTCCTTGATCCTAGGTATGTTCATCTCAAATCTACAATTTGGTTTCTTGAGCTCTCCAAAGCTCCAATGTATCCAAAATATCCTAAACGACCAACATTCCCCCAATCTTTGGCTACTTAAAGTTACCCCAAAATGAAATAATTTCTCTTTTTATAGGTCTTGAGCCTCCTTGGACCTTGTTGATCATGGTTGGCCATGTCAACTAGGTCCATTATTTTACCTCTTATGAGCTTCCATGTGGAATCTAAGAAATGACCTCTTGGATTTATCCCTGATCCTCTTTGTTGTGGTCCCTTGGAAGCCTAATTAATTTGTTACTAGAAGTCAATAATGCTAAAAAATAGAAAGGAATTGTTTTGGGTGTGTAGGATTTCCCATACATTAGGGATGCTCATGCATTACATGCCCTTAGTATTTTAAACTTGTGAGCTTTTGCTCGCATGATACCTCAAGTTTAGGTGTCGGGCAATCAAGTTGACCAATGTCTAAACCATTACTCTTGTTTTAACCCTTATTCGTTTATCAACCTTTAATTCCAATTTTCTTGCACTTTCTTTTTACCCTTTTTGCTCACATGACACCTCAAGTTTAGGTGGTGGTCAATCAAGTCGACCAATGTCTAAACCATCCACTCTTGTACAAACGCTTATTCTTCTATCAACCTCTAATTTCAATTTTCTTGTCATTTCTTTTTTTTTCCCTTTTTTATTTTGCTTCATTAGTAATCTCAAAGCTTCAATGTATTCATAATAATCTTTGGAAAGTCTTTTGTCTTGCACAAGTACAAGAGAAAAAACACAATATTCCTCCTTTCTCCCCTTATTTACTTGCTTTGTCTTTGTGCCTCTTGTTTCCTTGCTACCATTTCTTTTTAACTTTTTTCACATACAAATTAGAGAAATCTTGAGGTAAAAAATGGGCCTCCAAACAAAAAATGTACTAACATAATCCATTTTAAAAGAATCAATAGGATTCAAGATGACAATGTCAACCATAAGGGTAGAAAGTGTTGGAGGGAAAAAAACTATTTTTCATCATTTTTCCAACTTATATCCTAATATGTTTTCTCAAATTTTAAGTGTAGGCATTTGTACCCACACTACATACTTTTAATAGAACCATGATGTGTAAGTTGAAAATACAATTAAAAAACACATGTAAATGTATTTTTAGCTTATCTCACTATGGCTCTATTCAAAGTATGTAGTGTGGGTACTCATTGGATGTGAAATTTAATTTCCCATCCAATGTGTGCCTACACTTGAATTTTAAGTAACCTATAAAGAAATAAGTTGAAAATACTAAGAAATAATTTTCTTTCTTTACCTCCAAACTTCATAACTTTTATTTGATTATTTTAACTATTATTTTATTATTATCCCTAGGAGGCCGATTTTAAGCCTCAAAATTCTGTAATATGATGTATTATGTAGAAGGATTCAATATCTTATCATCTTCCTCGGCATTTATAAGCTCACTAAATTTGTCACCTCAAAATGTGCATTGCAACATGTTGTAACTTTACATCCACGTGATACACATACTAAAAGAACTTGTCCTACAACTAAATAGAAACACCAAAACACCAATCAAAGCTTCAAATATACATAAACAAAAATGTTGAATTGAAAACTCAAGAGTGAAAACAATGCATATCAAGAGATGGGATCAACCTTGTAAAAGATTAAATCCGGTCTACACTAACATCAACATGAGTGTAGCAAACAACAAGTTAACATTCTATAACAACAATCACTTTCTTCTTATTAACACATAAAGAAACTACAATAATGTCCTCCAAGGACTAAAATACATATATCACACATTCTCACTCTCACATGTATGAATATGTAACCCTAACTAGTGCATCCATAGTCATTTAGTCAAACTTAACAAGAGTAAAATATGGTTACAAAGCTTAATTATTAACAATAGCTCTTAGACATTCTTCCATATAATGAATATGTCATTAGTGTGTAAGGAATCCATCATAATTGTCATAGAATGTATTATAACCTTATAATGACCAAAAGTATAATATATCAATTATCATAAGTGTAAGGAATTTTTCATAAGGGGGTAAGGGAATCTCTCATATGTGGCATACCAATCATATAAAGAATTCCCTTCAATAGTCGTACACCCTCTGTTGGAATATCAATACGACCTCCTCATGGTATAACCGCTGCACCTTTGGGAATATAAAACAAGTGGACTAACTGCCACTCTCGGTGATAGGGCTTTGTGCCGGGTTTCAGATGTTCATCAACATCTACAGGTTTTGGTGTAATGACAAACCTTACATGGTATATCAGAGCATAGGTCTCAGGTTCAATTCCCCCAAGCTATGTCGGAGGCGGGGTGTTGGAGTATCGATACAACCTCCTCATGGTATAACCGATGCAGCTCTAGGAATATAAAACAAGTGGACTAAATGCCACTCCTGGTGATAG
>LPNX010400014.1:634870-730673 GCA_001517045.1 Pseudotsuga menziesii | reverse complement strand
GGCCTTGTGTTGGGTTTCAGATGTTCATCAACATCTGCAGGTTTTGGTGTAAACTTGGATTGACAAAAAACTAACAGTCATTCTTTGCAAGGAAGATGTTCCCCACCANGGCCTTGTGTTGGGTTTCAGATGTTCATCAACATCTGCAGGTTTTGGTGTAAACTTGGATTGACAAAAAACTAACAGTCATTCTTTGCAAGGAAGATGTTCTCCACCAAGACGAGCCTCTCTCTTAGAAAATTGAACTTCCTGGAAAGGGGTTTCATTAAAATGTCAACAAACTATAAATCAATTGAAACATAATCAAGAACAATGGCTCCCTTATTAACTATCTTTGAGGAAATGCTAATGGATATCAATGTGCTTGGATCAATCATGAAACACTAGATTCTTAGAGATCCTAATGCAACTTTGGTTATCACAATGCACAACTGTGGACTTCAACCTCTAATTGATCAAATTTGCAATGAATTTGGAAACCCAAATGGCCTCACAACATGTGGATGTTGCTGGCATGTACTTTGATTTAGTTGAAATATGTGGGGTGAGGTGGGGTGGGGGGTGGGAACGTAAGGACCATTCACTCTCATCAAAACTTATATCCCTACTTATCATTGTCTTCTACTATGATGGTGTAGATCCAATAAGCATTGGATGTTTCATCATACCCAACAAAAATACCTTAATAAATAAGACAACCAAATAAACGAAACTATGATACTTGTGGTTTCTCACTGAAGGCTTCCCCTAATGTCTTGTCTTTAATGTCCTTGAAGACATCGAGTCCAAATGGACATAGTCACATTGCACATTTTTGTCCAAAGACACATGGGCAAATCTAAGTCAGAGAGCATAGCCTTACATGTATCTATGTGGATTTATTCTTCCTCTTTGAAACCCTATTATGTTTCAAGTTTAAGGCAATGTCAACTCCATTGTTAGACTCAACCCTTTGATCATTTACCTATTTAATTCTCTACAAGAACTTTAAGCTATTGAAACTTATTAAAGACTTCATTTGTTGTCTTCATAAGCTAATATAAGTCTTTCTAGAGGAATCGTCAATAAATGAAACATAATAGATGTCACATTTCAAATATGTTGATGTTAGAAAAATATAAAAATAGAATACAAGATTCACGTGGAAACCCTTCCACACATAAGTAAAACCATGCGACAATGACAATTTCGATATTTTATTATTACTTGACAAAAACCTTATAACGTTTTCTCTTTTATTATACAATGCTAGGATAACTTCCCTTTTATATGATATATAAGAGGGTTCCATAAGAAACCAAAATACACTACAAGGTTTCGAAAAGTTTGACCTCGGCGGGCCACCACCACACCCTTGAGTAGGAAGGGCCTAGCCAAAGCCCTCAATGTATACAAATCACGCACGGGGTATCAGTCTACAAGAAATATCAAAGATCAAGATATTGACTTAAATTCCTAATAGTTTGTGACATAGGGGTTGACACCTAAATCTACATCAAAGTTTGATTTTGCAAAGTGTTGCAAAAGATTCTTCATTTTCTTCATTTATCATATGAGATAAATGTTAGCGCTATTGTCCTAACGCTCCTAGGAACAATTGATTTCCAAGTTAGAAAAAACATAAAATGGCTTGAAGGGGGACCTTGCTTGAAATTAAATGATAATGCAAATATCAAGAGCTCGTTTTAAATGACGAACGTTAATATTGTGATGTGGTTTCAAAATTACTATGTGAATATGCACAAAAGGAAAGAAAATATGTGTGCATTCATAGTAGTAAAGGCAAGGGGAATATATATTATGGTTTTAAACAAGTTGTCAGTGAATGTCAAGATTGATTTAATTAAAGGTTGGCACATCATTTAAATTCTCCATATGTCTAAACTGTTGCTTACTAAATTCTTGATGCATACAACCAATTTGTATATATTGAGTCCTTGTATTCTATTGATGCTACTTTGTTTGTGTAAGAATGGAGGGTGGTAATGTGATGTTATGAGGACTCTTTATACAATTATATGGTATATATATTTTTTCATCATCCATGCAAATTTGATCTATAGATTACATCAATATGGTATAAGGTTTAGGTGCAACATTATTGATGAAAATATGTGTTATAAGTTTTGTCTTATATTGATTTGGCTTTAATGATCAAAATTGAAATGACCATGAACAACTCATTTTGAAAAGTGAAAATTTGTGATGGTAGAACTCTAGCTTGATGTGTTCTTTACTGTTTTATGATGTGGCATAGATATAACTACGGATGTTTTGGTATGGCAATCATTTATTGGTGAAAGATTTTGAAAGTTTCCCCAACTTGATTTCAAGCCTTTTGGCTTCTCTGCATGATTTAATGCCCAACCCTTCAATGCATAAATTTTAACAAAAAATTAACTTGAATGAAACACATGAGGATATTTTTCTCAATTTTAAACAATTCATAAATTTTATTTTCAACTGGAAATTTAAAACTCAAAAAATTTCAAACAGTCAAACACATGTAATTTTAACACGCTTGTTTTTTACCAATGGTATAGGATAAAAACCCTAAGGAAAAACCTGTTTTCTGAGTGAGAGAGATTTTATTAATTTTCAGACAAATTTACAAACCCAGAACAACAGTACTTATCTCATTCCTTCCTCGAAATTCATGGAAAAAACTCTGTGACAAAACTGTACGGACTGCTCATTAAATTCACCTCGAAATCTGTGCACACATGTGAAACAATGTAGACTGGTACGGTATGACAGTGTATGGTCTATTGCAATTAATGACCTCGAAATCTGTGCCCAGTACAGTCAGCAATTAATGTTGTACAGATTCTGACAACAACATAAATGTTGTATGGATTCTTCTTGAAAGACGTGCCAAACATATGGTCTGGTACAGTACGACCTCCCTTGATTTTTGTGCCAATTAATGCTTTAGCCTTCCTTGATTTCTGTGCTAGCTTTGTCTGGAAACCCAAAATTTATTGGGAAATGTGCCCACTTCAAATTCTGGAATTTTCTCTCTCCTGGTTCAAATTCTCTTTAAACCCTCACTCTCTTAGTTTTTCTTCCTCTCTTCAAAAATCTCTTTTGGAATGATCACAATGGATGAACATTTGCCTTTCCCTAGCCTTTTTGTTCATGGTAACTTTCCCTGTCAATCTAATGGTCAATATTAGATTAGATGAAGGGTTCACATTAAATGCTCCATTAAATAATAACTAAATGACATTTAGTGCACTCATGTTATTTAATAAAGTTGAGCAACCCCTTTTTCTATTTAATCACTTACTTAACTTTTTAAATGTTGGAGTTAGGAAAATACCAACACTTAGCTTTTTAATAAAGTCACTTTAAAATTATAAAGTGCTTCTCACTTCATTAAATGCACAAAATGACTAGGAGTCACGTTTAAGTGTCCTTGTCCACCCCAAGGAAACTCTAGGTGGACAAACACTTCCTAGGTAACTTTTCAACACTCCCTCTTACTAAGGAAAGTGTTTTTCACCACTCCCAACTTATCTCTGAAGTAGACATGCTTTCCTCTACTTAAATCCTTCGTGAGAATGTCAGCCACCTGCTCATATGTCACAACATACTGCAATTGAACAACCCCTCTCCGAACATAGTCCTTGATGAAGTGATATCTAATCTCAATGTGCTTTGACCTGTCATGAAGTACCCAACTCTCAGAGAGCTTGTTACAACTCTGATTATCGCACTGTATAACTATAGGACTCAGCTCCATATCAAGCAAATCCACCATCAACTTGCGAAGCCACAAGGCCTCACAGCTGGCTTGATTGGATGCCATATACAAAGCCTCAACAGAACTCAATGGCACAGACTTTTGCTTCTTGCTGAACCACGACAAAATTGTTGAACCCAAGCTGAAGCAACAACCGAAAGTGCTCTTTTGGTTCGAAACACTACCTGCCCAATCTGAATATGTATAGCCAACCAATCCCACTCCACCAGATCTCCTATAATCCAATCCATATTCAGCTATACCTACAAGATATCTCAAGATGTGTTTTGCAGCAGTCCAATGCACTCTCGTGGGCTCCACCATGAACTAACTCAGAGTGTTCACTGCAAAACTCATATATGGTCTGGTGTTGACCAAATACATCAACGAACCAATCAATTGACAATATAATGTAGGGTCCACCAACTCTCCCTCTGAAGCATGACGCTTCACCCAGTTGGTGATCATGGGTGTTGACATAGGTATACAATCTATCATCTGAAATCTCTTCAGAACATCTGCAACATATTTTCCTTCCCCCAGGAAAACATGTCCATCCCTTGCCAAACCTCCATCCCAAAATAATAATTCATCAGTCCAAGGTCAGTCATCTCAAACTCTGAAGAAAGATCCTTCTTGCATGCATCAATCAGGTGCTCTCCCCCAGTAATGAACAAGTCATCAACATACAATAGAGGAATAAGTGGAACACCACCAACCACAATGTAGTACAGGTTGGGATCCTCTTCACTCTTCTAAAACCCAATCGAAAGAAAGTAGGTATCGATCGTGGAATACCAAGCCAGAGGGGCTTGCTTCACACCATACAAGGCCTTTTTTATCCTGCAAACATGCGAATCTCTCTCACACACCTCAAAGCCCTGTGGCTGTTCCAAATACACCTCCTTCTGTAGAAAATCGTTAAGAAAAGCAGGTTTCACATCCATTTGATGGATCTTCCAACCCATCTCTGCCACAACAAAGATCAATGCCCTAATCAAAGCAAATCTAGCCACTGTTGAAAATGTCTCATCATAGTCAACTCCCTCGACCTGTGAGAACCCATGTGGAACAAAACAAGCTTTGAAATTCTCAATACTACCATCTGCAGCATGCTTTATCTTGTTAATCCATTTGGAAGTCACAACTGACTTCCCCTCTGGTCTCAGAACCATTTCCCACACCCCATTCTTCATGATGGAGTTGTACTCCTCCATCATGGCATCTCTCCATACCTGGTGTGTGGAAGCCTCCTCATAAGTATCAGGAACGGTGTCACGCAAGCTAGTCATATGTGCCATATAGCTGGAAATTCACCTCGAAATATGTGAACACGTGTGAAACAATACAGACTGGTATGGTCTGCTGTAATTAATGACCTTGAAATCTGTGCCTAGTATGGTCAGCAATTAATGTTGTACAGATTCTGACAGCAGCATTACATGCTGTACGGATTCTTCTCAAAAAATGTGCCAGACATACGGTTTGGTACAATATGGACTCCCTCGATTTCTGTGCCAATTAATGCTTCAACCTTCCTCGATTTTTGTGCTAGCTTTGTCTAGAAACCCAAAATTTATTGGGAAATGTGCCCACTTCAAATTCTGGAATTTTCTCTCTCTTGGTTCAAATTCTCTTTAAACCCTCACTCTCTTAGTTTTTCTTCCTCTCTCCAAAAATCTCTTTTGGAATGATCACAATGAATGAACATTTGCCTTGCCCTAGCCTTTTTGTTCATGCGAACTTCCCCTTTCAATCTAATGGTCAATATTAGATTAGATGAAGGGTTCATATTAAATGCTCCATTAAATAATAATTAAATGACATTTAGTGCATTCGTGTCATTTAATAAAGTTGAGCAACCCCTTTTTCCATTTAATCACTCGCTTAACTTTTTAAATGTGGACNTTTTAATAAAGTCACTTTAAAATTATAAAGTGCTTCTCACTTCATTAAATGCACAAAATGACTAGGAGTCACATTTAAGTGTCCTTGTCCACCCCAAGGAAAATCTAGGTGGACAAACACTTCCTAGGTAACTTTTCAATAATTAGTGGATGATTTGTGAACAAAAATAGTGGTTTGTTGAATTGGCTCATGTGTATGTTACTTCACATATGTGAATCCCTAGACACATTCGATGATAGATATTATGGCAGTCTGTATTGGAATTTGGAAGTACAATGTTCATTGCTTAATTAACTATTCATTGTTGGTTAATGCCATGAGTTAGTTTTGAGTGACCAGATTTTGGCCATTTGTCTATTCAAAATTTTTGAACTTCTCATCACCTCTGTCTTGTACTCTTGATATTTAATGCATTGTAATTATAGCACGTCCATTGTGTTTACTCTAGGTGTATGTTTTTGAAGTCACATTTGATGCTTCTCTCCAAAACATTTGCTTTGCTTAGTTATTTTCAAAGTTCTGCTGAACTTGGTTAATTTTGGCAAAAGTTTAATTATTCTGGTAGCTCGAAGCTTTGTGGTAAGAGTGGAATTGGTACCATGACTTGTCCACAGTAAAAAAATCACACCCAAGTATGTACAATAGCTAATTGGTTTACTTATTGCATTCTTTACTTGAGTTTGATTGTTCCGTTGTTAGTGTGTTCTCCCTCCATACCTCGCTTCCCCTGTTCAAGTCGTCTATAGAAGACCCATATGCCTTGACGATATATTTTATTCAATGAAATTTCATGGTTATACAGTCATTCTTAACTTATAACCTTTGACCCTTCAATGAGAGCCACAACTCGAGACGCAGAATCAATTCTACATTACTTTCCTCTCCCTTTCCTTCACAATAGAAAGTCTGCCTTTTTGCACAAGATTCATGTAGTATTACTAAGTTAATGACGTGATCAGCTTTAAATCGATACAGTTTTGTCCACTTGATTTTGGAATGGGATATTAATACTGTTACAATTGAATGATTAGTAAGGAATGATACAATATCTGTCATTTTCTTGTTAAGGCTTGTTTGTATCACTCTACCATATCCTGAAGTTCACTCATTTTTTAAGAGAACTTTGAAAAAATGACAGTGCAAATTCTGGTTGTAATAGAATAACCAATTTAGTGCCTCATCATGTTGGTGTTAGTTCAGAGCTTCTTGGTTGTATGTATTGTATTGACTCGATTTACTGGGAAATATGACATTTTTGGATAATGATGGTTGCAAAGGTAGTATATTATTTATATAGAGAAACAAGACCAAAAGGGAAATGAATCAAAGATGTTTTGTTCTAATTTTTGGGGGCATTTGGTTAGAAATGTGGAAATAAAATATATTCAGGTTTAAACTATATTTTGAGAAAAGCTTGAGTTCAGAATTTTGGGTAAAATTTCAAGCAATATAATCTCACGTATCGAGCAATTAGACGCTTGTTTGAGACAATTGGCAATTAATTTTGAAGGCGTTTACTTATGGATCTTTTGAAACAAAGATAAGGGTTACAATATCCTTGAGAAGTTATCGAAGGAAAAAACAAAATTTTTTAGAAACTTATGTTTTTCAGAGCTCTAACTTGTTCAATCCAATCTTCTTAATCCTCTGTCCTACCCTTGAACTTGTCCTTCATCTTTGAAATTTTATCCCAAAAGTTTCATTTTTTTGAAATAGACTTGACATTTTCAAAACCATAAATTCATATCAGTTTGATAATTGTTAAAATCTGTTATCCTCAAAGAACAAAATGTCTAACCTGACAAATCTGAGCGAGTGTTTTTATGACTGAAGCGGGTGATATAAGAATTATTGTTTTGAAACATACTCTTGGCTATTAAAACCCTTTGTCCTCTGTTGTTTCGACTTTTCCTTCTTTCAATCCACTACAATGACTTACTTTTTCTTTGTTTATTCGTATTCAACTTATTCGACCCTCAACATCATTAAAACCTCTATCTCAAATGTAGGTTTGTCTTTGTCAAACCTTGTTGTTTGTTCATATTAAAGTTCATTCATATTTTATATGCATAGATAAGAGGCTTTAAGTTTAACAAGTTGTTAGTTGGTGTCCTCTTATAATGAATGGTGATATAAGTTGAATATGAGTGATAAAGGTTCAGTTGGAGGTGGTTCACTTCTCCAAAATCATTTAAAATTTAGAGCTTATTTAGTCAATATGTTTTTCATTCCTCATTTATGGATTTAAAGTTTCTATTGGAAAAGTCAAGATTTTTCCAATGATATTCTTGGTCCTCCTCTTGGATAAGTAATTTCTATCAGTTTCACAAAGTCCTGTCTCGTCTGTATGATCTCTTTTGCCTCATCGTTGTCTAGTGAGATACAATATATGCTAATGTTGTATGGGATATGACACGTTCAGTAAAATTTTAAAGGATCTTACATGGTGATCGAAATTAATGATGCAAACTTTCGTATATTTAAATGAGAGCATTTGGTTGTAAGTTTATTATGAAAGTTCAAACTGATAAGAAGATTTTCAAGTTGGATTGATGAGGTATGAATTTCCAATGAATTTGATAGAGATGGTTGTTGTGTAAACATAAATTATTTGCAGAATTTGTAGATGGGAGTCCCTTTCATTTTTTTGTTGTCTATTTCCTACTTATAAACTTGTCCTCTGTTGTCTCTTCCTGTGTGCAAATTGACATCATTTGCATGATAATAAGAGTGAATTTATGCTGATAAGTATTAAAGATATATGAGTAGTTGATTTCTACTGTACATATTTATATTAAAAAAGCATGACTTACTTGATATAATGGTTGCTTACATTTTGTTGTGTTAAATCATAAGATATTTTTCAGCGGGGGCTTAATAAGATTAGTAAGAGGCAGGGGAGATAGAGATCAATACCTTTGGAAAGAGGGAAGAAACAAGAACATCAGATTTTTCAGTGCATTTTGATGTTGACTCCAATGAATTCAATCAGTTTCCAAGAACATATCACGTCTATTTAGGACCTCCCCCTCTTCATGCTGCCCCATTTTACCGGCCTCCACCTGCTCATGTGTCTTAGGTTCCACAACCTCGTCCTATTTTAGTCAAGCTACCGCACCTTCATTATGTACACAATTTAGGTTGGGATGCTATACCTCCTTCTCTACATGGTAAAGGTACTGGGTGGGTATTGTTATGAACCTGTTTCAACCCTTCTCTTTATTTCGTTAGTATATTTTTATTGGACGTATATGCTTTGTAAGTTGTCCCATGAGTATATTGTATTATCCCACATTCATGGGGGGTAATAGTTGTTTAGATTAGATTTAGTATATAAGTATGTGTTGAGTCCAATGAAGGCATCCACGAGTTAATTTTTATTGAGCTTGCTCAAAGGAGCCTTTCCCCTCGAAGTGGCCTGCGATCAATAAAATCTCTTATGTGCTCTGCTATTTATGTTATATCATGCATTTTCATTTTTTATTGCAGGAGGTTCTTCACATATGGTATTAGAGCACTTTCTTGGGCTCGCTGGGTGGAATTTCTGCCATTTTTGTTCTTTTGCAGTGCTTCCCGACTCTGTGATTATTGCAGTAGTGCTTCTTCTTTGCATATGTATTGTTCATTTGGATCAAGGAACAAACCCTATCTGCTTAATTGTGGGAAGTACTTGTGAATACGCATAAAATTCATCGTGAGGAGTACCATAGGAACCCCAAAGTAGCTGGCCTTTCAAAGGACCTGCGAAGCAAAAAGGAAAACGACCCCTACTTGATTGACTAGTTCCCACCCGTGAGGTAAACCAAGAGCTGTCATTTGTGGCAAAGCGATTATCAGTTTTTCTTGAGCCATGGAGTGAGGGGTACTGCCCCAATACACAAGCCATTAGACAACATTGGTGGTCGAGTGAATCTTCTAAACCCTTAGGAAGCTAAACATACCTGGGGTCCATATCTAATTCCATTTGATACAATGCAGATTTCTTGAGACGCCATAGATCAATTCCACCAAACCAAAAAAATTATATATATATATATATATATATATGCGTGTGTGTGTGTGTGTGTGTGTGTTGGCCATATATTCTTTGCTTTAGCTTTGTTTCCCTTGAAAATTCATTCGAACTCCCGTAATTCTATTTTTCATATCTCGCTCCTTGAGGACCCTATCCCAAATTCCATTTATTGAAGCTCGAAATCCCACATTTGTCTATTTTTAGGGTTTTCCATAACTTTTTTTCGATTCTCACCCAATCGGCTTCAAATTTTGCCATAATGCTTGTTTCCCATTTCTTCTTCCTTGTCCCTCTCTGACAAATTTTCCCATTCTTTCACCCCGCTTCTGAAAATCTCATTTCCTACTACCCTGTCTCTCAGAAAAGTGTCAAAAACCTAGTCAAACCGAAATTACCCACTCGAGTTTTTCCCAACTCCAAATTTTCATTTTCTAAAAACCTTTATGTTTTTGCTTTTCTACCTATTTCCCTCTCCCCAACAAAAAAACTCCTGGTTATGGTTGTCGCATGCGCAGGATCAAATAAACAAATGGAAGACATACTTGCCACCCTGAAGACAAAACTCCAAGATTTGGATGAAAAATTTATCGGCCTCCATCTTCAATATTCAACCATGAGAAACCGACGACAGCCAGAGTCTTTTGTAGACACTGGGTTCTCTTCTTCCAGCAATTTTCGTAGGTAGAAGCTTGATTTTCCTCTCTTCAATGGTGATGATCCAACTGGACGGATTTACAGGGAAGAACAATATTTCAGTCTGCATAACACTTTTGATGTCAATAAAGTCCCACTTGCATCCTTTCATTTGGAACATGAATCCCTTCAATGGTTTTTTTGGTACATCAAGCCTCATGAAGAGCCAAACCGAACAGATTTTTGCCAACTCCTTCTGCAACGATTTGGCCCTAGTGATTTTGATGACTTCACAGGAGCACTCACGAAACTTCGTCAAAATGGCACTGTGAGGGAGTATCAGACAAAAATTGAAAATCTGTCCAATCACACAGAAGGATTGTCTGATGCATTCTACATGATTTGTTTTATCAGTGCTCTGAACGATGCAATCCGATTCAAGGTTAAACTTTTTTGTCCCAACACAATGATGGAATCCCTAGGGTTTTCTAAGTTGGCGGAGGACAAGATCATGGGTCAACAACGCTCCAAATCCACTTTTGGTCCATTCAGAAATATGGTTCCCCAAAGAACTCCAATCCCGCCAGCTCCTAGGACCACTCCTATCAAGCATTTGTCTGAAGCTAAGATGTGGGAAGGTAGAGAAAAAGGGATTTGTTATAATTGTGATGAGAGATTCACCCAGGGACATCGATGTGCTGATCAAAAGCTCTATCTCTTGGATGTGGATTCTCCACTTGCACCTGAAATTTCTAATGATGCTCAGGATCCAATAGATGATGAGGATGACATTCAATAGTTTCCTATTAACCCTCCTGCTTAGGACGACCATCCAGAGTTATCTCTCCATACATTAACCTGATTCACCACCCCACAAAACATGCGGGTCAAGGGTTTCTTCAAAAAGCTCCCTCTTACAATACACATTGATTATGGTAGCACTCATAACTTCATTGAACCCAGGATCGCCAAACAGTCTGATTGTTTTGTCCATCCTTTCTCTAGCTTCGAAGTCATGATTGCCAATGGGGGCACCTTACCTTGCAAAGGAAAGTGTCGTAAAGTGCAAATATCTATTGGATATTATAACTTGCACTCTGATAGGTTTTACTTGCCCTTAGGCGGTTGTGATGTGGTTTTGGGCGCTCAATGGTTACGCACACTTGGACCCATTTTATGGAATTTTGTTGAACTTTGGATGCAGTTTTCAGTCAATGGGAAAAAACACACATTGAAGGGCTTACAACCAGGGTCTATCAGCATCATCAGTTCACATCGCATGGAAAATATCCTTAAGAAGAATTCACATGGTGTCATCGCTCAGCTCCATTTCATTCAGATGCAACCTTGAGCGATCTCAACTACTCCCTTGGACCCACAACAAATTTTAGATCGATATGCATATGTTTTTGCTGAGCCAGCGATATTGCCACCTTCAAGACCTGAGGACCATTGTATTTCGCTCCTTCATAGAAGCGTCCCTCCCAACATCAGGCCCTATTGCTTCCTGTTTCACCACAAGACATAGATTGAGATGCTTGTTCAGGGCTTACTGAAGCAAGGTATTATTTTCCCTAGTACCAGCTCCTTCTCTTCACCAGTTCTTCTTGTCTGAAAAAAATATGGGTCATGGCACCTCTGCATTGAATTTCGAGCACTTAATCACATCACAACCAAGGATAAGTTTCCAATTCCTGTTGTTGATGAGCTTCTTGAGGTGCTTCATGGTGCTCATTTTTTCTCCAAGTTGGAACTTTGGTTCTAGGTATCACCAAATTCGGGTTCATGAGGATGATATCCCTAAAACATCTTTCTGCACACATGATGGCCACTATGAGTTTTTGCTCATGCCATTTGGCCTCACAAATGGTCCTTCCACACTTCAGGCATTGATGAATAAACTATTCTGGCCCTACTTGCAGAACTTCATTCTGGTATTCTTTGATGATATCCTCATCTATAGTAAAACATGGGATGAGCATCTCCAACATATGGATATTGTACTGCAACTTTTCTGTGATCATCATCTCAGTTCCAAACAATCTAAATTTGTTTATGGGAAGAAGGAAGTAGAGTATATCGAGCACATTGTTTCAACACAAGGGGTTCATGAAGATCCTTCCAAAATAGATGCCATGAAAAATTATCCACATCCTCAGACACTAAAGAGCCTTCATGGGTTTTTGGGACTAATTGGCTACTACCGCAAGTTTGTCAAGGATTATGGGAGGATTGAAGCTCCATTAATAACTCTACTAAAAAATGATTCTTTTACAAGGACACATGCTGCTGAGAGTGCATTTGACAAACTGAAACAAGCTGTGTGTACCACAACTATTCTAGCTATGCTCGATTTTTCCAAGCCCTTCACTATTGAGAGTGATGCTTGCGACAATGGACTTGGTGTTGTTCTCCTTCAAGATGAACATCCCATTGCGTTCACCAGCAAATCCCTTTCTGGTAAGAATTTAACCGCCTCCACATATGAGAAGGAAATGATGGCTATTTTGCATGTAGTACAAAAGAGGCGTCCATACCTCTTAAGGAATCATTTGTGCATCAACACTGATCACCATAGTCTGAAATATTTCCTGGAACAACGGGTCTCATCCCCAACAAAATATAAATGAGTTAGAAAACTCATGGGTTATGACTATGAGATTGCTTACAAGAAGGGTAAGGACGATCTTGTGGCAGATGATCTTTCCTGCCCATTTGATGACCATGTTTCTCTTTCAGTTATTTCTATGCCTATTCCAAATTGGTTACAATATGTTCAACAAGGCTATGTCAATGAATCTTCATTATATGAAATCATCCAAAAGTTGGCTAGTAATCCTTCCACTATACTACATTACTCTTGGGATGGTTCTTCTCTGAGATACAAGGGTTGTCTAGTGCTGTCTTCAATATGTTGTCTTCTATGAACTCCATGCTTCTCCATCAACAGGGCATTATGGGTTCCTCAAAACGTATGAGAAGGCATGATGTAACTTCTTTTGGAAGGGAATGGAATAGAAAATTCAATAGATGGTGGACGAATGTGATACCTACCAATGCCATAAGGGTGAAACAACACTCTTTCTCGAATTGCTCGAACCATTTCCCATCCCTACAAGGATTTGGACAGATATTTCGATGAATTTCATTGAAGGGATCCCTAAATATGGAGAGAAGACTGTAATATTGGTTGTGGTTGATCAAATATCCAAATATTGCCATTTTTGTGCTCTCAGCCATCCATATACCGCCTCCTTATTCGCACAAAGTTTTATGGACAAGATATTTCGTATTCATGGAATCCCTTCTTCCATTGTCTCAAGCCGTGACGAAACCTTCAAAAGTCATTTTTGGACAAAACTATTTCACCTCACTGGCACCAAAATGAATATGAGTTTAGGATATCACCCACAAATAGATGGTCAAACTAAAGTCATCAACAAATGTTTGGAAAGTTATCTCTGTTGCTTACCTTTGAACAATAGTATCAGTGGGCATAGCGACTCCCTCTAGTTGAATGGTGATACAATACTTCCTACCATACTACATCTAAAATGACTCCATATGAAGCAGTATGGTCATGCACCACTAGTGCTCCTTCCATACACCCCCAACAGTTCACCAGTTTAGGATGTTGACACAGTTTTCTGAAATCGAGATAAGATTCTTCACATTCTGTAGGACAATATTCACTTGGGAAGAAATCGCATGAAACAACATGTCGATCAACAGCGTCCTGAACACACTTTTCAAGTCGATGATATTGTTTTTCTTCATCTACATCCTTACAAGCAATCCTCCTTGAAAATAAAATGGCATCAGAAGCTGGCTCCAAAGTTCTATGGGCCATGTAAGTTTCTTTAGAAGATTGGGTCCGTTGCTAATAAATTGGAACTTCCTCCTTCTCGCATTCACCCAGTATTTCATGTCTCTTGTCTTGAGAAAGTGATTGGCACCAACATCAGAGCACAAACTTTTTTACTAGAACTGGATAATGAAGGATCCATCATTTTCAAGCCGGAGGGCATCCTTAATAAGCACACTTGTCAGCTTCGCTCTTGGTCCATCACATAGGTCTTAATTCAGTGGCATGACATGCAACAAAAGGATGCTACATGGGAAACACTCCAAATTCAACAACAATTTCCACATATACAGCTTTGAGGACAAAGATTTTCTAAGAGGGAGGGGATGTTAAGAACCCGTGTCAACCCTCCTATTTATTTCGTGAGTATATTTTTGTTGGACGCATATGCTTTGTAAGTCATCCCATGAGTATATTGTATTATCCCACATTCATGGGGAGTAATAGTTGTTTGGATTAGACTTAGTATATAAGTATGTGTTGAGGCCAATGAAGACATCCATGAGTTATTTTGTATTGAGGTTTCTCAAAGGAGGTTCCCCCCTCTAAGTGGCATGCGATCAATAAAATATCTTCTGAGGTTTCTCAAAGGAGGTTCCCCCCTCTAAGTGGCATGCAATCAATAAAATATCTTCTGTGCTATACTATTTCTGTTATATCGTTCATTTTCATTGTTTATTGCAGGAGGTTCCTCACAGGAACAAATTGTTCTTGAACCTCATATACAGTTTACTTCTTTCTCTATCTCTTCAGGAAATGTTCCTAATGCTTCTCTTGTGTGATAAAATAAACCACCACTTGCTAATTAGATTGTAAAGTTGGAACCTATAGTTTATGATTATCAACTTCCTTCCTAAAATCCACCCTCGGAAGAGAAAAAGAAAGAAGAAGTTCAACTTTGGAATCTAAATATCTAGTGATCAAGGCACATGTTTCAGTATCATTCAGCTTGCACTTTCTTTTCAGGGACTTTATTCCTAGTTTTTTGAAGATTGTCCCGATTTTGGGGTGATGTGATTACTATGAGCATATTTGTTTTCTCTATTGACATACAATTTGTATAACTTATTGTGATAGTTTGGACACTTTGGCTATGGAAGGATCATATATTCTAAGTTATGACAGTTTTTGAATGGGTTTCGATATATATAGGTGTTAGCACTCATAATTGCACCCTAGGTTGTGGAGGGTGAATCCCAAGGTAACAACAGAACCACTTTAATAAAGGAAGTTGACCTCTTCCTTTCTAGAGAGGGATCTCTCATAGATTTTTATCAGGGCCATATACACAAACAAAATAAAATTTAGATGTGTGGGTGGTTGAACAAAGCAAGCATACATTGGGCTATGGAGTCAACACATTCATGAATTACATAACAATTTGCAAGGGTAATTCTACAAAGGCAAGGTAGGATTTGATTACAGTCAAATATCAGTTTGTTTGGTGATAAATAAGGAAGGATGATAGTCCATTAACATAGAGCATCAAGAGATTAATTCTGCATCAAGTTTGGTTGAAGGGGTTTGTGGATATTTGCAACAATAGCCAGAGCATAAATCTATATGAATTCTGAGCTATTACACACTAGTTCCATATATGGAAGAAAACATAATGGCAAGTTTAACTAGAAGACATGCACAAAAGAAAATAAAGTACAGACTACGACATACACATGAATCTTTGTAGCAACGGGCCCACATTCGACTCTGTCATTTTATTAATGATAGATCTCAATTTACATAGCCCTAAACCTCATGGGTTCCAATGCTGTCTTCCTCTATTGAGGGTATATTTATAGTTTTAATAGGATCCTGAGACCAACCTCGAAAACCTAAAATTAGTTACAAAACCGGGGATCAATCCTAACAACTTATGATCCGACAGATTTTCCATGATCATTTATAAAATAAGAAAGCACGATGGGATGCACATGATGGAACAAAATGGAGAATTAAACACCTAAAAACCACATTTGCTAGGTGAAAACGATGGCTCAGAACCTTCTTCGATGTTCTACAACGGTTTCCTTCATGCCTGCATCTTCACCTGTGAAAACAATTATGGATCGTTGATCTTTACCTGCTTAAATCCTGATCATTCAATGATGTGGCTCTTTAAGATTTCACATATGTGAAAGGTTGATTTATCCGTGCTAGTTGGATCAACGGAATCTACCATGACCGTAGATACGATCTTCTTTAAATCTCAACCTCCGAAATATGCCGATCTTTAAGCCATTCTGCAAATTTGAGAAGTGATTTTCCATGAGCATCTTAGATCAGCGAAATTGACCTCCATCGTTGATCTACACCACCATCAATCCTAGCCATTGAAACATGCAGGCCTTTAACCGATTCCACAAATCTGAAAAGTTATTTTCTTCGTACAAGTTAGAATGGAGGAATGAATTTGCACCGTAGATCTTCATCATTCGTTGATTTGAGTCATTGGAAGATGCAGGGTATACCAAGTTCCACATACCGGGAAGTCTAGTTAACTCGTTCACATGTTCCCTTCTTCTTGTGCCTTTCTACACCATTGATCTTGGGCGGTAGATTTCTGGACCGTCGGATCTAAGACTGCAAAAAGCAGAAGGCAAAATTTCTAACTCTTTACGACCAAACCTTTGTATCTTCCACTCCCGGCTTTCCACTTCCACCTTTAGTGGAAAGAAAAAGGTGAATCTTCTAACTTTCGTGACAATGATTTTTCCTTTTTCACTTCCGCCTTTAGTGAAAAGCAGAAATACCAACTTTATGACCAAATTTTTGCCCTTTTCTGCTCTTCCACCCCTCATTTTCCTTGGGAGGAAATGATTTGTATCCTTTGCTCTTGTGCGTTATGCATCCAAGCCATCCATTTCCTGTCAACATTCAACTAAGGGCGAACTTCTTCATTTACATGCATTTCAAGGTTGAAAAAAAGAATTTCTTTAAGTATTTTGCATTCTTAACCTAGAAATGTCTCTTCAAAACACCTGCAGATCCTCATCAACAATCTTTAAAGTCATATGATATGAAAATTTTACAAACCTTATTCCACCATTATTGGCCAAATCCCTAACCAATTACTTAGCCCATAAATGGTGCCAACAACTAGCTCCAACTTGGGATGTTATCCTCCCTGTGAGGTAGCAAAGAACCCCGTAGACTAGGTGCCAAATCCATTGGGAGGCTCCCAACCTTTTCCTGAAATCCCCAACATGCTCTGAAAACAATAAAAAACTAAACAAATGCTGAAACAGACTGAAAAATTACTGAAAGAAATGTTCTCCATGTCGAGCTTATTCACGCCTACCTACCCTGCTTACTAAGCATCAAATCCTAGTCAAGTTACTTCTGATTTCCAGTGAAGCCAATCAAGAAAATGATCCCATAAATCAATTTCCTCTGCATGCTTGATAAAAAACAGAAAGGAAGAACTTAATGGAAAAAGGTTATGGTAAAGAAATTGATATTTACTGTAAAGACATAACCAACCATTATCCTTGCAAAACTTCTCCACATAGTCAGCTACTGGATCATAAAATATTTGACAGCCTTCAAATATTTTTGTCATTTGTTTATCCCAATAAGGTTGCTCAAATTGTAACTCCACCTGCATATTGTCAGACTGCTTTTCAAAAGAATCATGCAAGGAATGTTCTTGGCAATTTGCAAATGAGACACCAACTTCTTCATCTCAGATCTTCAATAGAAATATTTCAAAAGAAATATCATTGTGTTCTTCAATAGAATCAAGAAAAATAATTTCTGAATTTAGAAAACATAAATAAGTATCCCATTTGGAATCCTCCTCTTCTTCTTGGTGATCCAATCCATTATTGCAGTCTGCTGCTTCTTGAGGTGCATCATCTAAGTGGTCCTCCTCACATTCATCATACTTAGGCATGTTGAAATCTTCTTTAAAAACATTACTAATAGAAACTTCAACATTATGATTACACTCTTCATAAAGAAAATTAGGATGACTCTCTTCATGTATATCACTAGGCTGATTATCTTCTTGCTCATTAAAAGAAAGGTTGGAATGCATAGCAGATTCTAGCTGTTCACCCTTCTCATCTTCTTCTTTGTGATTTAACCCTTCATGGAAAACTATTGTTTCTTCCATAGGTTGAGATTGATGGCGTGACTGTTTGACCTTTTCATTATCTTTTTCTGCAAATGTCATATCCTCAAGTTTTTGCGCTTGCTTAGAGATTTTACGTAGATACCTCAGCAATTCAAATGAAGCATAACACAAAATAAAACTGTCACCTTTAGCACACTCATTACCTTCTTTGTTTTCAGCCCTTTGACCCTAGATTGCAATGGAAATTTCTTCATTAATAGGCCCTGAACTTACAAAATATACAGTTGGGCTTTGAAGAAATTGCTGCTGCAAAAGAGAGATTTCTGCTTGAATAGGGGTATCCTCCTCTTGTGGAAAAATTTCAAGAGTTGGATAATATGAGGAAGGATTTGATTTACAGTCCCAAATTATTTCTTGGTCACACAAAGATAAACAAGAATACTGCAAACTATTACCAGTTTCAGGGAAAGAAAAATAGCTGGTGGAATCATAGTTTTGGCTTATGTTAACTTCAGTCAAGGAAGACATTACCAACTGCTGGGAATTTTATTGAATATCATGGCAATTCGTTTGTCTTTATTTTTGAGTTGAGTATTCATGTAAGATCTCTAAAACCTCTTCATACATATACTGATCATCACCACATTTGTCATTCACATTTTCAATGAACTCTTTATCGTGTGTGCAACAATCTTGAATTGACAACAAATAAGGATACTGATCTTTGAAATGTTCATGAAATATTGTATGAAAGTGTTTAAGGGAGGATAAAATTCTTGGTGGTAATCCTTCATACCATGACCTTGCATTTTCTTCTAAACTAGCCATGAAAATTTTCATTAAAGAATCCTCATGCAATTCAACTCCCAGCTTATGTATATGCTTATGAAATCTAAACAAATGAATACAAGCATCATCATTCTTTTGATCTTTGAACCTTGGAATATATGTTAGCCAATATATCTTAGGCATTCGATTGGGATAACAAGAATTGCAGCAAGATTCATAGGATCATACCTTGCATCCCGAGAACTCAACTTGATGATGGAGAAACTGAATCAAATCCTCAAACTTTGCAGCTCCTTTTACAATGGAGCTACCATAGAACATTTTTCAGACTGTATTCTTTGAAGATGGAGTCACCAGGTGAAAGAGGCATGACCTTCTTGATGTATGACCATTGTTCACCATCAACAATCATATCTAAAGCTTGGTCGTTCATGCTTAGGCAATATTTGAACCTTCCTCCCCATATCGATCTTCCTGGTCGCCAGTCTCCTCAGTGGAGTCACCTTCTAGAAGAGTCTCTAGGGAAAATTATAGAACCTTTTTCAAACACAGGAGTCTTTGTTTTCCCACATAAACCCTTTCTTCTTGGAATCGTTGTGGTTTTTTTTAGGGTTGATTTGCACTTTTGTTCCCTGACAACGACGCCAATTTGTTAGCACTTAGAATTGCACCCTAGGTTATGGAGGATGAATCCCAAGGTAACATCAGAACCACTTTAAGAAAGGAAGTTGGCCTCTTCCTTTCTAGAGAGGGATCTCTCACAGTTTTTTATCAAGGCCATATACACAAACAAAATAAAATTCAGATGTGTGGGTGGTCGAAACAAAGCAAGCATACTTTGGGCTATGGAATCAACACATTCATGAATTACATAACAGTTTGCATAGGAAATTCTACAGAGACAAGGTAGCATTCAGTTACAGTCAAATAACCATTTGTCTGGTGATAAAGAAGGAAGGATGACAGTCCATTAACACAGAGCATCAAGAGATGAATTCTGCATCAACTTTGGTTGAAGGGGTTTGTGGATATCTGCAACAATAGCCAGAGCATAAACCTATATGAATTCTGAGCTATTACACACTAGTTCCAGATATGGAAGAAAACATAATGGAAAATTTAACTAGAATACATGCACATAAGAAAAGAAAGTACAAACTGTAACTACGACATACACATGAATCTTTGCAGAAACGGGCCCGCATTCGTCTATGTCATTTTATTAAGGGAATATCTCAATTTACATATCCTTGAACCTCACGGGTTACAACCCTGTCTTTCTCTGTCAAGGGTATATTTATAGTGTTAACAAGCTACTGAGACCAACCTTGAAAACCTAAAATCAATTACAAAATCGGGGATCAATCTTAACAACTTATGATCTGGCAGATTTGCCATGATCATTTACAAAATAGGAAAGCATGTTGGGATGTGCATGATGGACCAAAATGGAGAATTAAACACCTGGAAACCACGCCTGCTGGGTGAAAATGATGGCTCAGAACGTCCTTCGATGTTCTGCAACGGTTTCCTTCATGCCTGCATCTTCACTTGCGAAAAAGATTCTGGACTGTTGATCTTTACCTGCTTAAATCCTTACCATTCAATGATGTGGCACTTTAATATTTCGTAGATCTGAAAGGTTGATTTATCTGTGCTAGCTGGATTAGAAGAATCTACCACGACTGTAGATCTGATCTTCTTTAAATCTCAATCGTCGAAATATGCCTATCTTTAAGCCATTCCGCAAATTTCTAAAGTGATTTTCCATGAGCATGTTAGATCAGTGGAATTCAACTCCACCGTTGATCTACACCACCATCAATTTTGGCGATTGAAACATGCAGGCCTTTAACCGATTCCGCAAATCTAGAAAGTTATTTCCTTCATGCAAGTTAGAT
The DNA here is from genome assembly GCA_001517045.1 of Pseudotsuga menziesii. Taxonomy (NCBI): domain Eukaryota; kingdom Viridiplantae; phylum Streptophyta; class Pinopsida; order Pinales; family Pinaceae; genus Pseudotsuga; species Pseudotsuga menziesii. The sequence continues at coordinate 709,742 of LPNX010400014.1, read as the reverse complement.
CGACACAATGAATTTGCACTATAGATCTTCATCATTCGTTGTTTTGATCCATTGAAATTTGCGGGGTATACCAAGTTCATCATACTGGGAAGTCTACTTAACTTGTGCACATGTTCCCTTCTTTCGCACTGTCGATCTTTGCAGGATTCATTTTTAGTCATTGATTTGAGATCAAGCTGCGAAGGGTGGAAATCAGAAAATGAGATCTCTGCATTTTACAACCAAATTCTTATGTTTCAGATTTCTTCCTTTCTCCTCCTTTCTGAACCGTTGATCTTGGGCAGAATCTCTCTCGACCGTCTATCTTGCGGATCATGGAAAGCCAAAGTTCAACCCTTTATAACCATAAACTTTGTGTTTCCACTTTCTGCCGTTTGCGCCTTTCCACACCGTTGATCTTGGGCGGGAGATTTCTTAATCATCGGATCTCGGACTGCAGAAAGCGTAAGGCGGAAGTTCTAACTCTTTACAACCAAACCTTTTCATCTCCCACTCCTGTATTTCCGCTTCCACCTTTAGCAGAAAGCAGAAGATGGATCTTCCAACTTTCGTGACAATGATTTTGCCTTTTCCACTTCCGCCTTTAGCAGAAAGCGGAAGGCGAAAATACCAACTTTATGACCAAATTTTGGCCCTTTTCGCTCTTCCGCCCTTGATTTTTCTTGGGAAGAAATGATTTGTAGCCTTTGATCTCGTGTGCTGCGCATCCAGGCCATCCATTTCCTTTCTACATTCAGCTAAGGGTGGACTTCTTCATTTACATGCATTTCAAGGTTGATAATTAGAATTCCTTTAAGTATTTTGCATTCTTAACCTAGAAATGTCCCCTCAAAACACCTGCAGACCCTCATAAACAATATTTAAGGTCATATGATATGAAAATTTTACAAACCTTATTCCACCATTATTGGCTAAATCCCTTACCAATTACTTAGCCCAGAAATGGAGTTATTTTGTATTGAGGTTGCTCAAAGGAGGTTTCCCCCTATAAGTGACCTACGATCAATAAAATATCTTCTGTGCTCTATTATTTCTGTTATATCGTTCATTTTCAATATTTATTGCAGGAGGTTCCTAACAGGAACAAATTGTTCTTGAAGCTGATATACAGTTTATTTCTTGCTCTACTTCTTCAGGAAATGTTCCTAATGATTTTCTTGTGCGAGAAAATAAACCACCACTTGCTAATTAGATTGCAAAGTTGGAACCTATAGTTGATGATGATTGACTTCCTTCCTAAAATCCACCCCCAGAAGAGCAAAAGAAAGAATAATTTCAACTTTGGAATCTAAAGATCTAGTGGTCAATGCACATGTTTCGGCATCATTCAGCTTGCACTTTCTTTTCAGGAACTTTATTCCTAATTTTTTTGAAGATTGTCTAGATTTTGGGGTGATGTGATTACTATGAGCATATATGTTTTGCCTATTGACATACAATTTGTATAACTTATTGTGATAGTTTAAACACTTTGGCTATAGAAGGATCATATATTCTATGTTATGATAGGTTTTGAATAGGTTTTGATTTATATAGGACTTTGATAGAGACTAGTGTTTCTCATGTTGTGGAATGGTATGATGTTTTGATATACACAAGTGTTATGGATATGTTTGCATACAAGTTATATGGGAGACACAAGGGCTTAAAAAAAAAAAATTAAATCATAAAACAAGAAGGAGGGTCCCCGTTTAGTTAGTTATCCTTAAACACTTTGTTCAAATCTTCCCATCCCTTTCGAAAGTTAAAAAATAAACGAATGCCCATCCTTTCGAAAGTCTCATGTGATTCAAGTCTTCGGCATGTTAGTCATCATTTATTATTTAAAATTAAATAAAAGATTTGGAGCATTAGTTATCTAACTACTACTTGGAGGAAAAAGATTTTAAAGACTTTCCTTCACGAGGAAAGGTTGCCTCATCCCTATGCCATGGTATACTTGGAGTATGTTTTATTATTCCTAAGATTTGAGTTTTTCAGAATTACACTATATTTTTCATGCCTGACATTTCTATGATAACACGAGTTCATTTTAAGTGGTAGATTGGAAACCTAGAGTTGATTTTTGTTGTAAAAGGTAACCTTTGCGGTTAACTGGTGATGTTTTGAGTATAAGTTTTCATGTAGGTTGCCATTGATCGGTTATTTTGGTTACAAAAAATATATTCCAGCTTTCAGGCGTTCTTTTGATTCTGCCATTACAACTTTATTGCATCCTATTTTATATTGTATCTATCATTTACACATTAAGCATGCAGACATGGAAATGCTAGTCAGTTGTGAAGGACAATTTTTGGTCCAGATTTAAGGACAATCATATCTAGTGTAATTTTGAAGCGGATTAATAGAAAAGAATATCTTTGGCTTCCATAGTTTGTTTATTTCCCTAATCTTCAGTTTTCCTTTTTCATTTTCAAAATGTTTATAATCCTCGTACTTTGTGAATGATGTTTATATTATATTTGTAATTAATTCCTTTGATATAAATTTGCTTATGATGCAATAATTTCTTAATCTTGAAGCATATTTATTATACATTTGTATTGTTTACTTAAAGTTAAGACTGTACCTATTTTTCTTTTTCTTTTATTTTTTATCATTAGATAAGAAAAAAATACAAAACACAACACCCCTAAGATAAACACAAAGGTGGAGATTTTGTGTATTTTCTTTCATTGGATTTAAATTGGGGTGTCCATTCCCATTTATTCATTGTCAAGCCCACTTTGAGGTTTAAATTATTTGATCTAGAACAAATCATTTCTAGCATCAATATATTTTTTGGCGATCATACAGGGGACTTTTTGTCCTTAGTAATTTTGTGCTTTTGCTTGCTTGTTGTTGTTTGTCTCTTTCTCTTGTTGTTTGTTTTTCTTATTGTTTTGTGTGTTTATTCTTTCAATTCCATTTTCTTTTACATTTTTGTATGTTATTAGAATAGTTTTCATGAATCAAACCTTTATAGAACAACATGAAGCAAAAATCCAAAGTAATATTGCAGGAGCTCTATTAATTAATGCCGTTGAAATAATAGAAGAGTCCTTTATCTAGATAAAATTTAGACCTTTTCAATACGGTTGGCTCGTTACTCGTATGATAGACTTCCACAACTACTGCAAGTAGATTAGATTTCTTTAAGTCCTCGGTTTTTTTATGTACTTATGATAGTACCTTCAAGGCAACAACCAAACACTAGAGTTGGATTTAGGGACTAAGTAAGCATCACCTCTTGTATTTTTTACTTTATTCTTGAAATTGCACAAATAGCCCAACAATTAGAACAATCTTGGGAGGTTATTCACCAATACATAGATAGGGAGGAACAACGTGATTTAGTAGTCATATAGGATAGGAATCCTAAGCCTGCACCATAACTTATGTTGCAAACCCCGTGATTATATTTTCGAGTTAGAGGCCAGTCTCCCGAATTTGATTCACTATATGAAGTTAGGAGAAGAACAAAGGTGCTAGATAAACTACTTCAACAAATCATATGATATCATTCCAACTTAGAATCATCTAGTTGACAAACTTATACCCTTATATCTCCTCCTTTGATCACCTAAAAGATTGTTGCTCCAACAGGTTCTTCCCAAACATTGGGGAGTATGTACAATGGGTACAACCCCACTGTTAACAATAAGATTAACACCCTTGAGAGTGTTGGTCTAAAAAAATAATTCTATTTCACCCATAACATGAAGATCAAAATTTTGGAACAATTGAGAGCTTCAATATCTCATTTGACCACTGCTTCCACAAAGGAAGAAATGTTTGAAGAAAAAGGTGGCTCTAAATAATCCAAGTCCATGACCGCTTAAGGGCCAAAACCCAATTCCTATAACTCATACTACGGAAAAAATGCCTAACATGGGTATTAATTGTCCTAGAAATACTGAAAATCAAGTTCGATGCCTAAAAAACTAGGTAAAGTGGGTTTTTTTGAAGAAAATAATAAAAAAGATTCAAAAATAGTAATCCCACATTCATGGTTAAGTGATTGGGTGCACAAACTCCTTCTCAAACTCCATGAAAAAATGATTAATATATTAGGATTATTGTGATAATTTTTTTTTGTTGATTGGGTTTCACCCACCCCATAGAAATAGGAGAGTAGGATATAACTTTAGTTGTAGAATACTCCACTAATAGATTGGCCACCATACTGGGGAGCTAGGGGGGTTTTTCTCTTGATTTCTTGTTTTATTGAGTTTCCCCCCTTGTTTGGGTGTTTATTACCTTTAAATACTCTAATGCATGCTTGATATTTGTCTCTAAAGGAATTATTTCAGTTATGGACTCCAAAACCAGCCTAATTTAACCCTTAGATTTCCATTTTTCAAGAAATTTGTGCCCAAATCTTGATTTTTTCCCTCTTGAGATTGGTAACGCCATTTTATAGCCTACACAGAGCGTTTCCCTCCCAAAAACACCCTTTTTTACTCACCAAAGTGTGGTGGCACCTCTATGTGTATCAATACAACAGTGCATCGCCCACAATGAGGTAGAGTCCTGGGTTCTTGATATATTGGGCATAAAACATTGATTCCTTGTCCGTTTTGAGTGATTTTTTTTTCTATGAAAAGATTATGAATTCCTCTACTTTATGTAAGAGATTAATTTCATCTATTTTAATCAATATTTGAGGATTGTTTAAATATTTTAAAGATTTGTGTGCTTATTAACTTGGAAATTGCACAAGAACTAGGAATTGCAAATCATTGTTTTATACCTATATTTATATATTTAGGGATGATTTTGAACTTTTCAGACTTGTATATGATGGTTAAGGAATGTTAGGACCTATTAGGATCATTTTTTAAGGATTTAGGATCATTTTTACTTGAATTTGTAATTCTTGGAAACCTCCTTAAAAAACTAGGAAAAACACTTTAATTAGTAGTTTTTTAAGTGTTCAAGTTTTTGTTTAAAAGGTTGCTCAAATATGAATGTTTATGACATATTTACCATTTATTTCCTTTATTTCACTCTTTAATGTCTGAAATTTTGTTTAATTTGGTCACTTTAATCCCACGTTTGCATAAGGCAATTGTCGAAAAATTGAACATGACACATTGTTTCAATTTATGAACCTTTAGGCCATGAATTTTGAATTGCACGAACTTGTTGACCTAACACACAACATGAAATCACAACTAAGACACGTTTAATAAAATCCATTAAATCAAATTCACATAATTTTTCAAAAAATGGATCTATCACTTAAGATAAGTTCAAACACAATTAGAGGAGTTTGTTCGTCATTTTGAAACTTCTTGATATAAGTTGTGTTTGAGCCCTACATATCCTCTTCACTTGCACCTTCGGGAGATGTTGTGAAAGATAAATAGGGATCTCAAGTGTAATAATATAGTATTATTTTTGAGCAAAATTTAGAGCCCTACGTATCCTCTTCACTTGCACTTTCGGGTGGTCATGTGAATGAGAAGCAAGGATATCAAGTGTAATAGGAATCTTTTGAATTTTTTAAGCATATTGTTGAGCCACGAGTATCCTATTCACTTGTGAATTCAGGTTGTCTTGTGAAAAAGAAAGTGGATATCAGGTGTAAATGCTTGTCAATTTTAGAATTTCGAAAGGTATTTAGAATTTTGCATTGATTTTCAAACTATCAATTTGGAACATTAAATTCAACATTTAGAAAGAAAACATTGTGCAATTGAAAAATCAAAATTGAATCACAATCCTACATTTAAACATCAGTTTGAGAGACTGATTAGAAACAGGAAAAAACATTTAACATTCAAACATTTTCGATTTATAATTATTAATAGTTGAAGAAAATTGAACACATCTTATGTTTGAATCCATCCTCTTGAACCCTTGCTAAAAAATTGAAAACTTCTTTTTCAAAACTGTAAAAGTGATTCTATTTTGAAATTTATATGTTTGAAGGATCACAAAGAACCTCTTACTCTTCCATAGTGTAGAAGTTAATATAATTAAATGAAAGAGTAGTGAGCATTGTCCATTTGATTGGTTCATCATTTTGATTCATAAACACCACCGGTTTCACCATCACTCCTCGAAACTAAGCAAACTACCCTAAAATCAATGCTTAATATAAAATCTATCAAGATTATTTTTGATATCACCAACTTAGATTAGGCTAGGGCCTTGGAATAAGATTAGAGAGTTAACACTCCAAGGCCACAAAAATTTGAAACTAGTATTTATTAAAGAGAATATCAAATCCATTAGTAGCAAAGAGTGCATGCTGGGAAAGCGCTTCTAACACATGCATTAAGCACGAGGTCAATCTGAATTAGTAAGGGTGGTACCCCCCCTCTTGCTTATTTGGTGGGATATGAGCACATTACAGTATTTTAATTATGTGACAAGTCCTTGTGGTGACATTACTTTCTTGAGATATCTAGTCTATGTGAGTTATCCTATACTGACGACTATCTCACCCGACCATCGATTGTGAAGTGGAACCATAATTTATTTTCCTAGGGCATCACACAGGATGTTGTGAGTGGGGGACACTTTCAATTCTTTACAAAGACACAAAGTTGCTTCATCTCCTTGGGAGGGTGAGTAGCTAAGAGCTAACACTTGCACCCTTGGTTATTGAAGAGCGTTGCAATTATTTCTCATACCTTCACTATTTAGTAATTTTTGATGCATGATGTCCCTTAAGAGCTACTAGTTTTGGAAGGCCCTCTAAATCCAACTTTTCACTGAACTCCAGTTCTTTGGAAAGAAGTTTGCTTGCTGATTATCTTAGGACATTTTTAGATGCGTGGACACTTTGATTTTTTGTTGAGTCTAGTTGCCTTTAGGATTGTTTGACTGTATTTTGATATACTCTAATAAAAAAATCCTTTTATTAAAATTCAGAGCAACTAATATCCTGATCCACCCGTCAAGGTGGCAGCGAGGCAAGTTACCCAAGTTTGAGGGCCCCACTACATTGTCGAGGAAGATACATGAACCACATCTTCATGACTTGGAAACTAAACTACTTATAAACCCAATCGAAATGTTACTAGAGAAGAACAACTTCAAATTGATTCTGAAAATTTGTCACATCATGGAAGAAACATAGACAGAGTTGATGAACTTAATTTTGTTGAAATTGAAACAATCTAGAATATCACACAGTTGCTCACGTAAATCCACCCTTATCACATCCTTTAAACCAAGTCATACTTATGGAAAGTGATTCATTGGTTAATCTTTTTTAAAAGTTGGAATAATATGCAAAACATTACACTTGAGCCTTTGGCTTCGTTAAGAGTTCAAGGGACCACATCAATGCATGCTCAAATGGTTGCGGTAGGTTATCGAAGTCCTCTTGGTAGACACAATAGTTTTTTGGGTTCTACATCTAGGGGCAACCCTTTACCATGGAATGTTAATATTCTTGGCAAAAATACTGCATCTTGGAATAGAAATGCTAATTATAATTATCCTTCACTGATGGGAGGAAATGCCCTAGAGGATCATCCTATGATATCATAGCGCAATGCCTAGGGGAAATCCACATATCAACCCAATTCCACAATGAAGTGGTCAGGTTTCACGAAGTAACCAATATTTTTGGAGCCAACCTCCGCAAGGAGGAAACCTACCTTGGAATTATTTTCAATCCTAAGGACAACTTCCATGGTGTGGCAAGGACTTAAGAAGTAACCAATCCTCTTTGCACCTACCTCTACAAGCGGGAAATCCAACCATTAGTTAGGTTAAATGAAGTAATCAATATTTCTACATCCAATCCCCACAAGGAGGAAACATACCTTGGAATTCCAATAAAAACCAAGGACAAAATCAATGGAATGGTCGAGTTATAGTAGGTAACCAATATTCTTGGGACCCAACTCCAACAAAAGGCAATCCACCCAGTGGCTAGGTTTTAAGAAGTAACCAATATTGTTGGGACCTAATCCCATTAGAAGGAAATCCAACCAGTGGTCAAGTTTTTAGGGTAATCCCACCTTGGAATGCTAATCAAATCCAAGGACCACCCAAATGGAGTGGTCAGATTCTAGGAAATAACCAATCTCATTGGAGTCTAACCTTGCAAGGGGTCAATCCACCCATTCATCACTGGTATAGTTAGATTCCAGGAAATATCGAATCTCCTTGGAGTCTAATCCCGCAAGGGGGAAATCCACCCATGAACCCCTTTCCAAAGTGGAGTGGTGAGGTTCTATAAAGTAACCAATATTTTTGGAACCATCATGCAATACATATGTTTGATTTATCTTGGCCACCACATGGATCTCATTCCAATGGTATGATGGGTTCTGTCAACAACGTTGAGCAGATTACCCAACAAATGAGACAAATGTATGTTCAGACCTCATAACCTATAGCTAGAAAGGATATGAAACAACATGCTAAGACTTCCCTGACTTCTAAAATCCTCATAGTTCAATCCATGGACCTTCGGGGAAATAAGAAGAAACAAAAGGGTAAGCAAAATGTTAATGCTTCCCAAACTCCTGAAATTATCATAGTTCAATACATGGAACTTAGAGGAAAGAAGAAGAAATACAAGAGTAAGCATAATGCTAACTTTGGGAAGGGAGATGCACTGAATCCATCTCAAGACAATGGGAAACAAAAATCCGTTGTATTGATGCAACCTTTTTTGTAGCACCATCATAAAATGGTTTCTACAGTTTTGGTACCTCCCCTAGGGGGAAACCAGTCAAAATCCCCACAAGAGGGAAATGATCCCAATGCAAATTTCTTCATGTGTAATCAGGAGGTGAACATACAAACAAGATCTCATTCTTGTGATGTCCCTCCTAGTACATTGGATGAATCATAATCACAGTCAAGTGGTTATCTCACCATTGATAAACCAACCATAGACATAGCACCACCCCCCCCCAAAGGTGATCTACTTAGAACAATACATAATCCTAACGCATGAGCTGCTCATAACGAAAATGTGATTGAGAGAATAACTCAAGCACCATGTGCCATGTCCGTCGTGGAGGTGTTGCAATATTGTCCTTCACAAAGAAAGGAACTATTGTCTTCAACTAGAGTTGTTGATCCATTCGATACGACTTTGATCACATTAGAAATATACCAATTAACATGTAGAATCCCTTCCAAAGTTTCTTTTTAGATTAAAGTAACATCTCACGGAAGGAACATTTTTTGAACCATAGTTAATGAAGGGGCCTCAACTAGTGTGATGTCATTTAAATTTTGGAAAGCATTAGGATCACCCCCATTAGTTCAATCCCATACTATGCAAAAACCATTTGATGGACATTTGTTCTCTCCTCATAGAATCATATTAGTCCGGCCTATTAAATGGGGTGGAAAAACAGTCACAATGGATGTTGAGGTAGTAGATGTGCTTATAGATTAAAAATTTCTGCTAGGACGTATTTGGATACATGGAATGATGGCTATAATGTATTTAGAGTCTCGAGTGATTCAGTTCCCTCGCTGGGGGAAGATTGTCATGATTGACCAATTAGGTTGGTGCATGCTTGAAATCGTTGTCCAGTCGAATGTTCCTTTCATTAGGGGTGATCTAAAGGAGGTTCAATACATTAGGGTAGGATCCAACTCAATACAATGGGAAACAACAATCCATTGTATTAATGCAACCCTTTCTGCAACACCATCATCAAATGGTTGCTACAGTGTTGGTACCTCCACTAGTGGGCAACCAGTCAAAATCCCCACAAGAGGGAAATGATCCCAATCCAAATGTCTTCATGTGTGACCATGAGATGAACATACAAACAAGATCTCATTCTTATGATGTCTCTCCTTATACATTGGATGAATCAGAATCACAGTGAAGTGGTTCTCTCACCATTGAGAAACCAACCATAGACATAGTACCACACCCCACCAAAGGTGATCTACGTAGAACAATACATAATCCTAACGCATGAACTTCTCATAACGAAAATGTGATTGAGAGAATAACTCAAGCACCATGTGCCATGTGTGCCATGGAGGTGTTGCAATATTGTCCTTCACAAAGAAAGGAACTATTTTCTTCAACTAGAGTTGTTGATCCATTCAATGTGACTTTGGTCACATTAGACATATACCAATTAACATGTAGGATCCCTTCCAAATTTGCTTTTCAGATTAAAGTAACATCTCATGGAAGGAACATTTTTCGAACCATAGTTGATGAAGAGGCCTTGATGAAGAGGCCTCAACTTGTGTGATGTCATTTAAATTTTTGAAAGCATTAGGATCACCGCCCTTAGTTCAATCCCATACTATGCGAAAACCATTTGATGGACATTCGTTCTCTCCTCATAGAATCATTGTAGCCTACCCTATTAAATGGGGTGGAAAAATAGTCACAATGGATGTTGAGGTAGTAGATGTGCTTACATATTACAAATTTATGTTAGGACGTATTTGGATACATGTGATGATAGCTATAATGTATTTAGAGTCCCGAGTGAGTCGGTTCCCTCATTGGGGGAAGAATGTCATGATTGACAAATTAGGTTAGTGCATGCTTGAAATCGTTGTCCAGTTGAATGTTCCTTTCATTAGGGATGCTCTTAAATAGGTTCAATACATTGGGGTAGGATCGTTCAAAAATGATTCCCCCATGGGAAATTTTATGATCCCGCAACCCTTATCTGTTGTACAAGTGTCATACCAAGCTATTAAAATGGCTTCAACAGGTTTGGATCAAAATACTCCCTTGATGGAGGAACATGATCCAGTTACTTAGCCCATTTTGGTTGTGATCTCTCCCAACTCACTTGATTTCTTGGACAAAATTTTATCATCAAATGAAAATATCCTTGAAGTCATAAATATTTGGTTGCAACCACCTAAGGACATCTTTTGTGGGGCCATTGGGATCATAATCGGTTTAAATCCATGTAAGTATAGGAGCATGTTGTGTATGTTCCTCGATCTTATTAGGTATATTTGGATGCATGCATATAGGTTTAAGTTATCCCTCTGTGAATATGCATTTGAACCTTTTTCAACCCAAACTTTCCATAGGGTTGAACCTGTTGGAAATTGGTGTCATCCCATCATATCTGTATTTTCACCATTCCGACAGAAGAGCCTACCGAACATGGGACACCCTAGTTAGCACCCCATTTCCATTTTAGTTCCCATCCCAAGTTATTCTCATAGGCCTGGGAGCACAATTAGTCCCATGATGACATGGAGTTTGAGACCACATACTTCTCTTTCGTGCAGTTCTGACCATTTCCTGATGGGCTCCCTATTTTGTGTTAGTTTACATAGGCATGTGTTAAAATATAGGCATGAACATTTGTGCTTACTACTTCAATTCTTATTGATTATGTTTCATATTTGCATTTTCAATCACTTGTTTCTCAAGATGTCTATAAACCACTGCTTCTGTTTAAGTTGACCTATACATGTGAGAACTATTTGATTCAGGTAGTTGATGGATCATGATTCATTGTGATTTATGATTTTGGTGTTTTTCACAATAATTATCATGAATTAAACCACATTTCCCCTTTCCTACTTGTTCATCACACCAAATTGGACAACCGTAGTTACTTGGTTCTATTTTATCGTCCGTTGACACATAATCCTGCTTCAAATAGCCAACTGATGGAGGGAACATCTATAAGAGTGTGCACAACTAGCTCAACCCTTTTTTGCAATATGTATCTTTGCTTTGGCCTGATCCATGCTATTGAAAAATAGAGTACACCCATGCAACACTCGTTCCCTCCCATGTACCATAACATTCTTATTATTTTTTGGAGCTAATAAATGAAAAAAGCACTAAAAATTAAAAAACAAAAAAATACAGAAAGGAAGTTTATTGAATCTATTCATAATTCATCTTGGAGAAAATGGAAACATCCAGTCCTTGTCGCCCTTGAACATGACACATATCCTTGCATCAGTTATAAGTACACCATTTTCATTTTCCTCAGGAAGTTGTACCAATAGTTTGAACAGATCTCCACCGAAAGGTTATCCTTCCTGTCATTTATGGAGCTTTCGTAATTCATCTGTAATTGGCGAATTTCACAATGGTTGGTTACTTGAGTCTAATGTTTCCAAGTGTCACTATGCATCGTGTTGTGTGTTCAAGGGAAGTGAAACCAATGTCAACCATTCCTCAAATATTCCCGACCAATCATGTCGACCTTCCTTGTGTCAATATACAGTGTTGGATATCGTAGCTCTACCAAATTATATCATCCTATTGATCTCAATTTTGTGTCAGTTAATTTGGGATGCATTAATGCCCTCCTTCTGATGGATATGTTCCTATTGATGTCAAATCATCATCTAGGAAGTGTATCTAGGAGCCCTAGTGAGTACCTTGGATGTTGCAGTCATTAGTGGTAGGTTTCCTTGCAAAGGATCCCCCCAAGAAGATTTAGTACTTCTCAAAACATGATCAATGCATGGATTGCCTCCTGATGGAGTTAGGTCCTAAGAAGATTGGTTACTTCTTAAAACCTGAACACTATCCTACTCTCCTATTTATATGGGGTGGGTGAATCCCAATTGATGGAAAACAAACCAATTAGCACAATAATACTAAGATCTTAAGCCTTGTTTCATGGAGTTTGAGAAGGGGAGGAAGGGAGGAGAATACCTCTTGTAGCCTTGAAGTTTGACGGAGTTCCTTGATGGCTAGCCTTGCAGCTCCTTGAACCTCCTTCACACCTGCAAATCTCACCACAAAATCCTTTATACTATCCTACCAAACTATCTTTAAGAAATATAGGTTAGATCTATTTACCTACCAATTCTACATCAATATAAAACTTGAAGGGAAAACATTGAACCAAAATTGGGAAGAAAACTGAATTGATTCATAATAGATGAACATGGAGAAATACTTACAACCTTTGAAGATGCCTTCATTCTCCATAGCTTAGACCTACTCCTCTACCATCCATGCATTTGATGCCCAAAAACCTTTGTAGTATAAAATCCATTTCTAGCTCTTAATTCCTCCAACATGTCTTTACTCTCAAGTTTGTCTCCTCTAGTTCACCTCATATGCCTTCCTTATATATCATTGGGGTTTTTACACCCAATCACTTAACCATGAATGTGGGATTAATATTTTTGAATATTTTTTATTATTTTCTTCAAAAAACCCACTTTACTTAGTTTTTTAGGCATCAAACTTGATTTTCAGTATTTTTAGGACAATTATTACCCATGTTAGACATTTTTTTCCACTGTATGAATTATAGGAACTAGGTTTTGGCCCTTAAGTGGTCACGAAATTTGGCCTCTTTAGAGAAACCTTTGTCTTCAAACATTTCTTCCTTTGTGGAAGCAGTGTTCAAATGAGAGATTGAAACTCTCAATTGCTTCAAAATTTTGATTTTCATGTTGCGGGAAAAATAGAAATATGTTTTTCAGACCAACACTCTCAAGGGTGTTAATTTTATTGTTAACACCCAGGATTTTCACACCAACCCCAATAAAATAATAAAAAAATATAGAATTGTTTGAGTTTGAATATAATTTGAACCTTGTGCCATGACACGTACCTTCACCTATAAATTTAAATTCGACTACGTTACCTCTTCCCAAGTTGAAGGATAATCTACATAGATTCTTAGGTAATGGCACTTATTTAGTTGAGGAGCATATCAATGGTTTCTATAACACTTGCAGCAACATCGGGCCTGATACAAATGATGTTTGCATGTGTATATTTGTTAACTCTTTAAAGGGAAAATTGACCTTTGATTTCTTTGGCCTAATACCGAATTCCTTTTAAACCTAGGATGAGCTTTGTTAATGGTTCCATTCAACATATGGGCAACCACAAAGTCATGCAGATTGGATTAAAGACTACAACAATCTGATTTATCAGCCCGGTGAGTACATTAAATCCTTTAACTTACATTTTACAAAGTTGTGCAACCGTATCCCGGAGTTAATCAAGACTAATAGTCAAGTTGCTATAATTCACTACTATAATACCTTGTCACTTGCTTTTTGAAATAGTCTTGAAGAGAAAGGTGACAACGATATATCTACAACCTTGCAGACTTGTCTTGAGTATGATGGTTAATCTCTCTGTATCATATTTATTTTGATTGATACATCAAATAATGTTGAAATGACCATCATCTTGCAGCTCATGTAGGACATGCATAATCAAATGATCTCATTTGAGAGAAGGATAAATCCTCCTCTCCCAACTATCATTTGAGAGAAGGATAGCTCCTACTCCTTTACACACCAATCCTCCTCTCCCACCTCCTCCAGTTATTACTTAACCCACTTAGCCAATATATTTATTGAATTGACCCTTTTGCAATTTTTGTGAAGAACATCATGATCCAAATACATGTGAACCTTTAAAATCCACCAAAGAAAGAGTATTTGCAAAATAAAACTGAATTAATCATAAATTCACTTAATTGGGTAGAATATGATGAGGTTTTAGCTGTTACTGCAAGAGGTCAATCCAATCTCAATCAAAATCAGATGAATAATGATTATATCAAAAATCAAAATTTTAAATTTTAAAAAACAATCCTTACAGGCTCCTTCTCAGAATGTTGAAAAGACACAGACTCCACCACTTCAACATGTTAGGATTAATTATAATCCTCCCTTGAATACCATAGTATAAATGTCATTCCCTAGCTTAGGATTATGGTGCCACTCCATTAGTTCCATGGGGAACTCATCTGGGGCCCAAGTACCACTTGATGCACCATATTGCATTAGTTTAGGAGCTCTGGAGGGAAATCCGTATAATTTAGGAACCCACACTGATTCATGAGAGTCCCACCATTAGTTCACCTTAGTATTTGTTGAGTTATACTATAATGGGCATCAATTAGTTCATATTCATTTATCCTATCGCCACATTTGTTTGATTTAAGGGATTTAGGCACCTTTTCTCACCTACCTTGGTCAGTTAATTGATTGTGAACTAATTCAGATGTCGAGAGTTGCAATAGTGAGTCTCCAGTGGTGTTTTTCCATAGTTAGTGAGATCTGGAGTCATTCCAAGTCATGGAATTTGAATCACACCTAGTGGATTTGAATTTCCTAATTTGTATCATGATTGTATTACATACAGATTAATGATAATGAGAGTAATGTTATGATGACCAATTTTTGTCTCTTGACTGTTCAATTTCACAATGATTGTTTGATCATTATACTGAATTTTCTTCTTCCTTCTTCAAACTTCTTTCATAGTGAGGTTCAACCAAAAGCTTCAAGATCCTAATATTTTCTAAAGTAAACATGGTATTAGAGTAGGTAATCAGGCCAACTTCAATCCTTGGAAACTTCCATTGATGCACCAGAAGAAACTGGGTTGCACATAATTCCTGGTATCTTTGTCCTGCCCCCTCTAGATTTTGTCCAGAGAAGTCTATCCAGGTGTGACGCACCCAAAGAATGTGCACATGTAAACTTAGAGAGTGATTGAATTGGTTTGCCTTCAAATTGAAGTGTTTTTTGTAGGTAAATTGAAGAATTCAGAAGAATTGTGGTTCTCCTTGACGCTGTAAGATGGAGAATTCAGAAGCCTTGACACCTAGGATCCTCACACCCTTCAAGTATCTTTATTGGAGGGATGATATGCATATAGTGTTGCACAAAAAAGGTTTGTATAAAGTTACCATGGGCAAGGAGGTTGAACCTGTTGTAGCTGCAACCGTTCTCCCCAAATTTCTTAAATTTTGGGCCCCTCCTCATGATTTAGCGTTGTTTTTAAATGTCGGATCCTTTGAACCTTTTGGTCATGCTTTAGTGTTGGATGATTTTAAAAGATTGACTCTCGGCCTGTTTTCGGAGATTGTGTGTGTTTGAAGTTGTTTGGGTCGCCGATTGTGAGTTTGGTTTTGCTGATGGTTTTTTGAAAGGCCGCTGTTTTGGAGGTGAAATGTATTTTGACCATTGTTGAATTTTAAAACTCTCCGAACACTTAATTTTTCTATTGATCGAGCGTCATTTTTTTTTGTTCAATCAGAACCCGTAGCCTTTTCTCTTCCACCGTTGCGGCTGGGAAAGTCATTTGGCTTCCGATGTGAAGCCTTCCGACTTCCGAATAAAGCTTTTCCCACCCACATTTCGCGTGTCTTTAGCCTTTCCTCTTCCGCCGTTGCAGCTCCCAAAGCGGCTTAGCACCCGAGGCATAAAGCCTTCTGACTTTCGACTAAAGCACTTCGCCCTCCGATATGCGTCGCGTGGCTATAACCTTTCTTCTTCCGCCGTTGAGGCTCCCAAATCGGCTAAGCGCCCGAAGTCCAAAACGCTCCACCAGCCGATGCATCCGTCTTTTAGTCACTTTCCCGTAACTTTTCTTCTTCCACCGTTGTGGCTCCCAAAGTAGTTAAGCCTCCGATGTGTAAAGCCTTCTGACTTCCAATTGAGAGTGTTCCCTCCCGCGGGTCGCGGATCCTTTACCTCTCCTTTTCCGCCGTTGCGGCTGGGAAAGCATTTTCGTGTCTGATGTCGATATCCTTCTGGATTCCGATTCAGAACTTTCCTGCTCGAGGCTTAGTCAAACTCTTCCGTTTATTAAAATTATCATATCAAGGGATGCACCTGGACATTTTCTTGTGGATTAGCCATTTCAGGTGGTTTAAGTTAATGTTTAAAATGCCATTTCAACGAATGATGCACAATAATTGATTGCAGGTAGAAATCAGGGGACTATTGGGGCGACCACGGTGTGAAGGCGTAGCTTAACAATTTGTAAAAAATCAAATCGAAACTGGCAGAGTCGCAAGGGAGACAAGCGAAGAAAACAAAAATCGAAAGCAACAAAAAACACAGATCTGAAAGGTCTATCAGTTACTAATCAGATCATGAATGCATACAGAAAATAAAATGGGAATATGAAACGTTTTAAGGGATGGGAAAATTCATACGTTGGGGGAACCCAAGCGATCTACTGTTTTGTTTAAATATTTGAAAGTTAATAGCTAGAGGGGCTTTTTCCCTGAAAAAATTTGTAACTTAATGCTTGTAAGAGGAACTATTTCGTTTTACAATTAGAAACTGCAACTTTTTCCTGTTGGAGAAAGCGTAATGTGGAATATGTCAATGTGATTAATGAGAAATGTTGAATGTGAACTATTTCGTTTTCAGCTATGTCTCATTAACTATAAGAGCGTTCTAATTTCTTGAAGCTATGTTCTTGTCTGAATGTTCTTCAGTACTTTTATGATGTCTTTTCCACTATGAGTAATGGTAGTTTTAACTGTTGATGAGCTATATTATCATATATACTTTTATTCATGTTTATATGTTTGGTTATAAGAACAACTATCTGTGATTTTCCATAACACATGAACAGGGGTGCATTACTCATGAATGAATACCCAGCTCTCTAGAGATAGTTTAGTTAGTATTTGTTTTCTTGCATGATTTGGATGCTTGTGAGTACTAAGATGAGAGGTAAGAACCCGCGCATCACATTGTGACTACTCTTTGCATCTTTATCACCCTGCATTTAGTTAGGCATGTGCATCTCATACATTAAGTCAAAAATACAAAAAATATACACAGTGGACCGGGCCGCAACCGGTAAAATATTTTGTTTTTTTTTTGTTACTTTGACCTACGGTAGCCGGACCGCAAACCGAATGGATTCCCTACACCAAACAGTCACGGGCTAGTTGGGAACGTTGACTGGGGAGAATCCCTTGTTGTTGTTGCCTGCGATTTTCCAGGCCTCAACAATTCTGGCGCTAGAAGGAGGGCCGCCAGTGCATGGCTGGCTGAGGAAACCCGTTTTCCTGAGATTATTCCATCGGTAACAGTTCTGAAAGCAGTGGGCTTCATAATCCAATTCCAGAAGAAAGGAATAGAGAACATCTATATTCTGTTGGCAACGAAGTTGTTAATGACCTGAGAAGACACACCAGGGCATATGTAAAGAAGATTGGAGGATTGCCAATCATCCTTGAATTGCCCAAAAGAGAGTATAAAAGGAAAGATCCTCCTATAGTAGAAGACTCAGTGCTGGTTAGAGACTGGGAAGAACTTGTAGAAATAGCCTTATAGGAAGTTGCACTACCTTTGAATCAAGAAGGTCTAGATACCTCTCATAGTTCTCCTGCTCACACTCCTATTGGCTCACCTCCTCACTCTCCACTCGGACTCATGGCAGGAGTAAATGCTAATCCACCACCCAACCCACCAAATCCACCACCTTCCTGGAGAGCCAGATCACCTTTAAATCTAACGCCTACGCTACATGATTTACCTCAATCCTTTGAAAAGATGCTGCCCAAATTCAACCCAAATGAGAAGATACAAGTAGATGATCACCTGGAAATTTTTTACTTGGCGATAGAAGGGTTGAGGGCTGGGGAGTATGAGGATGTAGTTTGCAGACTATTTCCGCATACCCTTAAAGGAGCTGCAACATCATGGTATTTTGGGTTTCTTGCTAACTCTATCCCTGATTGGGATACCTTCGAGAGAATTTTTAGAAGTAAGTATGCGATTCAAAAGACTCATGCAGCCCTCATGAAAGAACTATGCACCTTGAAGAAAGAGAGAAAGGAAAAGGTGCACAGTTTGACACAAAGGTTTGCAGCATATCTCATTTTTTTTTCTTTTTTCTGAAGCTGATAAACCTTCAGACAAGGTACTGATTGAGTATTATACTTCAGCTTTAGGCCCTGATTTGGCCATGTTTTCCAAAGGTAGGGCCAATCCTACTTTGACGGAAACCTATGAAGAGGCAGAAGTAGTGGAGGCTGAAAGAGAAAGTATCGAAGATTATCTAGAACAGTCAGGAGAGAAAGGCGCGGGAAGGAAAGCCTTATTGTTTACTAAGCCTAAGGAAGAGAAATCGCCAGATTTTGAAAATATGGCAAAAATGATGGAGAAGCTTTCCAACAAAATCATAGATTTGGAGAAAGAAAAGGAAGCACAAAAGTTCCATAAGCCCTATTATAAGAAAAGAGAGGATAACAACCAGTCTCAACCTCCTCCACACAATTCTGCATCTATGAATTTAACAGAGGTAGGCATGGACAATTTTTGCACTTTTCACCAACAACCACACTTTGAAAAGAATTGTCCTCAATGGATAAACTCGGTGACGTTGGTCATGAATCAACTGTTGGATTCTAGATTAACAGAAGAGGGAGATGAAGAAAGAAAAGAGAATACTACTTCAACGAAAGAACAAGAAGAGGAAACCATGGTTTTGTGGAATTCTGTTTCGTTATTTGACGCAGAAGAAGAAAAGAAGCAGGGCTACAAGGACGTCATGGAAACCAATGTGACAACAAGGAGCCAAGGGCCAATTAAAGAAAACAGTCTCATTCTCCCAAAGATTAAGAGGCTTCAGCAAAATGTTAAGAAATTTCAAAATAAATCCTTAGCTGATAAAATTCCAGAATTCACTATTATCAACCAAGATCCTAAGCAAAATAATACGTTGGCCAAGCCAAATGAAGAAAAGATGAATGCTGATAAACCTCATCCCATTGAACAACAGATGGAGTATGACATCATGGAGGATTTAAAGAAGGTAAAATCGAATGTTTCACTATTCGAAATGTGTAAAGTGCCACAACAAAAATAAAGACTATTGAAATCACTTGAAGCATCGGATGAGAAGCTGCCCATTGACAATCGACCTCAGGAAGAAGAAGAAATCAGAGAAACCAGCATTGGAGGTAAATCTAAAAGAAAACATCCACCTTTCCTCCTCACGTTTGAAATTTTCAATTACAATGTACATAATTTCCTGGTAGACTCAGGGGCATCGGTTAATGTCATGCCAATATCAGTCTGTAAAAAGATAAATGGGCAGCCTAAGCCATCCACGTGGAGGGTTGTTCAGTTGGATAGGATGGATGTAAAGGTAATTGGTGAGATGGAAGATGTCCTAGTCCGTTTGGCATCAAATGATAAAGTGTGCCAAGTCATTAATATTGTGGTAGCTGATATACCAGACACTTACAGTCTTGTCCTAAGCAGAGATTGGTTGGCCAAACTAAATAGATATTTTGCCTCGGATTGGTCGCATCTGTGGCTGCCATACAAAGGAAGTCCGAACCAGATTAATATTTTAAGGGAGCCTCACATGAAATACAACGTTACTCAATTAGATGAGAAGAATGAACCAGTGGATTCTGTATTGGGAAACTATTTTATTGAGTTGGAACCAGGAAATTACCAAGCAGAAGAAGCCAGCAACACAACAGACACTTAGCCTGATCTCCTTCGATTCTCACAGGCTGATGAGATTGACTGTAACATAGTAAACTTAGCAGTAGGAGTAGATTCACATTCAGTAGTTAGTGATTTTTGGACTTTGTTTTTTGATGGCTCTAAGACATTAGAAGGGTCAGGGGCCAGCTGTGTCCTGATCGACCCCCAGAAGAATAAACATTTTCTCTCATGTAGATTAGAGTTTGAGTGTACTAATAATATAGCTGACTACGAAGCGCTGGTGTAGGGATTGAAGAAAGCGATTGAATTAAAGGTAAGTAATCTAAAATTTTTTGGAGACTTTGAAATTATTGTGAAACAAATCCAGAATCAAATACATTGTGTTTCCCCTCACTTGAAGGCTTACCAAAATGAGGTATGGGACCTACTTAAATGTTTTAATGCATTCAATATTATCTCAATTCCAAGACTTAAAAATGCAGCAGCTGACCTGTTGGCCACATCAGCTGCTAGGCTGGTACCTACTAATAATCGATGCTCTGTTGAATTGCTTTTCAGGCCCTCGGTACCTAATATGATCACCAACCTACGAGTGTTCGATGATGACAAGTAGATTATAGAGTGTTTAACAAATGATGAGGTATTTAAAGGAGCCATTATAGACGATGAAGAACATCAGGCTGAGCTAAAGTATGATAATTTCATTCCTAAAGGCATCAGAACGTTAGACTTTTTTTTTGATTTAAATGAAAAGTTCAGAAGACCAGCCAACATGAAGACCCACAGCTCATCTCTACAATTCGAGCTTATAAGTTTAGGGACTGAGACAAATCCTAAATTTGTGAATCTTGGCAAATGTTGTTCACCAGCAGAAAGAGATAAGTTCGTCATTCTGTTTAAACAATATAAAGATGTTTTCACCTGGACATACAAAGATTTGAAAACATACGACACCAACATCATCAAGCATGTTGTCCCCATCAAAGCTGACGTCAAGCCGTATCAGCAACCTTTAAGAAAAATGCATCCAAAATTGGAACCGTTGATTCAGAGTGAAATGAAGAAATTATTGGATGCTAGAATCATTTTTAAGGTCAGACCCTCTAAGTGGGTATCAAATCTGGTGCCAGTAAGAAAAAAGTCTGGAGAAATCAGACTATGCGTGGATTTCAGAAATTTAAACTGCGCTTAAGATAAAGATAACTTTTCTGTGCCACCCATGGAGCAATTGCTACAAATGGTCTCAGGTTCTGAACTATTTTTGTTATTAGATGGTTTCTCTGGCTACAATAAAGTATTAGTAGCCGAAGAAGACAGATTGAAGACAACGTTCAGGACCAAATGGGGAACCTTTGCCTACAGAAGGATGCCCTTTGGGCTTATAAATGCCGGAGCAACGTTTCAGAGGGCTATGGACATAGCTTTCCGTGGATTGATTGGTCATAGTGCTGTAGTGTACCTTGATGATATTACGATATTCTCAAAGAAGAGAGAAGAGTACGCATTTCATTTAAGGCAGATTTTTGAACGCTGTCGGAAATATGGCATCTCCCTCAATCCCAAAAAGTGTCTGTTCGCTGTCACAGAGGGAAAATTGCTGGGTCATATAGTTTCAAAGAAAGGAATATCTATAGATCCAAAAAGAATTAATGGCATTGAACAGATCCCATTGCCCCATAGTAAAAAGGGGATGCAATCATTTATGGGAACTATAAACTTCGTACGAAGATTTGTGCCCGATTTCGCTCAGATTGTCAAGCCGCTGCAGCAGATGGTGAAGCAAAATGCACAATTCAACTGGACTGAGATTGAGAAGAACGCTTTCAACAAAATTAAAATTGCGGTTGCACATGCACCCTCCCTGAAAAGCCCGGATTTCGATAAAGACTTCATTCTGTATACCTTTGCATCCGATGATTCGCTAGCAGCTGTGCTTACGCAAAAGGAAGATGGAGGGGATGAATTCCCAATATCTTTCATGAACACTGGTCTACAAGGGGCTGAATTAAATTTCCTAGCCATTGATAAACAAGCTTACGTAGTATTTAAAGCAGTAAAGCAATTCAGGCCTTATATTTTAAAAAATCGAACCAAAGTGATCGTCCCCTACCCAGCTGTAAGGTGCCTTCTTGTACAGAAGGAGTTAGGAGAAAGAAGGGGCAACTGGGTAACAGCTCTCCAAGAGTACGACCTTGAATTCAAGCCAGCCTCTATAGTTAAAGGACAAGGGTTGTGCAAACTGATGACTGAAAATGGAAAAAAGGAAGAACATGCCTGGGAGGATGAAGCCGAATTACATGTAATGGAGGTACGTCCTTTGTTTACAGCTCCCGAGTCTTGGTATAGAGACCTCGTGCATTACCTGCAGGCATGGATGTTGCCAGAACATTGGAATTCTAAGCAAAGAAGAGTGCTGTGTCTTAAATCAGCTTCCTATCAAATTGTTGAAGGAGTATTATTCAGAAAAAATTATGACGAAGTTCTTCTCAGATGCTTAGAGAAAGAAGATGCAAAGAAAGTAATGTCAGAATTGCATGACGGTCCTGCTGGGGGACATTATTCAGGGGATACTACAGCCCACAAAATCCTCAGAGCCGGTTACTATTGGCCTACGCTCTTCAAAGATGCACACACACATGTCAGGAAGTGTGATATTTTCCAAAGGTGTAGTAGGAGACAACCTAAAGCAGTAGCACCCCTAAAGCCTGTGATGATCACGGAGCCATTCGAGCAATGGGGGTTGGATATCATTGGAGAAATAAAACGAAATTATTCCCTACAACACAAGTACATTCTGACTGCGACTGATTATTTCACTCGCTGGGTCGAAGCTATCTCGCTGCGCATAATAAATCAAGATGATGTCATCAGCTTCCTGCAGGACCACATCATGACCAGGTTTGGAGTTCCAGTTTCGTTAGTTTTTGATAATGCTATGTACTTTTCATCAATCAAATTAACTGCTTTTGCTCATGATAAAGGGATAAAATTGCATTATTCTGCTAATTACTATCCACAAGGAAATGGCCTGGCTGAATCCACTAACAAAAATATGATTAGAATTTTAAAGAAGACTGTGCTAGAAAACCAGAGGAGCTAGCACTCAGCACTACCAAACGCCCTTTGGGCCGATAGAGTCACCCCCAAGTCTGCAATAGGAGTGTCTCCGTATACCTTGGTGTATGGTAAAGAAGCCATTCTTCCCCTCAACATCATGCTACCCTCTTCCATAATAGCTCAAGAGTCCAGAGGGTCGGAGAATGAAGTTTTGCAGATAAGGATATGCAATCTTCTGAAAGCAGAAGAGGCTAGATCTCAAGCCAGAGAACGCTTTAAGCAACAGCAGGAGTTAGTAAAGAGATGGTTCGACAAACATAAAGCTGGAACAAAAGACTTTGAAGTGGGAGACTTAGTCCTCAAATGGGATCACCCCCATGATGAGAAAGGAAAGCATACTAAATTCCAGCAGTTGTGGGTAGGCCCTTTTCAGATTGCGGCAAAGCTTGGCCCTTCTACTTATAAGTTGCAAGATTTACAGGGGTGGGAGGAGAACTTACCAGTAAATGGTTTGCTTCTCAAGCCTTATTTTTCCTAAGTTTCTTTGAGTTCTTCTGTCTTGTATATAAATAATCTGTTTGGCTGTCTTTTGAGTCATGTTTTTCAGTTGGTTTTAGTTTAAGTTTTCTTGATTTCAATAAAGGGAACGAGCCCGTGGTTGCATGGGGAACACCAATTTTTTTGGGAATGATAAACATTTTTGGGTATCATACTGTGTGTTGCTGTTTGTCTAAAAGAACTTCTTCTAGTTTAGCAGTTTTCTCAAATAGCTCTGAGTGCATTGAAGTCCTACTTAACCCCTGTGAAATAAACCGGATTCAAAGAGTTTGGAATACTATGTTGAGGCTCCATCCACGTCACACTTAAAATGTTCTAAGGGGCGACAGCAAAGGACCCATGGAAAGGAGCAAGGTGAATAGTATATTAAATATAAATGACCCCATGCCAAGAAACGAATGCCAAAAGGAAAATAAGAGTAAAAAAAATCCTATGAAAGCATCATACATCAAAGCAAATGCTGAATCATAAGTACTAAATTGCCGAAAGTTCCTCTCCGTCCGTGAGCTGAAACATGAAGTACACCGCTCACACAAAAGGACACTATGGGATAGAGGAGCTTGAATTAAAATTTAGAAAGAAAGGCATGCAGGAGGACTCATATGAAAAGGGACAAAAGTCCAAAAGCAAAAAAAGTGCTAAAGTGGCATGGGAATGAGTAACAAATGAATATTTCTGTTTACCATATGCTACAATCCTGTGGTGTCCAAGCTATCAGCTACCTGAAGACAAAAGTAATAATGAAATTCATCCTCTGGCCTCAACAGAGTTATCTGGACTTGAAAATATTGGTTTCCACTCTCCCAAATTGGACTATCATCAATGATTAAAGGTACACACTTCCGTCATTTGAAAAATACAGATAGTTGGAAGAATTCAATAGATGCATTTGTTGTTAAACAGTCTGTCACTCAAAGAATAATTGCCTAGAGATCTAGGTCCACCAGGTAATCGCCAATTGTTGCAGCTGCAACCGTTCTCCCCAAATTTCTTAAATTTTGGGCCCCTCCTCATGATTTAGCGTTGTTTTTAAATGTTGGATCCTTTGAACCTTTTGGTCGTGCTTTAGTGTTGGATGATTTTAAAAGATTGACTCTCGGCCTGTTTTCGGAGATTGTGTGTGTTTGAAGTTGATTGGGTCGCCGCTTGTGAGTTTGGTTTTGCTGATGGCTTTTTGAAAGGCCGCTATTTCGGAGGTGAAATGTATTTTGACCATTGTTGAATTTTAAAACTCTCCGAACACTTAATTTTTCTATTGATTGGGCGTCATTTTTTTTTGTTTAATCAGAACCCGTAGCCTTTTCTCTTCCACCGTTGCGGCTGGGAAAGTCATTTGGCTTCCGATGTGAAGCCTTCCGACTTCCGACTAAAGCTTTTCCCGCCCGCATTTCGCGTGTCTTTAGCCTTTCCTCTTCCGCTGTTGCAACTCCCAAAGCGGCTTAACACCCGAGGTATAAAGCCTTCCGACTTTCGACTAAAGCACTTCGCCCTCCAATATGCGTCGCATGGCTATAACCTTTCTTCTTCCACCGTTGCGGCTCCCAAATCGGCTAAGCACCTGAAGTCCAAAACGCTCCGCCAGCCGATGCATCAGTCTTTTAGTCGCTTGCCGGTAACTTTTCTTCTTCTGCTGTTGTGGCTCCCAAAGTAGTTAAGCCTCCGAAGTGTAAAGCCTTCCGACTTTCGATTGAGAGTGTTCTCGCCCGCGGGTCGCAGATCCTTTACCTCTCCTTTTACGCCGTTGCGGCTAGGAAATCCTTTTCGCGTCCGATGTCGATATCCTTCCGGCTTTCGATTCAGAACTTTCCCGCTCGAGGATTAGTCAAACTCTTTCGTTTATTAAAATGCTCAGATCAAGGGATGCACCTGGCCGTTTTCTTGTGGATTAGCCATTTCAGGTGGTTTAAGTTAACGTTTAAAATGCCATTTCAACGAATGATGCATAGTAATTGATTGCAGGTAGAACTCAGGGGACTGTTGGGGCGACCACAGTGTGAAGGCGTAGCTTGACAGTTTGTAAAAAATCAAATCGAAACCGGCAGAGTCGCAAGGGAGACAAGTGAAGAAAAAAAATAAAAATCGAAAGCAACAAAAAACACAGATCTGAAAGGTCTATCAGTTACTAATCAGGTCTTGAATGCATACAGAAAATAAAATGGGAAGATGAAATGTTTTAAGGGATGGGAAAAGTCATACGTTGGGGGAACCCAAGCGATCTACTATTTTGTTTAAATATTTGAAAGTTAATAGCTAGAGGGGCTTTTTCCTTGAAAACATTTGTAACTTAATGCTTGTAAGAGGAACTATTTCGTTTTACAATCATAAAATGCAACTTTTGCCTGTTGGAGAAAGCGTAATGTGGAATATGTCAATGTGATTAATGAGCAATGTTGAATGTGAACTATTTCGTTTTCAGCTGTATCTCATTAACTATAAGAGCGTTCTAATTTCTTGAACCTATGTTCTTGTCTGAATGTTCTTCAGTACTTTTATGATGTCTTTTCCACTATGAGTAATGGTAGTTTTAACTGTTGATGAGCTATCTTATCATATATACTTTTATTCATGTTTATATGTTTGGTTATAAGAACAACTATCTGTGATTTTCCATAACACATGAACAGGGGTGCATTACTCATGAATGAATACCCAGCTCTCTAGAGATAGTTTAGTTAGTATTTGTTTTCTTGCATGATTTGGATGCTTGTAAGTACTAAGACGAGAGGTAAGAACCTGCGCATCACATTGTGACTACTCTTTGCATCTTTATCACCCTGCATTTAGTTAGGCACATGCATCTCATACATTGAGTCAAAAATACAAAAAATATACACGGTGGACCAGGCCGCAACCGGTAAAACCTTTTTTTTTTCTGGTTACTTTGACCTACGGTAGCCGGACCGCAAACCAGACGGATTCCTTACAGCAAACAGTCACAGGCTAGTTAGGAACGTTGACTGGGAAGAATCCCTTGTTGTTGTTGCCTGCGATTTTCCAGGCCTCAACAAAACCCAAACAACCTTTTGAGAATTCGAAGTATCTAAACAAGTTGGATGAAGCATTTGTATTCATGTGCATTCATATCTCCAAGGAGTTACTCTTCCATATTGATGGATTACAAACTCCAAAGGAAGTATGGAAGAAGCTTGAATCTCTATTTGGTAAGAAGGATGAGATGAAAGGCCATATTTTGGAGAATGAGCTGATTTCTCTTCATCCCAACAACTTGGAAACCATCCAACTATTCTTCTCCAAATTCAAATCCTTGTTCATGTAGTGCAGGAAGTGGGATTGAAAAGAGGGATGAGCAATTGGTGCTCTCTATTCTAAGTAAACTTGGCCCAGAATTCTGAGTGTTAGTATCCACCTTTCACTTAGGGAGACTGAAAAATCCACATTGGTGAATATCATCCCTTGATTCCTTCACAGAATCTCTTATTCAGGAACAATATAAGATGATACAGATGGGAGTCCTTAGAGCCTCCAAATATCAAGGTCTCTTGGCTGGGGAGACAAAGAATTCCCAAATAGAGGGGAAGCATAAAGGGAAGGAAAAGAATAACACTGAATTCAAACCAAAGGAGGAGTTTTATCCATCAAATGGAGCCTCGGGCTCTAAGAAGGATAAACATCAGGGCTTTGACAAGGGAAAGTGCTCCTACTATAAGAAAGGAAACACTATAGAGAAAGGTTGTATGAAGAAAACCATAGATCAGATGTCAAGAATTCTTGAACAACATAATATTTCCCTCCTTGAAGGTGCAAGGAAGGATGATAATGGAGACAAGACTGAATATCATGGTAGTTTCCATGCACTAAAGGATGGATTTTCACAATATCAAGCCTTCCTCATTGTTTCAGGAGCCTCTAACCACATGGTTTCCTCCAAGGAATAATTCTCTTCATTAAATATTATTGATGGGCCAAGTATTCACATGAGATATGACACTAAAATCCAATATTAAGGGAAGGGTACAATAAACTTACAACATGGAATGTTAAAAAATGTCTTATATGTTTCCTCTTTAGCAACAAATTTGTTGTTTGTATATCAGATGGTTCATAAAGGCTCACCAAAGCGAGTTGTATTTGATCCTGACTCAGCGGAGACCTCAGATATCTCGACTGGGAAGATGATAGTGAAAGGTGTGGCAAAGCATGCCTCCAAGGCATATGAGTTCTCACATTTTTTTCCATACTCAGATCCAGTGCAATCTCATTTGCCATTTAAAATAGAAGGTAAATTCATTCTACCTAAACCATTTGCATATGATGATGTTTCTATTGATGTTTAAGATTCAAAATATGAATAAGATGACCAAGTTGAATCATATATTGGTATTGAAGATGAAGTTCAAATAGATCTAGATCTAGTCCCTACTCCCAATCCTAGGCCTAAATGGGCTCAAAAAGTCACTGAGGCTGCTGGGAACATGGTTGGAGATTCATCTAGAAAAAGGAGAGCCATATATTAGTTTCAAGATTAGAACCTTTCACTATGTCATGTAAATCCACTTCTCTTAGAGAGGTGCTATAATATCCTAGAGAGATGCTACATGATGGTGAGGTTTGATCAATAGTTATGCAAAGTGGCTTTGCATGATTCACCAAACTAGGTAGCCATGGATAAGGAGTATGAGTCACTGAAGAACAATGAGACATTGAATCATGTCTCTCTTCCTCTACAAAGAAGAGACAAAAGTAAATTTCTACATGGTAAATGGAAGAAGAAATCTACATGGAAAAGCCTAAGAGGTATACTAATGATTCTCTCTTGACATGCAAGTTGAGGAATCCATTGTATGGGATCAAAGAAGCACCCAGGGCATGGAATCCCAAGTTGGACTCTTCCATACTATCATAGAGTTTCAAAGGATGCAAATTTTGGCTGCAAAAGCAACAACATTTCTTCTCCTATATGGAATTAGATTGAAAGAAGGTGGAGAGGTTCACATGCACTTTACCAGGGAACTAGTGCACACAAGGAACATCACATTACATTACTGCTCTACAAAGGTGCAAACTACAAAATTTTTCACAAAGTTTTTTACTCAAGAGAAATTTGTCTCTTGGTGTGAAATCTTGATCCAGTTCCCTACTGTTCATTTTGAGGGGGTTTTTTTCCCATGAGGTTTTCCCCATTTTCTAGGTTTATTGAGAAATTAATTTTTTGCATTAGATTGTATAGGTGACCTTTGGTCTTAGTTTCCAAGGACTAGGTTGTCCAATTTTGGATTAAGTGGGGGTGTTAGGATTAATTATAATCCCCCATTGACCACCATAGTCTAAATGCCATTTCCTAGCTTAGGATTATGTTTCCACTTCTTTAGTGCCATGTGGAACTCATTTGGGGACCACATGCCACTTGATGCACCATATTGCATGAGTTTAGGACCTTCAGAGGCCAATCCCTATAATTTAGGAACCCACACTGAGTCATGGGAGTCCCACCATCGGTTCACCCTAGTCTGTGTTGAGTTATCCTTCGATGGGCATTAGTTAGTTCATCTTCAGTTAGGTTAGCGCTGTATTTGTTTGATTTAAGGGAGTTATGTGCTTTTTGTCACCTACCTTGGTCAGTTAAATGACTATGAATGATTGTGAAATGATTCAGTTGTCTGGAGTTGCACTAGTGAGTCTCCAATGGTGTTTTTCCATAGTTAGTGATGTCTAGAGTTAGTCCACGTCATGGATTTGAATCACACCTAATGGATTCGAATTTCCTTATTTGTATGATGATTGTATTACATACAGATTAATGATAATGATAGTAATGTTATGCTGACCAATTTTTGTCTCTTGACTGTTCAATTTTACCATGATTGTTTGATCATTGTACTGAATTTTCTTCTTCCTTCTTCAAAATTATTTCACAGTAAGGTTCAAACATAAGCTTGTACATCTTAAGCTTTGCTAAATTAAACAGAACAACCCTCAACTTCTTTGTCCTATCCTACTAAAAAATATAATATAATTGAAGAATTATCAAAAGTTAAAGCAAATGATACTTTGCTTTAGCTTCCAAAACACCTAAGTAAAGGAAAAAAATTAAGAAGTTTTTGGCTGAGGAACGAGTCAATGGTTACACCTCTCATCCAAAATATGCAAGTGAAAATGTGATTAGGAAGAGGAACACTCAAGGGAAGTCTTAGGATCTGTTTTCATGTCTTTAAGTCTTAAAAATCCTCCTTTTTATGTCTCCTTGATAATTATGGATAAAATTTCCCACTACTATCTTATTGATGGCGGAATTGGACCTAACACCATGTCTAAGAAAATCATGGAAGAACTAGAGCTTTCATGTACAAACAAAAAATCAAGAAACATGCTTTCTTTAAATAAGCAATTCCAACCCACAATTGGAGAGATAAAGGATGTCACCTTGAGCATGTGTTCACGTCTTGAAATTCACACTAATTGTAACATTCAAGTGATGGACACGAGCACAAGTAATGATTCTACCATTTTAGGAAGATATTGAGCGGCATTGGGAGGTGGTTATTTTTCCATGGATGGCACACATGTGATCATTCCTAGAGGTACAGAAAATGTTATTGTTTATAGGGAAGATCAGATTGTGCCTTATATTGAAAATGCCCCTTAACCTACTATTAACTTCATTGAGACGAACCTTAGTGTTTGCTTAATATTTTCTAAGGAATAAGTTGAACAACCTCAAATCAATTATGTCGACCAATTTCAATATGAGATATGACATATGCACTTTGCTGGTGCTTTGTCACATGAAGGTAACGATGTTGGTATTTCTTTATATACCCGTCTCGAAAAGGTTCATTCATACTCATTTAGGCTGAATTTTTTGTGCATAAACAACTTAGCAAAATTTTAATCTTTACTCTTAGGTTTGGAAAATGGTCTTACTCTAGGCTATCGAAACATCACTATTTTTGGAGACTCTAAATTAATAATTGAATTGGTAAAAAAGACATAGTTATCATGAGATAATTTAATGAGGAGATGCACCCATCTTGTATCTGAAATTATTGACAGGTTTTTATCTTTCAAAATTACTCATGTCCGAAGAGGATTAAATCTTATCGCTAATAATTTAACAACTTATGAAGCTATACCAGACAAACATTTGATTTCAGACAATCCTGAATGTCTTGTAGTATCATTTGATTGTCCTCACACACCCGATAATGATGAATCATGCAAGTATTTTGATGATGACGAGTCACTTCATGCCTTTGTAACCAACCAAACTAACGAAGCTTAAAATTTTATAAACCTGGAACAAAAAAAAATTCCAAAAGGTTTGAATGCTTTAGAAGACATCTTCATTTCAAGTGATGCCTCAAAATAAGGTTCCTCAAAATAAGAGTCTAAAAGAAAAATTGATGATACCATCCCAGTTATTATAGGAGTTTCTCACAACCCCAAGTTGTTATATATTGCGACCCCTTGTTCCACTTAGGAAAGAGAGCAGCTTATTGCTCTTTTCCATGAATTTAGTGATATGTTTTCTTGGTATTATTAATATTTGAGAGGATTTGACCCAAACATTATCTAACATGCTATTCCAATTAGAGTTGATGCCTCTCTAGTTCGACAAAGGCAAAGGCTAGTCAACCCAACCCTTGAGGCTATTGGCTGCTAAGATTATATTTCTGGTCAAATACTCTGAATGGGGTGCTAATTTCGTTCTTGTTTTTAAAAATAATGGTGGCATTCGCTTATGTGTATATTTCCATGGCTTAAATAAGGAGTGTCAAAGACAATTTACCATTCCTGATATGTAGTTAATTTTACAATAGGTTCTTGGTTCCAAAATGATGTCTTTACTACAAGGATTTTTTGGATATAATAAAATCCAACTTAAAAAATATGATAGGTACAAAACTAGTTTTACTACAAGATGAAGTACTTTTTCCTATGAACGAATTCCATTTGGTTTAATTAACATTGGTGCAATTTTTTAGAGAGCCATGCACATTGTTTTTGACGATTTAACAGGCGTTATCATTCAAGTATATCTTGATGTCCTTATTGTTAATTCTATATTTAGAAAGGACCCTTTTCATCATTTGCACCAAATATTTCTGTGTTGCAGAAAATTTTGGATGTCCCTTAATTGAACTAAGTCTTTTTTCGGTGGTTCATCTGGTAAGCTCCTTGGTTAGGTGGTTTATCAAGCAAGAATATGTATTGATCCCGAGAGGGTCAAAGCAATCCAAAATCTCCCTTATCTTGATTCAAAGAATGGAATTCAATATTACATGTGTAAAATTAATTTTGTGTACATGTTTATTCCTAATATTTCATATATCATTAAACCCACCCATAAATTATTAAAAGCAAATCATATATTTCATTGGGATCAACGCACTAAAATTGCATTTTTAGAAATTAAAAGGGATATATCTTCAACACCTATTTTAGTTACTCTTGATTTTTATAAAGACTTTATAATTGATACTAATGCAACATAAGAAGCTATTTTAGCCATTCTAATGCAAAAAAATAAAGGAAATATTGAATAACTCATAACCTTTATGAGTCAAAGTCTTTATGAGATAGATACTTATAATTCTTTGATCGAGAGGCACACTTATTCATTGGTTAAAGCAATTGAGAAATTTTGACATCTGATTCTTGGTAATCATACTCTAACGAAAGTACCCCTTCCAATAGTTAAAATGTTTTACTTTCAGAACTTATTTATCAGACAGCTTAACTGATTGGCTTACTAAGATATAGGAACATCATCTTGCTATTGTTATTCCTAATACAGTAAGTGGTATGGATTTCATGCTACATTTACCCCAACATTATACTCATTCACCTGATCATGAATCCGATGATGAATGTGATCCAAATTAGTTTTACATTGAATCTCATCACATTGAATTATCTGAACATTTTTGGTACAAAACCATCATTTTCTTTTTAAATCATGAGTGTTGTCCTGATGGCCTAAATAGCAATGAGAGGAATAAATTAAGGCTTTAGGCCACTAAATATGTTATCATCAATACTTTCATTTTCTATAGATCACCCAATGGTATATTATTAAGTTGTGTAGACGATGTCATGTGAAATAAAATGCTTAATGCTTACATGGTTCCTTTGATGAGAGAATACATGTAGGATGACATCTTCCTACAAAGCAACAAATTATTAAATTCTCAAGACAAGTTATTATTGGCCTAAAGTGTTCAAGGATTCTTTTAAATTTGTTCATTCTTGTAACACTTGTCAATGAGCAGTTCCATTCTTACTCTTCTTACTACCCGCAAGGGAATGGACTCATAGAGTCAACCAATAAACAACTAATAGAAATGTTAAAAAATATCATAGAAAACAAACCTCATTAAAGGCATCTTCAGTTGCCTTATGCCTTATGGGAAGATAGGACTACAACTAAATCTAGTATAGAAACCACTCCTTTTCAAATGCTCTATGGTCAAGAGACAATCATCCCTATTGGATTACAGTGAGATTCTTATAGGATCACTTTTAACATTAAGAGTTAGAAGAATTGGATTTAAAACAACGGTTCCATACCCTTTTAGATTTAGAAGAGCAATGAGAACATGCTTTGAATAACATTAAAAATAGATAGCAATTGGTTAATAGATAACTTGACAATCATGCTAAAACTGTGATATTTGAAGTAGGCCAGAAGGTTTTTTTATGGGATTCAGTTCACTAGAAAAGGAAAACAAATCAAGTTCCAAAAGCTTTGGATAGGGCCTTATATAGTCGTCACAATAGTTGGAAAGAACTCTTACCTGTTGAGTGCTGAGGACTACAAAATATTAGCATACACTAAAAATGGATCTCATCTTAAGCATTACTATGATCCACCAGAGGATTATACTAGTACTGAATGATTTGAAATTTTGAATTTTCTTGTAAATATACAAGTTTCCTCCTTGTTTTGTGTTGTCTTTTCGCCTTTTGCTCATTTTTGGACTATTATTTTAGTGCGTTGTTAGCTATTGTTTTTATATGTAATTTTTGTTCTATGACAACATTGACAATTTATTTATATAACTGCTTAAACAGGATACTCTTTATGACTTGAACTAACAACGTGAATTAGCAATACAATAAAGTTGTTATGTCAATATCAATCTTGGACTAACGCCATTAAATGACTAGTTGAACTGAGTTCCAAGAAAATCATCAGTGCTGCCTGGAAATTACCATCAATTGCATCATTACCAGGTTTACATTTGCATTCTTTGCTTATCTTCAATCTTTTACTAAAGAGGATCCTTACTAAACATAATTGTTTTCATCATTTTCAATTCTGTGTCTCTTTTTCCTTCATCTGGTTATTATATTCTTTGTGTAAAATCAATCTTAAAGTGTTACCATTTCCAAAGCATTAACCTGAGTTATCGAGCCTGTCTTTGTCAAGCCATGTTTTCAAAAGTGATTCGTCTCTTTGAAATCAGAGATTCTAGATTCGGACTGCCACGCAATCCTCCTGGTGGTAGTCTCCATTTGTTAACACCTACGTGCCAAAGTTTTCTTTGACAAAGGGTTGTGAAAGATTCTTCATTTGCTTCATTTATCAGATCAGATAAATGCTACTGCTATTGTCCTCACACCCCTAGGAACAATGATTCCCAAGTTAGAAAAAGCTTAAATTGACTTAAAGGGGGACCCTACTTCAAATTAAGGAATAATGCAAATATGAAGAGACGATGTTAAATGATCAACGTAAATATTGTGAAGTGGTTTCAAAATTACTATGTGAATATGCACAAAATGAAAGAAAATATGTGTGCATTCATAGTAGTAAAGGAAATTGGAATCTATATTATGGTTTTACACAAGGTGTCCATGAATGTCAGGATTGATTTAATAAGGTTGGCACATTATTTAAATTCTTTACATGATTGCTTCCTAAAGTATTAATGCATACAACCAATTTGTATATATTGATTCCTTGGATTCTATTGATGCTAATATATATCGTGCAAAGATTGAGCTATATATTGGATCAATATGGTATAAAATTTCAGTGCTACATTGTTGATGAAAATCTCTGTGTTATAAGTTTTATGTCATATATTAATTTGGCTTTAATGATCAAAACTGAAATGACCGTGAACAACTCATTTTGAAAAGTGCAAATTTGTGATAGTAGAACTTTAGCTTTGTGTGTTCTTTAATGTTTTATGTTAAGTGGCACATATATAATTATGGATGTTTTGGTGTGGAAATCATTTATTGGTGGATGTTTTACGAATATGCATAGTGTTTTGTTGAATTCGTGCATGCATATGTTACTTCATGTTTGCAAAACCCTAGATGCATCCAATGATATAGATTATGGCAGTGTGTTTTGGAATTTGGAAGTACAATGTTCATTACTTAATTAACCATCCACTATTGATTAACGATATGTTATTAGTTTTGTGTGACTGAATTTTGGCCATTTGTCTATTCAATTGATTTGAACTTCTCATCACCTCAGTCTTGTACCGTTGATATTTAAAGCTTTATAATTACAACACAATCGTTGTGCTTAGCTGGGTGTATGTTGCCGAATTCACATTTGATGCTTTTCTCTGAAGCATTTGATCTACTTAGTTATTTTCAAAGTGCCATTGAACTTGGTTAATTTTGGCAAGTGTTTGATTATTTTTGTAGCTCGAAGCTTTGTGGGAAGATTGAAACAGGTACCATGACTTGTCCAGGGTAAACAAATCACATCCAAGTATGTACAATAGCTAATTAGTTTACTTGAGTTTGATTTTTCTGTTGTTATGGTGTTCTCCCTCCATACTTCGCTTCTTTGGCAACGACGCGAAAATGTTGGGCCCGATATATGCCAGTTAAATAAAATTTAACATACAGAGTGCTACACATAAATTGTCAACCTGAGGAAGTCTTTTATTTCAAAGTTATCGTGCAAGATATATGCAAGAACAATTTCTACCTGGCACTGTTATCTATTGGTATGAAATCGAAACTCTTTGTAAACTAGAACACACCTTCTTGAAAATAAATCAAACCCTAATCTTATTCATAAAATCACAGTGTAAGCCTAATCACACTTCAAACATGGAAAGAAATATCAACTCTTACAAAGTAAGATCTAACTACATAAACCTGGAAGAAATGCTATGTTGGCCAACGATCTATTAAGATGAATTAACAGAAAAACAACTACGATAAATCTAATGAAAGCATGAACTAAATAATAAAAACAGCTATGATAAATCTAATGAATGAAAGCATGAACTAACAAATAAACACATCTACAAAATAAAACACCTACAATCAACACTACCAGCATATGCTCAGGGAAGAGGGCCCTTCCTCCACTGAGCAGAGCTAGATCTCAACAATGAAAGTCTACAACTCCAGAATTAAGAAATTGCCAGCATGTATTATCAAAATGGAATGATTACAATATATCTGGATCAAATTCTACAGCATAACATTGATTTCTCTCCTCCTCTTAATGAGATTGATTAAATATTTTTACATAAAATTATCTCATGGAAATGAGGAACTGAACCCCCAACTTGTGATCTGTAACTGCTGAAACACGATCGTAACTACTAACAACTTTGGAACCGACTGCAACAGTAAATTTGGAAAATACCCTCTCGAAGAACCACCTGTATATCACAAACCGTGACTTTGTTTGGCAATTTCCTTGTGAGTCAGGTAAATGAGGCTGTTACGCACAAAACCCATGTCTTGGATTTTCAAGATTATTTTCCATATACCTGGAAATTGAGATGAAAATCAAGGTTATATTATCTAGAATGCATTTTTGGTTAAGGTTGTAACAGCTAGTTGTGAGCATTCTGTACGTGAGAAATCACTCCACAAACCATCATTAGTAAAATTATACATAATAGTCTTCAATTCACCAAAGATAAAGGAAAATAATCATTATTGACCACTAAACCATCAATGCAAATAGTATGTTGTTTTACACACAGTTACAACAAATGGATGGAAAATGGAATGATAAATGAACGATAATGATAAGAAAATGGATGAAATATATGTCGATAAGTGATTGAAAAATGGACAATTCTGTGGCCCAACATCACCCCCAAACTGAACTTGTTGCATGTCCTCATGCAACTCAATACTTGTGTAGCATCCATTCACTTGTTTCTTTTCATTTTACTATGCAAGCGGAGTTGCAGTTGTGAAAAGTAGAAGGACAAGCAAATTTTTCGTAGAGTTGCAGCTGTACATAAGATAAATATGGCAGAGTTACAGTCGTGAAAAAGAATAAAAATGGGCAAAATTTTAACAGAGTCGTAGTTGAGCGGAGTGGAAAAATGACCGATATTTACGGAGTTGCAGCTCTACATAGGATAAATATTATGGCAGAGTTGCAACCATGAAAAAAGAATAAAAATGGGCAAAATTTTAACGGAGTTGCAGCTGAGCGGAGCTGAAAAATGGCCGATATTTACGGAGTTACAACTACCTAAAACAGGAAAACATGAAATTTTTTTATAGTGTTACAGTTGCGCGAAACGGGAAAAAGATTTTTTTTTTTTACGGTGTTGCAGCTGCGCGAAATGGAAAAAGACAATATTTTTATGGTGTTGTAGCTGCGCGAAATGGAAAAAGGCAAGATTTTTACAGTGTTGCAGCCTTTTGAGCAGAAAAATTTCGAAGTCATTTTCTCCCAAACGACGAACTGGGTTCGGCTGAATTTTTTTAGAAAGGGTTATACTAGTCCAATGCACCTACAAACCAAAAATCAATGATACCCACATCACAGATTTTGAGAAAAATGTAAATTGGATTTAGGTGATTATGGCTAATTTCTCAAAAAAAGTATATTGGATTGGGATGAAACTTACCAGTCTTGTTCATATTGGTATTATACACCTCCTATACAAAAATCATGAGAATAAAACTTACCAATTGCAAGATATGCTCATTTCAATTTCTGCACTTTTGTAGATGAACATGAATAAAAATGTGTTGCAGCTAAACTTCCTGAACCAATATTTCACAAAATACAAACTAGGTTGGGATGAAATTTTGTAAGCAAGTAATTATCATTCTAATGCATCTCCACACCAAAAATTAGAGAAACCCACACCATGAATTTCGAGAAAAATGCAAATTGGCTGTAGGTGATGATGGCCATTTTCTCGAAAACTGTGCACTGGATTGAGCTGAAACTTACCACGTTTTTTCTTCTTACTATGATGCTTCTTCCCTCAAAATTTTCATGAAAAATCAGCTCACGGTTTGCAAGATATCCTTAAATAAAATTTTGTGCATTTGCAAGTTGTGAATGAGTAAAAATCAGTATGCACAAAGAATGTCAAAAACCACTCCCCCAAACTGAATATGTCACATGTCCTCACGCAAAAGAAGAGTTGTCACCTTAGTTGTAAATAGCCATCTCCCCCAAACTGAGGATCCATCATGTAATTATGTTGTGATGAGACTCTGGAAGACAGAAAACAAGTTTACAAGTTTTGGGCAGATTACAAGTTTTGATCTACACATCAATCCTTACCCAAACTGAATCTTCAAGATGAGGAATCATAAAATGACATGTGAAAGGCCTGAGCAATGAATCCTTTGCTTGATACCTTGGTAAATGGAAGTATGTTCTTGTTGCACAACAAAAGGCTGAAATCATGTAGAAGACCGTGTGCCCAAATTTGAAAATAAAATGGAGATCAATAGGTTGTTATAGGATTTCTGGAGTAAACTTCAGGTCAGAGCTTGAAAATTTGTTAGAGAGATTATTATAATAGGCTGAAACCACTTCATTTGTGTTGATTCTCATGGTTGGTGAGAGACAAACCAAACCGTACGACAAAAATGGCCCATCCAACAATATTCAAAGCGAGCTTTATTTTGATTCCCAATAAGATTATGAACTCTTAGTTTTTGTAAGCCATTACTGTAATGCAATTATTAAATCAACAGTTCACAACTTTGGCAATGAAACTTCTTCAATTTGTTGAGAGAGAATACACTTGATCTGGAAAATGCAAGAGTTGTGGAAAACATAATGAGATTTTTTCTTTCTTTTATGACTAGCAAGAATATGTGCATCAAAGTCCTCTGTTTATTTGATTTTCCAAGACATTTGGAAAATGAAACTCCATGACAAGAATTCTCCAAATGAAAAAGGATGGAGGACTATGACATATACCCATATCCATGAAAATAAATCTCATCCCTTACCATTCATACCCCCATCATATTTGCATTTATATGAACTTATCATTCTAGATGAAGGTTGGTCTAAGTACTTGTAAATTTGGAGCTCCAAAATGAGACCTTGAACTAAATGTTAGACACTTTCAAAATAGTTCTCTTACCCATGCGATTCCTTGGATTTGAAGATTTCAATGTACAAGAGAGTGCTGCCACAAATTGCCAGAGAGGGCAAGATTTTCCTTTAAGCACTATGCATGCATTCTATTTTGTATGGCAGCATAGGCTTCTTCTATTGTAGGTTCTTGTGACCAGCCTATCCTTTTCTTCCAATATGTGTATCAGCTGCTTTAATTCTCCTCACTATTTTTATGTGGCAACAGAGCACCCTTTCTTACTGTTGGTTCTTGTGTGGCAACAACAAGACTTTTTTCTTACTGTTGGTTCTTGTGTTGCAGCAGTAAGACTTCCAATTGTTGGTTCTTGTGTGACAACAATAAGTTATCATTTGATTATTTTCATGCTTGGAAAGTTGGGTTGGTGAGATGTTGGGTAGGTATTGGGTGAGTGGGAAAGGATGGGAATTGATGAACATAAAATGCTATATAGAAAATGGAAATGACTAATGCTTAGTGGTTCTTCATGACATTTCCCTAAATCTTTAATAAATAAAAAACTCATGCTATTTTACCTCAAGTTTTACCTCCATGGAAGCCTTGGTTGACATGAATGGACTAGTGTATGTTGGAGCTATATAGGCCGATCTGATGCTGAGACAGATGTATATGAGAGATGAAACTGGATGAGGCTGAATTTTATCCATGATGTTGTGCTCGTTGCATGTAAGACTGCTAACTGTTGGAAGAAAATGGAAAGGAATTGAAAAACTACTGAAACAAATGATGCTGCAAGTCATTGTTGAAACCATTAGATCACATAATCTTCAGCTGCTACAAAATCGAGGTACAATTCTTACCATGCGAATGAATGTGCTGAAGTCGAGCATGGAAAGAAATCATTGGATTACCGGCCATTAATGTATGCCGTTAACCAATGTGAAGCAACTCACCTTTGATGACAATGAGCTCTAAAGTACCTTAGTGCATCTTGACAGGTACGAATGGATGTGTTGGAGTCGATTCACCTGCAATATTTGTCAATCAAGAGGCATTGATGAATCCCCATGATTAACAACAAGGAAATCTGCCATTGATTCATGTAGATACCAGGGCACTATAAAATTCTAATCTCAATCCCAGATGATGTGTCGGAGTCGATGGGACAAGACCATTGGAAAGTGGACCTTAATGAATTCCACATCATCCAATATGAGTACAAAATAAATGATTGTGAAGAATCATAGTGAAAAATAGAACCAACATGAAACTCAGAAGTGGAAAGTATATGTGAAGTCGTGATGTAGTAGTGATGGAAAATAAAATGGTTAAGGTGACTACATAAGTAGTGGAAAATGGGACTTCAACATGAATGGATTTTTAGGGTTTTGAAATGAGGAGGGTGAATGAATCTACCATAGTGCAATTGGCTTCTTGAGAGGTTTCTTTTTGGAAACAATTGGTAAATGATTCTTGGCATGCATCAACGGGACTTGAATTATGGAACATTGGTATGGTTTTCACATCAATCTCTTCATTTTTATGTGTTCAATCCATTTTCAAATGGAGAAAAAGTCTTCAAGAGTCACTCGTGCATGTATTGACCTTTTTCTTCCAAGGACCTACAAAAACCTAGCACTTGCCTGCAATAAAACATGAGATGATGGAAGAAGAGAGATGATTGGTCTTTCTACACCCAACACTTATAAAAAAAACAACAAGGAATTACTTATAAAACAAATCCAAAGAAAAATGAACAAAGCAAAATCCATTTTATACCTGCGGGAGAGCAATGTCCATCTAGACTCACCAACAATATTCTGATCATAGATTCTTCGTTCCTTGTCCAATTTGAGTGATTCCAAAGTCAAATGAAAGTAAATTCACAGGTATATTTTCCTTAGAAATAGGTTTTTAAAATTCTATGTAATGATGTTCCAAATCACTCAATAACAGCCTGCATGACAAGGTGTTTTTTCGAATTCTTGACTAGCCCAACAGTCACGGTTTTAGGCTTAACTTTTTCATTTGATAATGGATTGATGTGATTCCAATTGGAGATGAAATTAGAATCATGTAGGTATCTCCATTATAAATAGGTTTTGAATCCAATAAGAATTGATGGGTCAAATAAGCCAATGAACAGTATAGGAAACAGAGTTTTAGGAATGCTGATTTGTGATAGGAAGTTGGTATTTTGGTCATAAAATTTGCATACGATATCAGAATGGAGTGATTCAAATTGAGTTGTAAATGGATTCATAGGGGAATATACCAATGAAATAGGTTTGCAAGATAT
Source organism: Pseudotsuga menziesii (assembly GCA_001517045.1). Lineage (NCBI taxonomy): Eukaryota > Viridiplantae > Streptophyta > Pinopsida > Pinales > Pinaceae > Pseudotsuga > Pseudotsuga menziesii. The sequence continues at coordinate 668,441 of LPNX010400014.1, read as the reverse complement.
GTCCAATAAGGCATCAAAAAATTGACTATCCCAACTTTGTTCCTAAGCTTCCTGCTTGACACCCTGTTAGTATTTTGGCCATAAATTTTTCGATTGATACCCAATATTAAAAATTCAAATTGTTTTGGAAACTATATTCAAAGGGATACTTAGGATGTAAACAGGTTTTAAAAATAAGTCCATTTGGTCTCCCAAAAATGGACTGTCCCGATTGTGTTTTAGTAAAATTTTCAAGCCAAAATGTCACCAAAAATTTAATAAATGAAATTTGATTCCCCAAAAGTGACCGGAATAGGTGTGAATATTTTTAATGATGTAAATTTAAACATAACACACACCCATACCAAAAATTTCAAGCATTGAGAACCTAGATTGACTTACACAGTCTATTGCAGCCGGAGCTACAACTCTTAAAAAATGACATAATGTTGAAATAAATCATGTGTATTTTTATGGATGTGTTATATATAAACGAAAACCAAATACATACCATGATGTGCAATACACACATGTCTCAACCTTATAAATTCTCAACTGCAGTACAATCACAGCTGGGTGTTGCAGGTCACTGTCATAGCTGGGTGTTGCAGCTTACTGTCACAGCTGGGTGTTACAGCTCACTATCATAGCTGGTGTTGCAGCTCACTGTCACAGCTGGGTGTTGTAGCTCACTATCACAACTGAGTGTTGCATCTCACTGTCACAGCTGGGTGTTGCAAGTCACTGTCACAACTGGGTGTTGCATCTCACTGTCATAGCTGATAGTCACAACTCGGTGTTGCAGCTAACAAATTCATGCCCAAGTTCAAGCTTGAAGGGTTCCATAATCGTTGGCTCATTTTCCTGTGGATCCTTCATTCACCTTCCCTAATTACTGTAATTTTTTTTTCATGATATTTTTTTTTATTTGTAACAAATAGAGACAAATTGAAATTGGAAAATTGATGACAAAAATGATTTAAGCATTTTGTTCAAATAGTCAACAATTCCAAAGCATTCCTGAAAACATCTCATACCCATTCCTTATCTTTCTACTTTCTGATCTTCCAGACCACAACAAGGCGCGGGAAGAGAGCATACTTATTCAAAAATAAAAACTAAAAACAAAAGCATGGTTTTATTTTGTTACTCTATCCTACTCTATTCTAAAAAAAAAATTTGTTCAAGTGTATGCATATTTCCAATGGAGCCACTAGCGAAGAAATGACTCAAGTATGCTCATACTCCCAATAGAAAAATATAACTTTATAAATGCTAGGATATGAGAGATCAAATTCCTTTGAAATGATGGTGCCAAGAATTGGTGAAGTATGGAATGATGTTGCAGACCGATGATAGATTGAAACCAAGCTTCAATATAGTCTTTGTTCCCTTGATTTCTCATGGATGTGACAACATGAAGCTCCTTAGTAAACTGATCTTCATCAATGGATAAGAGATTCAGATCTAATGATTTAAAGGATGCTTCAATTTTTTGTTCCAATGTCCATTCTTCATCAAATATTATGTGTGTCTTGTTGATCTTGTTTGCTTGCTTATAAGGACTAGAAGAAACTCCATATGCAAATCTTGGATTTAAAACATGTTCAGGCCTCATATGGATTTGCTGCAATAACGTAAAGTCGTTTTGCAGTGGTGTAGGTGAGGTAGACCAAGAGGAAATTGTAGAAACATTTTGCAGTTCGGCACTGTAAGCATACTGTACTGCTTTATTATGGTTAGGGTGGAGGGTGGATTGGACAGGAAATTGTGTTGGATACCAAGGAGTTTGATGAGAAAATAGATGTGGTTGATGTAGAGGATTGATTTGTGAGATTGATATTGAAGGACCAATTTGTGTTGCAACTTGATGGAGAGTGGCCATGTGATCATAAGATAGGACATTCCAACCTTGTGGATAAGGTAGGCAAGAGTTAAATTGAGGCTGCAATAGCTTCCATGGTGGAAGAGTATTCAATGATTGATTATGAGAGTAAGAAAATGGAGGGATATAATTTTGAACCATACATGTAGGACACGGTTGCCATGACTGTTGCAATGAGTTGGATGCAACTCCCAGATCTCTTTGATATGTTTCTTTCATCCTTGGTAAGGAGGGACAATTATCTATGGAATGATTCAAGTCACATATGCTAAAAATTGTGGGACTATCCAAAGGACAATCCATTGCAAGATGTTTCTTTTGACACAGAGGGCAAACTATTTCTTCAAATTCCTCATGCTCTTCCTTAACCTACAAAACAACCAATTCTGGATTTAGTGAATCATTGATATCAGCATTAGAATTTTGAAATACATTACTGATTTCAGCTCGTAAAACTCTTGTTTTTGCAGCAGATTTCAAAAATAAAGATAAAAGTTCCCTAGAATTCTTATCGGTCTTGAAGTTTCCTCTTGAAAACCTTCTACATAACTCACAAATATCATCATAAGCTAACTGAAATACATTACCTGTTCCCATCAGATTTAGTATTTCTAAATATTCAGCTTGGATTCCCTTGAGTAGAAGTGTTTTTAAGGTCTTCTTCCCCAGTTTCCTTTGTTTGGATCTTTGGAGGTTATATTGAAAGCATTGTATGTATTCCTCCAGGCTCTCTTCTTCTCCTTGTGTCATTTCAAAGATGTCTTCATTGACCCTGCAATAATCTTGGTACCTTTTCAAGAATACATATTTCATGTCTTCCCAAGTTTGTATACAATTCTCACCGAGGGTCATGAACCATTGGAGGGCTATTCCTTTTAGAGTAAGGGGAAACACATTCAACTTTTGATCATTATCACAATAACCATATCCTCTACAAAGTACTTTGAATTGAAATAAAAATACATAAGGGTCTTCATTTTCCAAACCGTGAAAATTTGGTAGAACATGTGGGGGGATGCTTTTCATTGGCGCCACTCTGCCTGGATCTCTGATGGGAAATTTGAAGGTAACAACGTCTCGATCTTTATTACCTGCCATCTCTTCATAGATTATTCATGTGCTATTCTGAGGCTCCACCTTTGAATGTTCCCGTCAACTTGTTAGTAGAATGGGTGGTGCTTACAACCCACTAAGGGGAATGATAATATTTATGCTACAAAAATTGAAAATGAAATAAAAATAAATGCAAAGATAGAAAATTCACACTCAAAGTAAATTCAATAAACTAAAATGTAAACATGCAACCTACGTGCCCTACTTTAACAATGCATCTACAAAACAATGTCAGATGTACTTTTGCACCATTGATAATTTCCTCGGCAACGACGCCAAAATGTTGGGTCCACTATATGCCAGTTAATTAAAACTTAACATGCAGAGTGCTAAACATAAATTGTCAACCTGAGGAAGTCTTTTATTTCAAATCTATTGTGCAAGATCTATGCAAGCAAAATTTCTACCTGACACTGTTATCTATTGGTATGAAATCGAAACTCTTTGTAAATTAGATAACACCTTCTTGAAAATAAATAAAACCCTAATCCTATTCATAAAATCACATTGTAAGCCTAATCACACTTCAAACATGGAAAGAAAAATCAACTCTTACAAAGAAAGATCTAACTACATAAACTTGGAAGAAATGCTCTGTTGGCCAACAATCTATTAAGATGAATTAACAGGAAAACAACTATGATAAATCTAATGAAAGCATGAACTAAATAATAAAAACAACTATGATAAATCTAATGAATGAAAGCATGAACTAACAAATAAACACATCTACAAAATAAAACAACTACAATCAACACTACCAACATCTGCTCAGGGAAGAGGGCCCTTCCTCCACTGAGCATAGCTAAATCTCAACAATGAAAGTCTACAATTCCATAATTAAGAAACTTCTAGCATGTATTATTAGAATGGAATGATTACAATCGATCTGGATCAAATTCTACATCAGAACATTGATTTCTCTCCTCCTCTTAATTGATTACATATTTATACATAAAATTATCTCATGGAAATGAGGAACTGAACCCCCAACTTGTGATCTGTAATTGCTAAAACATGGCCGTAACTGCTAACAACTTTGGAACCGGCCACAACAATAAATTTAGAAAATACCCTCTCAAAGAACCACCTGTATATCGCAAACCGTGGCTTTGTTTGGAAATTTCCTTGCAAGTCAGGTAAATGAGGCTGTTACGCACAAAACCCATGTCTCGGATTGGAAAACAACTATGATAAATCTAATGAAAGAATGAACTAAATAATAAAAACAACTATGATAAATATAATGAAAGAAAGCATGAACTAACATAAACACATCTACAAAATAAAACACCTACAATCAACACTACCAACATCTGCTCAAGGAAGAGGGCCCTTCCTGTTGGAGCAGGGCCCCGCAGCTACAGAAGAAGCTGCTAGTTTTGGCGGAAAGAAGACAAGGCAGAGCTACGACACCGTACCACGTTTCCAGCTGGAGAGCAGAGCTGGAAACCATGACTTTTGGGATAGAAAAGTCAAGAAGGCAACGGTACCTGAGCGGCCGAGAGAAGAAATCTCAACCACTGCATTGAAGGCAGCAGCGGAAGACAGGAGGGCTCAACGACCCTCATAAAGAAGAAGGAGCAACGAGGCTCGAGCATTGAAGGTGAAGGACAGAAAGCAGAGACTTTGAGAAGCGGTGCATAGTACCCATGGTCAGTGCCGGGAAGCATGGAAGACTGCAGAGAGCTGTGGTGTGACGGGAAGCGGCTACCTCAAGGACAGAGAGGACCGACTGTCACTAATTAGGGTATGGGTTTACTGTTGGGACAGGCCCACAGTGTTGTAATGGCGACACCTTTGGGCCACCTATAAAAGCTTTCATTTTGTATTGTAAAGGTTTAGCTAATCAGTCAGTTAGCCAGTTGGTTGGCTCATAGGATGAGTCGTTAGTTGGTCAGTAGAGTATTTTTGAGTAGACTCAGGAGTCAGTCAGACAGACTATGTTGTAACGATCCAGACACCTAGCTTTTCTATGAGTCATTTGAGTCTGTATGTAACCATACACAGAGAGGACAAAGAGGGAAGGATCTATTGAAAGAAAGGCAATATAGAGATAGAAATAGACCAGAGATCTAGAAGAGATATCGCGCTGCATATGCAGTGCAACAGACTGTGCTAACTTCCCTCAAGATATATAATAGAAGCACAGTTTGGTGGACGTAACTCCCATCCTGGGGGTGAACCACGTTAAATCTGCGTGTTATGTGTTGTATGAATGTGATTGTATTTGCTTATTGTTACTGGTTATTATGCATACAGTGTTAGCTGCAGTAAGTGAATGTATGTATTGTTCAGATCACGGTAATGCGGGAAGATCGAGATAAGTTAAAGTATTATAGTAAGCTGTTTAAAGACTCCTTTACGTCTGTTTCTAATGACCATTTAATCACAATATAACTTCTGAGAAGTAGAGTTTCGCACCGAGACATAGTCAACGCTAAGAGTGCAAAGTCGTAGTGGTAGGATATTGCAGAGAGGCGATATCGCACCGGCAGAGGAGCTGCGGTGCGCAAAACTGCGAGCTGAGGGCTTAACGTTGAGGAGAGGTTGGGTGTCTCGCGGTGCGTAGAGATGTGATATGGTTGGAGATATTGTGAGTAAGTGGGAGTTGCGCGATGTGGGAAGAAACTGAGCGACTTGCGCATAGAGAAGAATCGCAAGGCTAAAAGTGCTGCGAGTAGAAGGGGATGTGCGATGCGTAGGGTTAGCTGACCTTGTGAATCCCAGGAGTAAAAGAAGAAAAGTAGGATGCGCAGAACCTGGTCCAAGACACTTGAGTCTTGGACAACCCATTAGATTCACTTCGGGTGAGACTTCAGATCGCTTCGCGGTCTGTCACCGAAAGGGCCAGTGAGTTAAGGGTGTTGTTGATTGAGTATAGTAAACCCGGGTCTGCCCATGCAATCAACAAATGGTTCCGTTGCCGGTTTAAATGACTGGGAGTCAATGTTTTGTTGGAATCCTACCAGAGAAGAGTTTCACCAGTGGCTGGATTCAGACTTAAGGGAGTTCGCCAAGAAAGAGAATAGGAGTCCGAGACTAAGCACAGAAGCCTGGTTAGAAAAGCATATCGCTTCAGACATACACGCTATATTTTTTGCAACCTACGGAAACGAGCTCTTCAACTGGTTATCCAAGTTGACAGATAGGAACATGTTCAAGAAGAAAAGAAACATTGTCTGGACACCGGAGCTGATTCAGACCATGCAAAACCTCAACAATCCAATTACGAGAGCAGTAGACTTCTGGTTGACGAGTGTGCTAGAAGGATTTGTTACAGAATTTGCAGTTGACCAGAGAAAGAGCTTCAGCGCAGCTGAACGATACTTCTTCAGAGGATACCGTGGTAAGTACCTAAGATCTCTAAACTTGTCCCTTAAGATGCTGTTATATGAAAAAGGAACAATGGATCTAGTCTCAGATGAATAAGTAAAGATAGTAATGTCACAAGAGTTTGAAAGTGATTTTGATGACATTGGACGAACACGTAGTGGAAAGAAGTATAAAGTAGATTTTAGTTCTCCTGTATTTGAAGACAGTTCAGACAGTATTAGACAACAGAGCCCTAGCACCATAGAAGAACCAGAGGGGGGTATCCCTTACCACCCCTACACTCCACAGAAACAGACAGGGACTCAGAATAACCCCGTCGGTACTCCATCTAGTAGCTCACAGTCAGTACCTACGCCCGCTACAGCACCTTCACCTACACCGCTGAGTATTAGTACCACAGTCAGTCAGAACCCACCACAGAGAAATAGAATGGGAGACGACATGAAGCTACCTATTTTTAAAGGTACAGGAGCAGAGGACCCAGAACAACATTGGTTCCTATGCGAATCTATGTGGACCATTAAAAAAATCAACGATGATAACCTTAAACTTGTACAGTTGGTCACCACACTCAGAGACAGAGCCTTGACATGGTACATAAAGTATACTACATTACCCAAGACGCTTGCCCAGGTCAAGAACGCCATGATTAAAGAATTTAAGAAACCTAAGTCTGAGTCTCAGTGCATTACAGAACTTAAGGATATTAAGCAGCTACCATCAAAGTCAGTATGGGACTTTGACCAGAAATTCAAAGCTCTTATAGACCAAGTAAGTTTTGAGTTTGCGCCACAGCAGCATAAGGAATGGTTTATTGCAGCACTGCTCCCTCATATCAGAATGCCACTAATGCAGCAGAAACTTACTACTCAAGATGAAGCGCTGGAGATGGCAATGAAACTAGAGGCTTCACCTTTAGCAGAAACCAGTATAGGCATGACAACCCTACAGACCCAGTTGGCCAACCTCACGTTACAGATACACAAACTTAAAAAAGGGAAAGAGGTTATGCAGGACATATGGTGCATAAAGTGTAGAGCACAGGGCCATAGTAAAGACAACTGTCCAGTCTTTGCAGAATACTTAGCGTCAGGGGCTCCTAACCCCTTACCACGAACACAAGGGCCATGGTGTGAAATATGTAAAACACAAGGACATCCACCTCAGCAATGCCCTTTGCTTCAGAAGTATGTACAGACACCTAAAAACCTATATTGTATCTTTTGTAAGTCCATCGGGCACGATCAACAAGACTGCCGAGCTTATGATCTCATGTCAGAAAGAACACAGGATGTGTACAGAGTCCAAGCAGACACACAGGGTCCAACAACAGGACCACAGCCAGATCAGACGTATGGAGGTCGTGGAGGAGGATTCAGAGGACGAGGCCGTGGAGGAGGCTTCGCACGAGGAGAAGGCTTTGGCCGAGGAGGAGGTTTTGGCCAAGGTCGCGGACCAGTCACTTATTATAATTGTGGAATCACAGGACACTATGCTAGGGACTGTCAGAATGCCACTACTACTTGTAACTACTGCAAATCTTATGATCATACCATAGAAGAGTGTCTTATCTTGATAGCTAAGATCAGAGACCCTAAACCCGCAACACACCAGAACATCCAGCTTATTGCTGCTGAACCTAAGGAACCAGAATCAACAGTTAACATTGTGACTCGGAGCGGTGCTTCCACCAGTGGCACATCGCAGGAGACCGGAAAGAACACAAGTCAGGGGTGGGTGCGCAGAGCTCCTAGCAAAGTAACAGCACTCGACCTACAGAAGAATAAAGAGACCTTTCATGAATCCAAGGCTTCCTTTGACGAACTTACACCATCAGGACCACAGGTACCGCCGTCTAGGAGCGTACCGCAGCAAGTACCTTGTAGCGATAGCCCTGAGGAGGCACCGCAGGCTACCACATCCGGAAGAGGTGACGAGGATGAATCGACAGGAAGTGTACAAGCCTTCCTGCACAGCTGCTTGAAACTCCTGAGAAATGATAAAGCTGTCGGCGAGCTACAGCGCATGATAGATCAGTGTCATCAACCATCTCTCTCGGGCAGTGCACACCGCGCTGTCCATAATATTACAAGACATGCAAGGACAGGAAGAGAGATGAAATTCACAGCACAGATTGGTGAGTTTGAAATGGATGAGGTTGTCTTAGACCTAGGATCAGAGGTGAATTTTCTAACTAAGCAGACATGGGAACAGATGGGTAGACCTCAGTTAGCCCTATCACCTATCCACCTGAGATTAGCTAATCAGCAGCGAGTATCACCATTGGGTCGACTACCCCAGGTGCCAGTTGATATTGACGGAGTTTGTACTTTTGTGGACTTCAAGGTTATAGAAATCATTGGCGACAGTTGACCATATCCAGCACTATTAAGTATTGATTGGGAAATTGGCAGCAAAGCTGTCATTGACCTAAAGAAACGACAAATGACCTTTGAGGATGCGTAGATCCGGGTCATCGCACCGCTGGACCCTTACCAAGGTCCTAGATATATTGAACCCATCCGAGCAGAGGAAGAGGCACATAACATTGATAGTCTCTACCAGATGACTGCAAACCAGAACGATTATATAAATCCAACCGCGGAAGGGCATATTAGTTGGCGATGCGACAGCTCACTGGCATCGGATTCAGATGTTGGTCTAGAAAACTGGCAGAATAGACTTTACGAAGTCTCATCGCGTAGATGTGCGTTTATAAGTAAGTCACTGCGATGGATTGGCACCGAGATCACGGAGACTCCATCATATCATGGTCTGACGGATATTCAGGATTTTTTTGAACAGTTTGAGCAACAAATTCCTCATGAGCAGAGGATCGCAGCTATGGACCTTGCAGTTCGAGCTACACCTGCAAGATGGTGGTATGCGCATAAAGAGACTATCGCATCAAGGGATAATATAAAAAGACTGATGGCAATCAGATTTTCTGATAACAGAGAGTATGTTCAGTAGAAATACATAGGAGAAACTGACCCCAGGATACACATTCAGACATGTGAACAGAACTGGTCGGACATTCTAGAGGATGAATGGGTTCACAGATTCATTCACACATTGGACACAATTCCAAGGAATTGGTATACAGAGACCGAGCTGTGCAAAGGAACAACCACATGGTCACTTATGACAGACAGCTTCCTACTCACCTTTGCGTTTGAGTCAGAACATCCAAGTGTTGCGCAGGCCCTAGACATAATCAAGACAAAGATTTTTAAGGATCGCACCATCTCAGTACCAGTCCAACCTGAGTGGACTATCCAGCTAGAAGAGGTGTTGGAATGTTATAATTTTACATCAGAATCAGAGGAGGCGGATGAGGATCCTCGCAATACCAACATTCCCGAATCAGAAGGCACTTGCGATGTGGAGGGACCACAGTTAGAGATTCCAGCGATCACCGAGCCCATCAAGATTAAAAAGATCAATATCGGCACAGACGCAGAACCTAAGTTTGCCTCTATTGGAGACTACTGGAATGATGAAACAGTCGGCCACATTGCAGATCTGTTACATGACTATCAGGACCTATTTCCCACCAAGTTCACAGATATGAAGGGAATAGTTGGAGACCTGGGAGTCATGAGGATACCATTAAAGGAGGATGCTAGACCAGTTAAGCGGCGCCCATACAGATTGAATCCGCGCTACAAAGAAAAAGTAAAGGACGAAATTGATAAAATGCTAGTAGCAGGCATCATTGAACCGGTAGAGGAAAGCGAATGGGTTAGCCCTATGGTAGTGCAAGAGAAGAAAACAAAAGGGGACATCAGGATCTGTGTTGATCTCCGAAAACTCAACGATGCATCACTTCATGATCCATTTCCAACACCGTTCACTGATGAAGTATTAGACAACGTGGGAGGACAGGAGGTTTACTCCTTCACCGATGGGTTTTCAGGCTACCATCAGATCAGAATACATCCAGAAGATCGATCCAAGACCACCTTTGCAATAGAATGGGGCTCGTTCCAGTATACGGTAATGCCCTTTGGTCTTAAGAATGCACCAGCTATATTTTCTAGAGTAGTAGTTGCTGTATTTAAAGAATACATCCATAAGTTCTTAGAAGTATATTTTGATGATTAGACTGTATTTGGGCTAATTGATAAGCACGTAGGCGATCTCAGACTGATGTTAGAGAAATGTAGGCAGTACCAGATTTCTCTAAACTTGAAAAATTATATTCTGTGCACCATTTGGTATCTTGTTGGGTCACATTGTTTGCAGACAAGGCTTGATGGTAGACCCCGCCAAGATCGCTATCATTGTAAACCTTTCAGCACCCAACTCAGTCAAGCAACTAAGGACAGTACTTGGTCATACCGGGTACTACAGAAAGTTCATCAAGGGCTACACAAAGATTACAGCGCCGATGGAGAAATTGCTCAAGAAGGATGTCAAATTCCTATGGAACGAGGAATGCCAGCAGAGTCTAGACATACTTAAGGAGAAGATGGTTACAGCACCCATCCTAGTATTCCCAAACTGGACTAAGCCTTTCCATGTACATGTGGATGCATCCGGCATCACATTAGGAGTCATCTTGACCCAGCCAGGAGAAGGAGATCTTGACCATCCTATCGCATATTCCAGCAGAAAGCTATCCACAACGGAAAAGAACTATGCCACAACAGAAAGGGAGGGATTAGCTATGGTATATGCATTGCAGAAGTTTAGGCACTATCTATTGGGTGCCTCGTTTAAAATGTTTACTGATCATTCCACATTGAAGTACCTAGTTAATAAACCAGTGTTAGGGGGGAGAATCTGCAGATGGTTACTCCTCTTTCAGGAGTATGATTTTGAAATCATTGTGAAACCAGGGAGACTGAATGCAGGACCGAATCATCTATCACGGTTAGACTCAGGAGAAGAGCCCAGTAACCTAGAAGACAATATGCCAGATGCGCCATTGTTTTCCATACAGATTGCAGATGAGTACTATGCCGACATTATTCAATTCCTCACCACATGAGTAGCACCTGATGACTTTACTAGCAGCAAAAGAAACAGTTGGTTGTGAAGGCAGCATATTTCACCCTCATTGCAGGATGTCTATACAAGTTAGGCCCGGATGAATTTCTACGCAGATGTGTAATGCCGCATGAAAAAGACGTTATTATCAAAGAGGCTCATTCAGGAATCGCAGGAGGTCACTTCGCTGGAAAACTGACTGCGCAGAAAATCTTAGAAGCAGGATTATGGTGGCCTACATTGCATAAAGACACTAAGGACTTTTGCAGATGCTGCGATATCTGCCAAAGGGTAGGAAAACCCTCGCGACTCAATGAAATGCCGCTGCGACCGCAGGCCACGTTGCGCGCATTCGACAAATGGGCTATAGATTTTGTGGGTCCTATCAACCCACCAGGGAAGCGCACTGGTGTGAGATATATTATCACTGGAACGGAGTACCTCACCAGATGGGCGGAGACCAAAGCAGTACGAAATTGTGATGCCGCTACAGCTGCACAGTTCCTCTTTGAAAACATCGTCAGCAGGTTTGGATGCCCAGTAATTTTGATGAGCAACCAAGGTACACATTTCTTGAACAATACTATTGAGGCATTAATAGAAGAATTCCAGATTCAGCACCATAAGAGCACTCCCTACCACCCGCAGGCTAATGGGACAGTAGAGGCCTTCAATAAGATTTTAGAAAATGCTCTTACCAAGATCTGTAACAACCAGAGGAATGATTGGGACCTCAGAGTTAACGCTGTCTTATGGGCATACAGAACCACATGCAAGAAACTTATGGGACACACACCTTTCAGCTTGGTATATGGACAAGAGGCTGTTATGCCTATGGAGTATATTCTTCCCAGTTTAAGAATCGCTCAGATTACCGAGATGACCGATACAGACACAGTTGAAGCAAGGCTAGCACAGCTGCTGGCCCTAGAAGAAGACAGGTTCATCGCTGGATTCCATCAGAAAGTACAGAAGGCCCGAGAAAAAGCTTGGCATGACAGGCACATTAAGAATAAGACTTTCCAGACCGGAGACCTGGTGCTCCTTTATGACAGCAAATTCATCAAGTTCCCAGGGAAGTTCAAGACACATTGGCTAGGGCCATATTAGATACAACAAGTCACAGAAGGAGGTGCCATTAAGCTTAGCCAGCTAAACAGGGAGATTTTGCCCACATGGATTAATGGCAGTAGGCTTAAGCTCTATAGTGACAGCCTCCCCACCCCTCAAACCTAGCATGAACAGTTCAGGATGGTGCAGATGTCCAGTGTAGTTTAAAGGAGGCATTGCACCGGGAGCGAGTCTACACCCAAAAAAAAAAAAAAACTTTAATACTGTTTGTTTGTGCAGGTGATGCGGAGTTGCATCACAGCAGTAAGATGTTTCCCCCTGCCACGTATTCAGTTTGCAACCGACAGTGGGCTAGTCAAGTCACTATCTGACAAGTAGTTAATGAAGAAATGACCGGTATCCCCTACCGTAGATTTGGCAGCAGTGTATTAAAATTTTCCATATTTGCTAAATCTCTGACGAGACCGGCACCCGTACACACGCTTGGAGGAAAATTCGATCAGATTTTAGCATTTATTGAGGATTGAAGGACGGGTATGGTCTTATCCATGCCATTAATATGACCGGCGCACCCAATCTAGATGACCGTTATGACTGGGATTGTCGTATTTGGCACAAAAGCAGAAAGTATTCAATTGGGACAGTTACGCCTGCAGAAAAAACCGAGAGATGGAGAGTAAGTGTTAAGCATTCCCTGTGACGAGCTAAGTTGTTACAGAGTGCTGTGGTTCTCAGAAGTTGCAACCATTGCACGTCCGCCATTTTATGCTAAGTGGGTCCTATCGGAGGACGAGCCGCTGGAAAACATTTTGAGGAGATTTCAGCATCACGTCCTTGCAGGAGCTATGGCGTCGCCATCTACAGCTAACCCGCCGAGCTCGTCCCGAACCAGAGAACAGCTGAAGACGAGAAGCCATTCCCAGCTCATGGAGGAATCCGGTTCCGAGAGGGAAGATGAAGTCCGTAGTTCAATGGACTACCTCATCCCACGAGTTGAAGGCGCTCCAGACATCAAACTTTCCAAGAGCGGTAAGCTTCCTGTGCCCATACCGCCAATAGATTCTCGAGTAAAGGAAAATGGCGATTTAGTAGGATATGCTGCTGTTGTCAAATTTATTGATTACAACCTAGCGGACGGTAAGACCTACCCTCACTTCAAGACATCTTCGTATCTTGTGCTCGAGAAGAACCCAAGAACAGGTAGAGAAGAATTCGCCCCCCAGCCGCATGTCCAGATTCTTGAGCGGTCAGGTCTGCTCAACGTGTTGAGACTACCCCATTTTGGGCGTAGCGCAGAGGTTAATGTTGTGGTGCGTGTCCTCCTCTCGTGTGTACATGGAGGCTATCTCTGGCTCGGTCACAAAATCGACCTCAATGTCGACTTGATACACCGTGTTACTGGCCTGTCTAAAACTGGTAAATACCCCGACATACAGGTATCATGAAAGATCAAGGATTCCAAGCTGCCAACAGCGCTCGTTAAAAAGTATCAGTTACAGCAAGGAGGCAGGGCTTATGATGTCATGAGTTTACAGAATGAGACACTCAGATTTACAGCCAGTCTGCTCGCAGGCAGACTGCTTACCAAGGTCCGACCAAAGGAAGTTACAGGATCGGTGATCAATCTGGCCATACAAGTCACCAAAGGAGAGTAGTACAATTGGTCGTTATTTTTATTAAACATGTTTCAGGAATATTGTTTGGTAGCCCAAGATCAGGCCAACCACCCTTTCCACTTTTCGTGGCTACTCATACTGTGTGCATTCGTCGCATGGAGGGAACCACCCAACAGCCAGTTTCCGCAGATCCTAGGAGGAACACCCAGGGGTGTACGCTATGCCAGTTTATGGGACACCAGCAGTCTAACAAGGAAACAGGTCAACACAATAGTATTTTATGAATATTATTTAATGTTGCAGAACCTTATCCAGCAATCACCAAGGATCAGCACAGAGACTGTGGACGCATATGATAACCGGCTTAATTTTATGGCGGACAGCCATCGAATATACCTACGGCCTAAAAGGACTAAAAGGGACGACTGGGCTCCCGGCTGGTTTAGAATGACAATGCAGGACATCGAGAATGTCATCAAAGGTTTTGATAACCAATGGCGAAATGAATACGAAGATACCACGCCACTGCCAATGGAGACCGACCAGACAGGCCCACCAGAAAAAGGCAAAGACCAACCAGACACCCAGGCACACCAAACAACAGAAGTACCGCTACACGGCCAGAAGAAAAGAGATGTACCGGAAGAATCAGCAACAACGCCCTCTACAAAGGATGGAAGCCAGGAAACCACAACGATGCACGGGAGGAAGAAGCAGAAAAATTCAAAACCGACTCTGAAGACGGCACTAACAGAAGATGATTACGAACTCATCACAACAAGGACATGTGATACACTCAAGGATTCATTTGATGAGGTGAAGCAATCACAGGAAAAGATCTAGAGTTCCGTAGAAAAGCAGCTCATAGACATACGAACAATTACAGAGAAGGCTGCCACGATACGTACTACACCAGTAAAGGTGCCCACTGGAGAAACTTCAGCACCGCCGCTACCCCGCGAGGAAAGCTTAGCAAAAGATCGCCTCAACATTGTGTTGATCCCACCAGGCAGCATCAGACTCTCAGCGACAGTGGCGGACCCACCAGTCCAGTTTAAACAACCCCTTGAGGTTAACCTCGCAGAGGTTCACATTGATCAGTTGCACAGAATCCAACAGCAGCTAAGCGCAGAGCTCAGGAGTAGAGAGCTTGCGACTTACCAGCAGATTGCCTAGCTAAAGCAAAAGAACGCAGCACTCACCACCAGCTATCAGAAAAAGGTAGACGAGTTGACAACATATCAAAATAAGGATCAGGAACTCTCCCAGGTACTACAGAATATTGCAATAGAACTCCCTAACTGCAACATCGAGTTCGCACTGCCTACCCCGGAGAAGCTACAAAGAGTTGCAGCAAGAGCAAAGGTTCTCGAACAAATTGTAGCTAAGATGGATGAGAAAGTAGCCAGGATAAAGGCAGACCACGAGATGCAGCTCCCCGAGCTTGAGGCACGTCTACGAGACACCTCCCTAGCAGACCAAAAAGCGCGAGTGGAAGCTTTTCGACTCACCTCTGCGCAGTTACAATCATACATTGACGAAGCTCGGGTATTGCTAACAAATGCGATGAACACATGGGATGAGTTAGACGAGCCACCACAGAAGGTCGAGATCCAGCAGAGTATACAGCAAGTAGAGAGCACTGCAGCGGCCATGAAAGAAGAAATCAAGAGCCTAGCAGCTCTTCAGAAGATGAGAAAAACAAAGGAGATGAACCAATTACAGCAAGAGGTGCAGCAGTTGAGAACAAAGGAGCTGCACATCACTGACCTGCTTCAACCCTTTCAGGAGCAAATCACAGAATTAGTAGACGTGGTTGAGCAGAAGCTGAAGGAATTCACGGCGACCAGCGAGAAAATTGAAGGAACAGAGGACTCCAAGATTGATCAAGCATTGCTTGATTCGGTGAAGCAGTGTGCTGAGGAGATGAAGAATGAAGTCGCAGGACTTCAAGGAAGGTTACAACGCACTTCGTAGGAGGCGAAGGATAAGTTGCAGCAGGAGAAGCCTGTTCCAGGTGGCTCGAGGGTGAGCCACAAGTAAGTGTTAGGGGACTGTTGGAGCAGGGCCCCGCAGCTACAGAAGAAGCTGCTAGTTTTGGCGGAAAGATATAGTTTTGGCGGAAAGAAGACAAGGCAGAGCTACGATGCCGTAGCACGTTTCCAGCTGGAGAGAAGAGCCGGAAACCATGACTTTTGGGATAGAAAAGTCAAGAAGGCAATGGTACCTGAGAGACCGAGAGAAGAAAGCTCAACCACTGCATTGAAGGCAGCGACGAAAGACAGGAGGGCTCAGCGACCCTCATAAAGAAGAGGGAGCAACGAGGCTCAAGCATTGAAGGCGAAGGACAGAAAGCAGAGACTTTGAGAAGCGGTGCATAGTACCCATGGTCAGTGCCGGGAAGCATGGAATACTGCAGAGAGCTGTGGTGTGATGGGAAGCGGCTACCTCAAGGACAGAGAGGACCGACTGTCACTAATTAGGGTATGGGTTTACTGTTGGGACAGGCCCACAGTGTTGTAATGGCGAGACCTTCGGGCCGCCTATAAAAGCTTGCATTTTGTATTGTAAAGGGTTAGCTAATCAGTCAGTTAGCCAGTTGGTTGGCTCGTAGGATGAGTCGTTAGTTGGTCAGTAGAGTATTTTTGAGTAGACTCAGGAGTCAGTCAGATAGACTGTGTTGTAACAATCCAGACACCTAGCTTGTCTGTGAGTCATTTGAGTCTGTATGTAACCATACACAGAGAGGACAGAGAGGGAAGGATCTATTGAAAGAAAGGCAATATAGAGATAGAAATAGACCAGAGATCTAGAAGAGATCTCACGCTGCATATGTAGTGCAACAGACTGTGCTAACTTCCCTCAAGATATATAATAGAAGCACAGTTTGGTGGACGTAACTCCCATCCTGGGGGTGAACCACGTTAAATCTGCGTGTTATGTGTTGTATGAATGTGATTGTATTTGCTTATTGTTACTGGTTATTATGCATATAGTGTTAGCTGCAGTAAGTGAATGTATGTATTGTTCAGATCACGATAATGCGGGAAGATCGAGATAAGTTAAAGTATTATAGTAAGCTGTTTAAAGACTCCTTTACGTCTGTTTCTAATGACCATTTAATCACAATATGACTTCTGAGAAGTAGAGTTTCGCACCGAGACATAGTCAACGCTAAGAGTGCAAAGTCGTAGTGGTAGGATATCGCAGAGAGGCGATATCGCACCAGCAGAGGAGCTGCGGTGCACGAAACTGCGAGCTGAGGGCTTAGTGTTGAGGAGAGGTTGGGTGTCTCATGGTGCGCAGAGATGCGATACGGTTGGATATATTGTGAGTAAGTGGGAGTTGCGCGACGTGGGAAGAAACCGAGCGACTTGCGCATAGAGAAGAATCACAAGGCTAAAAGTGCTGCGAGTAGAAGGGGATGTGCGATGCGTAGGGTTAGCTGACCTTGTGAATCCCAGGAGTAAAAGAAGAAAAGTAGGATGCGCAGAACCTGGTCCAAGACACTTGAGTCGTGGCCAACCCATTAGATTCACTTCGGGTGAGACTTCAGATCGCTTCACGGTCTGTCGCCGAAAGGGCCAGTGAGTTAAGGGTGTTGTTGATTGAGTATAGTAAACCCGGGTCTGCCCATGCAATCAACACTTCCTCCATTGAGTAGAGTTGGATCTCAACAATGAAATTCTACAAATACAGAATTAAGAAACTACCAGAATGGAAAGGAGGAACTGAACCCCCAACTTGTGATCTGTAACAGCTGAAACACGACTGTAACTACCAACAACTTTGTAACCGGCCGCAGTAGTAAATATGGAAAACACCCTCTCGAAGAACCACCTGTATATTGCAAACCATGGCTTTGTTTGGAAATTTCCCCTAGGTGAGGTAAATGAGGCTGTTACACACAAAACCCATGTCTTGTATTTTTGAGATTCTTTTCTATCTTCCTACAAATAGAGACGCGAATCAAGGAGTTCTTATCCGGCATGCATTTTCAGTTAAGGGGCTGTAACAACTAGCTGTGAGCGTCCTGTATGTGACAAATCACTCCACAAACCATCATTAATAAAATTATGTTTAAAAGTCTTCAATTCATCAAAGATAAAGGACAATAATCATTATTAACCACTTAAAACATCAATGGATGTAGTATGCTGTTTTACGCACAGTTACAACAAATGGATGGAAAATGGAATGATAAATGGACGCTAATGGGAATAAAATGGATGAAATATATGTCGATAAGTGATGGAAAAATGGACAATTCCGTGGCCCAACAGGAAGATTGAAACGGGTGCCATGACTTGTCCAGGGTAAACAAATCACACCCAAGTATGTACAATAGTTAATTAGTTTACCTGCTACATTGTTTACTTGAGTTTGATTTTTCTGTTGTTATGGTGTTCTCCCTCCATACTTCGCTTCCCCTGTTCAAGCCATCTATAGAAGACCCATCCATCTCATCGATATATTTTCAATGAAATTTTATGTTTGTACAACCATTCTTATTTTACACCCTTTGATCCTTTAATGAGAGCCATGACTCGAGAGGTATAAATAATTGTACATTATTTTCCTCTCCCTTGCCTTAACAATTGAAAGTCTGTGCTTTTGTATAAGGTCTGTTTAGTATTATAAGTTAATGGAGAGATGAGATTGAAACCGATACATTTCTCCAGTTGATTTTGGAATGGGAGATTACTACTATTACAATTAAATGATTTTTCATGAATGATACAATATGTGTCGATTTGATGTTAATGTTTTTTTGTATGGCTCTCCCATATCCCCAAGTTCACTCTTTGTTATGAGAACTTTGAAAAAATGTTTGTGCAAATTATGGCTGTAATGGAATAAACAATTTAGTGCCTCATAATGTTGGTGTTGGTTCACAAATTCTTAGTTTTATGTATTGTATTGACTTGGTTTAGTGGGAAACACGGAATTGTTGGATAATGATGGATTAATATGGTTGTAAAGGGTATACATTATTTATATAGATAAACAAGTTCAAAAGGGAAATGAATTCAAGATTCTTTGTTATATTTTTTTGGGGCATTTTGTTAGAAATGAGGAAATAAAATATATTCAGGTTTAAACATTATTTTGAGAAAAGCTTGAATTCAAAATTTTGGAAAATATTTCAAGCATTATAATCTCCCTTGTCGAGCAATTAGAGACCTTTTTGAGACAATTGGAAATTAATTTTGAAGGTATTTACTTATGAATCTTTTCAAACGAAGATAAGGGTTACTATATCCTTAAGAATCCGTCGAGGCAAAAAACAAACAAATTTAGAAGCTTCTGTTTTTCAAAGCTTTGACTTATTCAAGCCAATCTTCTCAATCTTCTGTCCCACCCTTGAACGTGTTTTTCATATTTGATATTTTGTCCCACAAGTTTTGGTTTTTTGAAACAGTCTTTACATTGTCAAAACCCTAATACCATATAAGTTTGATAATTGCTGAATTATGTTATCTTAAAAGAGACAAGCATCTAACTTGAAAAATATGAGTGATTGTTTTGATGATTGAAGCGTGCCATATAAGAATTTTTTTTTGAACCATACTTCAGAATATTAAAACCCTATTGTAATTTATTGTTTCAATTTTTCCTTCTATCAATCTACTACAGTGACTTGCTTTTGCTTTGTTTATTCATATTTGACTTATTCGACCCCCATCATCAATAAAAGCTTTTTCTAGAATGTGAGTTTATCTTTTTCAAACCTTGATATTCGTTCAGATTAAGTTTTATTCGTATTTTATATGAGGAGACAAGAGGGTTCAATTTTAACAAGTCATCAGTTGTTGGATTCTTATAACGAATGGTGACATAAGTTGGATATGAGTGATAAATTTTTAGTTGGATGCGTCTTAGTTCTCCAGAATCGTTAAAATTCATAGATTATTTAGTGAGTATATTTTTCATTCCTCATTTATGGATTTGAACTTTCCATTGGCAAAGTCAATAGTCTAGCAATGATATTCTAGGTCCTTCTCTTGGATAAGTAATTTTTCTCAGTTTCACAGAGTCCTATCTCGACTATATGATCTCTTTTGTCTCCTAGTTGTACAATGAGATACAATGTATGCTAAGGTTGTATGGGCTATGAAAACTTTAGTAAAATTTTAAACGATCTTGTAATGATGAAAAAACAATGAAGCAAACTTTTGTATATTTAAATGAGAGCAATTGGCTGTAAGTTGATTATGAAAGTTTAAATTGATAAGAATATTTTCAAGTTGGATTGATGACGTATAAATTCCCATTGAATCTAACAGAGATGGTTGTTGTGTAATAAAAAAATTGGTTGCAGAATTTGTAGATGGGAATCCCTTTCATTTTTGTTGTTGTTGTCTCTTTCCTATTTATAAACATGTCCTATATTGTCTCTTCTTGTGTGCACTTTGACAACAGTTGCATGATAACAAGAGTGAATTTGTGTTGATATGCATTAAAGAGATATGAGTAGTTGATTGCAACTATACATATTTATATCTTAAAAATAAAAGTATGATTTACTTGATATAATGGTTTCTTACATTGTTTTTGTGTTAAATCAGAATTTTTTTTCCTCAACAGGTGTTCAAGCAGATCAGTAAGGGGCAGGGGAGATAGAGGTCCATTCCTTTGGCACGAGGGAAAAAACACGGATGTCATATTTTCAGTTCATTTTGATGCTAAATCCAATGAATTCAATCAATTGGAACGAATAGGTCAACTCTATTTAGGACCTCCCCCTTCTCATGATGCCCCATGTTACCAACCTCCACCTGCTCATGTGTCTTAGGTTCCACAACTTGATCCTAGTTTATATGATCTACCACATCATTCTATACATAATTCAGGTTGGGATCCTAGACCCTTTTTTCCATGTGGTAAATGTATTAGGTTGATATAAATTGTGCCTAAACCTCCTATATAGTTTGATGTCAGCTCTGCCTCTTCAGGCAATGTTCCTAATGCTTTTTCTGTACCAGAACATCAACCACCACCTGCTGATCAACTTGCAAAGTCGAAACCTATAGTAGACGATGACCCACTTCCTTCATAAAATCCACCCTAGAAGAGCATAAGAAAGAAGAAGTGCATGAAACTTAATCTTCTGCTACTTGTTTCAACATCATTCATCTTGCACTTTCTTTTCAGGCACTTTATTCCTATTTTTTTTGAAGATTGTCATGATTTTGGGATGATGTGATTATTATGACATATATTTTTTGACTATTGATATACAATTTGCATAACTTATTGTGATAGTTTGAACACTTTGGCTATGGCATGATCATATATTCTATGTTCTGACAGGTTTTGAATATGTTTTGATATATACATGACTTTGATAGATACACGTGTTTCTCATGTTGTGGAATGTTATGATGTTTTAATGTACACATGTGTTATGGATATGTTTGCATACAGATTATGTGGGAGGCAGAGGGAGTTTAAAAAAAAAGAGTAAAATCATAAAACAACAAGGAGGGTCCCCCATTTAGTTAGTTACCCTTAAACACTTTCTTTAAGTCTTCCCATCCCTTTCGAAACTAAAAAAATAACCAAATGTCTATCCTTTCAAAATCTATCATGAGTCAAGTCTTTGGTTTATTATTCATCATTTATTATTTTAAATTAAATAAAATATTTGGAGAGTTAGTTATCTATTTTCTACTTGGAGGAAAAATATTTTAAAGACTTGTATTCATTAGGAAAATTTTCATCATCCCGTATGGATTTTTATTCCAATTTCAAATCGTGACAATTATTTCAGAATGATTCTTCAAGCATTCATGTCATCCCACAATTTCATTGAATAAATGCACATTGAAAATTTCAACTTAAATTGCAGCAGAATCAAAGGATCATAGAAATATTTCCATGCACGAGAGACACAAAGATTTCACCCTAGGAAATCCAATAAGGAGAAAACCAAGCAACTTTTCTCATAAGAAATCAATCTAACTCAAGTACAATTCCATTCATGAAGAGAGAAACCATAGCACATAAGAATGTGCCCTTATTCCAAATAGATAATAACCCCAAAAATTGATCCTTTAAACTTCACTAGCCTTCCTTGAAAAGTGCACCCCTGTGTAGAAGAGATGATGTTGGATGATTGTGAAAATAAAGTGTTGAAGCAATTTATTTATATTCTTCAGTTCACTTGCATTTTTCACCAATGGAGATGACTTTTATTTCTCGTCGGGGATGATTTGTCTTCCTTGTTGGGGACGACTTGTCATTTTTCTCTTCATCTTTTGTTTTATCTTTAGGGCCAACTTTCTATTTGCCTTCAATTTATTTTGGGACTATTTCAATACTTGACTTGACTTCTTGGTTATTTCTCCATCATCAAAAAGTTGTCCTTATTGATGTTCATGTCCTCAGATGCACACCCAATCACCCATAGATATATAATGTTGATTTGACCCCACTCTAAGAAGTCCTAGACACTTCGTAGAGCCTATGTCAAATTCAACATTAGATTAGAATTTGTATATTCCATAATGGATAAAATCCCTTATCAAATAAATAAGTAAGCTCACTCTAATATAGAATAGATTACTCCTTGTTGGAGAAATCCTTCTCAGAGCATGAAATGTGACCTATAGTATCCTTCTCGGAGTAAGCATTGTGATCCTTATTTACTCTTAATCACTTCCCATGAATAATCAAGGCTACGCTAGAGCCATCCTCTACAAACCATTGGTCTATTCCCATGACGTCTCTAGGAGGATGTATGTAGAATGTTTCCCTATGCTACAACTTGGAGAGACATCAAAATACCTATGCTATGGTATGCTAAGAGTATGTTTTATCATCCTAAGCTTTGAGTTTTCAGAATTATGCTATCTTTTTGTCTCTGACATTTATGTGATAACATAAGTTCTTTTTAAGTGTTAGATTGGACACCTAGAGTTGATTTATGTTGTAAAAGGTAACCTTTCTTTCAGACTGTTGATGTTTTTAGTCAAGGTTTTCTTGTAGATGGCCATTGATTGGTTATCTTGGTTGTAGAAAAAATATTCCATCTTTCAGGCGTTCCTTATTTGATTCTGCCATTACAACTTTATTGGCTCCTATTTTATATTGTATCTATCATTTACACATTGATAATGAAATGTGGGAAACACTAGTCAATTGTGAAGGACAATTTCTAGTCCAAATTTAAGGACAATCATATCTAGTGTAATGTTGAAGCATATTAATAGAAAAAATCTCTTTGGTTGCCATATTTTGTTTACTTTTTTAATATTCAATTTCCTTTTTCATTTTCAAAATGGTTATAATCCTTATACTTTTTGAATGTTTTTTATATTATATTTGTAATTATTTCCTTTGATATAAATTTGATTATGATGCAATAATTTCTTATTCTTGAAGTAGATTTAATGCACATTTGTATTGTTTACTTAAAGCTAGGACCGTACCTATTTGTCTTTTACTTTTCTTTTTACCATTAGATACTAAAAATATGCAAAACACAACTCCCCTAAGATAAACATGAAGGTGGATATTTTGTGTATTTTATTTCGCTCAGTTTAAATTAGGGTGTCCATTTCCATTTTCTAATGCACCCACACATCGCATAGCTACATAGATAAAAATCTATAGCTAAAAGCACACATGGATGATATAAGGGATCTATAATCAATCTATAATTAACTTGAAGTTGATTAAAACAATTATCAGTGAGCCCAGTCGGCTCACTAATGTGGAAACTTGGATAGCTATCGATTAGTTTTATTAATTACTAATTAAACCTAGCTATTTAGTTAAATAATTAGGATTAATAATAGTCTCAAAAGATTACTTCCGCCTTCCCATTTTTACCATACCTTTTCGATATCAGAAGTCAGAAATCGGAGCACTAAACACATACGTTTAAATCATCTTACTGATCCAGACTTTTCGATCCTGAAACTCGGTTCTTTCAATGTATGGCATCGATAATCGGCACGAAACCGCACTTCATTCTGAATATTCATGTTTATCCCTACATCAGTACTTTAGCGTCGACATCTCAACATCGACAACGGTACGATGGTATAACCTCCAATAACAAATCGATCCTGACGTCAGCACATCGGACATCAGAAGTCGACATTGGACAAACAAAAAAATACCAATGAACTTTTTGACGCCAACATCGACATTGGAGCTCCGACATTTACCACATACAATGACGCTAACTCTCTCTGACTTAGAAGTTGGAAATCAGAAACCAAAATGAAACCACAGCTTCACAAGGTGACTCCCGTTCCACCATCGCATCGCCACTGTGACATCAAAACCATAGATTTCCCCTCCAATGTGGATTCCATTGCTTCATATCTTAATGGAAACATTCAAAGGCACCTCAGAAATTTGTTTACGTTCTGCCATGCTGGAAAATAGGTTAATAGGAGGTTTAGGAATGCGTCCATTTCTTTTAATTGATTGACATGTATTCACATTTAGTAATCAGATCTACAACATTAAACCATAGCCATTTAAACATAAGTCGATATCATATTTGAAGGATTTTATGTACAACCATATAATACACATAAGCTTTTAATATGTAGGTTTCTATAGAAATATGAGCATAAAATATTCTATAAAATTTCATAAATAAACATACAATAAAATACTCATATGGTTAAGGGGGAAAATAGCTTCAACACGACAACTTTCCACCCAACCATAAACACAATCAAGTCATCCATACTTGAACAAGTCACCCTTGAAATGAGGCAAGGGATCCGCAAGCAAAGGAACTCTCAACCAACAAATATGGTGCATTCTTTTCCAACACTGTCAACATAGAACACATAGTAGTACCCTTCTCACCACTATGAGGGGAAATTATGCCATAGTAAAACAATTATATCTTAGCCATTCATAAATATTTTTCAATGAAACAAAAAGTGTACCTTACTGGAAACATCATCATGGACACAATGGTACATGTATCATGACCCAAAAAATATCAGAAATAGGAGAACCAAAACATATGGTTTCACTCTTCACAGAAAACGCAGGTTACAACATGAGAAATATCAACACCTTCCCTCACCACTTACTTTATTTGCATCTTCACTTCCTGGTGCAATGGGATTCCATTCACTATAGTTCCTCAGGATATCACCATCCACCATTGGGATTCATGTGCAAGATGAAAGTAGAGACAAGTAATGGTCCTTGAGGTACTTCAGTGCTCTATCTATCCATACTGCAGTCTGGCATAGATCAATATTCATACCTCATTACAAGGCCTTGAGTCCTTCCTCAAGCAATTCAAATCCATCCATATGAATTCAAAGCATCCAATAGAGAAAGCATAATAATCCCAAGAGGAACCTGAGAGGACCAACTCAAATCCCTTTATAGCAATTTGAATCCATGGGTTAAGGACTGACCCAGATTAACTTGGAGAGTAACCACTCTAGTTACTAGAAACTACTAGATGACGAATTCGTATTCCCACCAAGGGTAACTGAAATTAAAAAAAAGAAATCACTCCATCTCACCCCAATCCAACTCAAATTAGTGAGAGGGGGTTACATAATAAGAGGGGAGATACAGATGCATGAGATTCCTCTCGCAGAAGAGCAAAAGGAGTAATCAAGAAAGAGGAGTTACACTATTCACATGATTTGGATAAACATATCCAGTGAGGGCACACTTGTACAAGTGGGGTGACAAAACCAAAAGTAATCTCCAAAAGGGAGTTACAATTAAACCACAAAAGGGGCACATTCAAAATGTGGAAATCCACCCAAGCACCAAGGAAGGCCCACTGAATCATTAATGAGGTTCAATAGTACCAACATAGGATTGAAAAAAATGGGAAACAAAGAGTTTTGTTAGGGATATCCACAAATCCTAGTCCCCACCCCCCTCACATGTGGAATCCATGACCCCCCTACCACATTATTTGTCCATTTTGAGCTAGTTTGATTTTATTAAAAACAAGTAATATAAAATAATAATAATAATAATAATAATAATGTCCATAGTCCATAGTCCAGAAACCTAGTGCCACATAGCCTCACAATAATAATCACAACATATGTCCAGGGATTGACACACTAGGGGTATTGCACATATTTTCATTGTTTATCCCACTTCGAGGTTTAAAATATTTGATCTGGAACACATAATTTTCAACATCAACAATAGGTCAATAGACATTTGAATGAATAAGATCAAGAAATTATTTTAATATATGTTCATTGCTTTACAAAACATTATTTGTATGCTTGTTGAGTGCACAACCCTTGTACACTCATGGATTTTGGATCTTGTTGTTCAATAACCATGTACCATCCTTCAAGAGTTACAATTCTTAATAGTGTAGGTGACCAAATCTCTTGTGCCAAAGCTCTCCTATCTTTCCATGGTCATGCACTAAAGCACCATGTTTCATCATATTTGCAACAACCTATACATGCCACCTTATTGAACACCTTTAACTAAGGCTCAACCATCCTTCTTGATGTGATTTATTCTTATGATTTGTTTATCATAAATATTAGCCACTAGATTGAGATTTGTTATGGTTGAATGTGAAGCAAGATTCTTACTTAAACTAGGAATATAAAAAACATCATTCAAGTCAAGAAACTCCTCTAATGGCATGTAATAAGAGATGAATACTATATTAATAAATGGGTATGTGGCATCATTTCCAAACTTCACTTGTATGTTAACCCCTTGGTCTTGAATTTTACCAAAATCCTTCTACTTAATGCCATGTTTCTAGATTCTCCACTATCCACATAGCCTCCTATAATAGAGATAGTGTCAGTAGAAAAGCATGATACTATGGAGAAGGAAGTATCAAGCTTAGATGCTAACTCACCCACTCCATACGCTTCTACACTCCCTACAAATTGCTTATGACTCCTGTTCTTTACCTTCTTTTCTCATGAGACTATGACACATAGTGGCCCATCATATGTCATTTGAAACACTTCACATGACTCAAGTATTTTTTCCATATTATGATGAACATGGGCGTTCCTTACGAACCTTCTTGGTAGCTCCCTTCTTTCCTCCTTTTATCACCTTACCTTTGAGACTTGGTTTTATATATCATTATTTCTAGCTACAATTACTTATATCCTTTCCTCATCTTAAATGAAAACTATTGGGCCTATGATTTGTCCCTTTTTCCACTTTTTTATATCACTTTGAGATCACCTTGTGTTCCTTCCCATTCCTTTTTGACACTTCTTATCGTACAAACTTCTATTTTGATCTTGAGGTACAACTTTATTGAATACTACACTGTTTTGAGTAATAACATAAGGGTTTGGGTGATTTTCATGCTTGATTTTGGGATTAGTTATCGTATGGATTGAGATGTACATAGATAGATTGAACCCATGATGTTGAAGGATTATTGTTGACTACCTTCATCTTGTTACAAGGAAAATCTTCCTATGGTTTGGGGTGGAACACAGAAAACAACATGACACCAAAAATCAGATCCATTCTCAAGCATGCTAGATAAATTAAAGAAACTAACAACTAAGGGATCAAAACCGTACCTCAACTGGATGTTTGGAGAAGACCACCGTTGATATCACAATCAAAATCCTTTCCCTACAATTTTCCCTCAACAAAAAACATATTTCCAAGAATAAAATATATTAACTATTAGTATTCAATCTAGAATAATCCATTTAAACATGTATAAAGCAATTACACCCATGGATAAAAAAACAATTGCACATTAAATTTGGACGATAAATGGATATTTTTATTAATATAAAAACATAGATACAATGAGATAACCTCTATCGGTACCTCGTTGGAATCAAGAAACTGAGCCCTCCACCACTTTAATCCTCCATACAAGGAAAGCTCACAAAAGGAAATGGAGAGCTTGGGAGATGAACATGGATGGTTCTATCAACAAGGACAAATGGATACAGACTCAAGTATATGGCAATGGGGGAAAATTTTGCTATAATCTCTTTAGTCTCAAAATTTATCCTCCTCCAATGCTTCGCAATGACTCAATATATAACCCTCCAATGGAAAGTGGAGGATTGAATCAAAGCGTTTCTCGGCATATGGAATGCCAAGGATCAAGGTATTCATTACTTGATGAGGAAGACTCCAAATATTTTTTTGTTTTTTAGCACAAAACTCGATGTACGCAGGCTATAATGGTGCAAGATATGTATACACAAGTTGCATAACTGATGACCTGCACATGTCTTCAAAAATGACATTTTAAGGGTTAAACTGAAGCATAAGGGCTATAACGAGTAAAGGGGGTATAGGGAGATTTCACATGGATAAGGGAAGGCCATCAATGCATGATACATGAGGTGTGGAAAATAATGCTATAGAATATTCCCCTAATGTGTGAGGTCAGAGGGGTACACGATGGACGAAATACATTATAATAGCCCTAGGAGTGGAGTAGTGAATATCCAGGTGGAAGAACTAGCCACTCGTTAGCATAATACAATGATAAATTTGTGTACATGATTGCAAATATGGAGTACATATAGCAGTACCATATACATATTAGTACAATGGCCACGAATAGGCATAGTTGACATATGTCATAAGTGGTCACAGCCATGTACAATACACAGTGGAGTATGGTCTCCATACTGAATGAAGACATCTGGAACATAATAAGGCACACTACTATGTTATGAGAAATTAAATCCCATAAGTAATGTTGTGATCAAGGTAGTAGCATATATGGAATGCCACCATACTCCGAGGTCTTCTACACAAACTGTCTATGGTACATGTCCCATCACGTGAATAGAGGTGTTGCGGTCAAACATGATGAAACATCGTCTAATTACTGGTCATTGATGTATACCATTAACAGACGCGAGAAATCCCACTAATGATGAAAATGGGTGTCAAGGTACCGAGTGCACCCAATAAGTGCAAATAGAGGTTTTGAGGTCAAACACTTGAAAAGTCCATCAATCAAGGGACATTGATGTATTCCTAAATATGTCAATCATGAGAGAACCTACCATTGATGAATGAAAGTCTTAAGGCACTTAACAGACTCTAGATCCCAATTCTAGAATAAATGATATGAAGTCGATGTAATGGAATCTATTGGAAATAAGGAATTAATGAATCCCCCATCAACCAACACGTGGCACAACAACAAGGCTGGATAATATGAAAGAAATCGGATGAACAAGATGTACATGAACCAGTAAACTTATACACCTCTCGTGTATACCAGATGCAAGTAGCATGCAAAAGAGACCCCTTGAATAGTAGCCAATGATGAAAAATACTAACAGGGGAGAGGAGATGACCAATAGGGTCTAATGGAATCCAAGACAAGACATGAATCCCATTATGTGAATAGATTTCTTGTCGTTGAACATAAGGGAAACCACTCAGTTAGCGACCAATGATGAGATGTCATCTACTGAGTTCAAGGTCACCTACCAATGATGAAAGTAGGCCTAGGGTTCTAGGTAGGACCACAACTCTATGATGTATAGGGGATGGGAGACATGCAAAGTTAATATAACTAAGGAATGGCCGACTCGTGCTAAAGAATTCCTTCGAATAAGAGTGCGAGGTAGATGGAGACACTTAGGAAACATAGACTCAATGTGAAATCTGGGACAAATCTATTACACAAGAGGTATCAACAAAGGCTCCATAGTGACTGCAAGTTTAACCAGTCGGTGGAGAAATATATAAATGACGAGTATAACTCCTAAGGTCATGCTAGAAACCTAATCCATGATGAATAGAATCATAAAGTATGATTTGTTAAAAGGTGACACAACAACTGCCAATATAAGAAAATATAATTTCTCGTCCGTCTTTTTATATTTTTTCTGAAAAGTTCAATGTTCCCATAAGTGACGGATACGTCCTAACACCAACGTTCTCAGTTTCTGACTAAGAATTATCAATTACCGGGATAATGGAACTTGGTGATGCTGAGGAACTATAATTATCAAATGACAATTGATCGATTGTCACGATTCTATATTGATAGGGAAAACACACAACAAAAAATGTCGATGACATGATTGCTTTCATGGCATAAATCAAGTTTGGATCGAGTAATACATTATAGTCAAGGGGCACTTCAACCACCTCAACCTCGAACGAAACATTCTTTCTCCCAGGTGGACCTGAAGGGAAGGATTAATGCCATATGGTCTAAAGAAATATCCATCAAAGTCTATCATGATAGTCATGGATTTAGCCAACACGGGAGACCCTAGGAATTTCCAACAGGTAAGAGACATCACATAGCTTGCAACACCTTCATCAATAACTGTACATTTAACAATGTTGTTCAAACACTCCACATGGAATTGAAAATCCACATGGTAAGGAAAGCGAGGTTGGACACTGTTAGTCTTGAACCTAACGACACTAGGGTGGTTCAGGTTAGTCGCTCCTAAAGAAGCTAAGAACGCTTTCCTTTATGAGGGACAAGTCTGAAGCACCTCTAAAGCTGTCATCACATAGGGAGTTTGGCCTAAATCCTCAAGAATAGAATGGTGTTGGGTGGCTTGGGAATTGGGATATTGACCCGAACGCTTCAAGACCCCTTTAGGAATGCATGGTATAATCTTAGGCTTGTCAATCTACAAAGGAATCCCCAGGGTGGAGGCTCTTTACCCATGGTTGGTTGCGACAAACCATAATAATGTCAACATGTCGCAACATGAACAACTGACATCATATTGATACAACCATGACCACTTTCCATGCCTAGTGGGTTTTGAATCCCACCAACACCACTTCTGGTGGCTGGAGTCCTCGAAGTCATGTTTTGATTATGTGGAAAGGGTCAATGAGCACAGATGGGATCTGTATGATGAACTTTGAGGCCTCCTCGATTCTAGGGCAGACATACATACAATGGTCTCCTCCACAAATCTTGCATGGGAATTTGACCTTTAATTTAGTCTTCTTGCCCCCCCTAATATTTTCTTCATTCTTGTCATAATTAACATTCTCCTTTTTATTCCCACCATTCTTATTATTCCTCCCCTTTTTCCTATTTCATCTAGGTTCCTGATTACACTTCTGGTTCAACGATTGCACAGAATGTGCATCTACCGATTAGGTGGGTATAGATGAAGCCATATCTTGTTCGATAGTAGACTGGTTAAGTAACAAATTCTGGATTTGATGTGTAACCTAGTCCATGGTTTTCGCACTTGTAAAGCCGATGATGCCATCGACATGTGGCCCGAGTTTAAACTTGGGATCATGATTTTACCTTGGAGCGTCAGGGACAATATCATAAAGGATCCTAGATTGAGCTTAAATCAAGTCTAACTGTTGATCTTGGAAAATGTCCTATTCGTCGGTTTTCACTCCAATTGTTCGAAACATGCTTCACAATATAAAGCGGTAAGGAATTAAGGAACCATTCCAATAAGAATTCCGGTGGAATGTTGGCCTTAATCAATTGCTTTCGTTTATCCAATCTTGGATATGGTTGAAAATATAGGTGGATTTTCCTTGCCGAAAGGTCGACAAGAGTTTGGTATCCACATTGTAGTGAACCGACAACTGAAAGTGATTAATAAAAAAAATGGCCAATTCAGTAAAGGTCTGGTATGTGCCCCTAGGAATATATATATCCCATTTCATAGCTGAACCCGTAAGGGTGTGTTGAAATATTCGTAATCGAAGAGAATCATGATTCAACAAATTCGTAGAGCACCATAGATTAAAATTCATAACATGATCAACATGATCCTCACTATTCTTACCTTCAAAATTCAGAACATCCAAAGGAAGTTTAGCAGGAACAGGAGGCCATGCTAGATTGTGACACATCGGGTCATTCGTGGGTCTAGATAGATTAGGAAATTTCAATGTAGCTAAAAATGGGAGCCTAGGTTGTGCCATTTGATTCCATGCTCCCTGGAAATATTGGTTATGATACGACTCGTTTTGGTAAAGGCCATGACCTTGACCAGTTGGATAGTAACCTCCTCTCATATGACCCATGTAAGGGTGTACGAGCATTTGGATTTAGGGAATTCCTTTAGAAGGGGGAACCATGTAACCAAAATTACTCGTATAGTGTACTAGATGACCCCCATGACACCTGGGGAGGCACGTACCCTCTAAACACTAGGACACCGGATGATCGGGGAACAATGTAACCAATGGGATCATAGCTTCTTGAGGGCACATTCACCATGAGAAATGCATTTGACGGAATAGGTGTAGGGGATGATGGGATGAAATAAGGAATGTAAGCTATAGACCCAACGTTCAGATATCCACCACCACCCCTAACAGGATGAACACTAGTGTGAATACCAGACGAAGGGGGTGGCCACCCACCAACAAATGGAGTAGAAGGAGGAATATGACCACCTCTGAACTAATATGCACCAGTGTTGTATTTGAAATTATTGACAGGTTTTCAACTTTCAATATTACTCATGTCCAAAGAGGATTAAATCTTATCGCTGATAATTTAGAAGCTTACGAAGCTAGACTAGACAAACATTTCATTTAAGACAATCCCAAATGTCCTGTAGTATCATTTGATCGTCCTCATATACTCGATAATGATGAATCATGGCAGGCTTTTGCTGATGATAAGTCACTTCATGCCTTTGTCACCAACCAAAATGACAAAGCTTAAAATTTTATAAACCTAGAACAAAACAAATTTCCAAAAGGTTTGAATGATTTAGAAGACATCTTCATTTCAAGTGATGCCTCAAAACAAGGTTCCTCAAAATAAGAGTCTAAAAGAAAAATTGATGATACCATCCCAGTTATTATAGGAGCTACTCACAACCCCAAGTTGTTATATATTGCGACCCCTTGTTCTACTTAGGAAATAGAGCACCTTATTGCTCTTTTCCATGAATTTAGCGATATGTTTTCTTGGTATTATTAATATTTGAGAGGATTTGACCCAAAAATTATCCAACATGCTATTCCAATTAGAGTTGATGCATCTCCAGTTCGACAAAGGCAAAGTCTAGTCAACCCAACCCTTGAGGCTACTATACACAAAGAATTGGATAAACTATTGGCTGCTAAGATTATATTTCTGGTCAAATACTTTGAATGAGGCGCTAATTTAGTTCTTTTTTGTAAAAATAATGGCGAAATTTGCTTATGTGTAGATTTCCATGCCTTAAATAAGGGGTGTCAAAGACAATTTCCCATTGCCTAATATGTAGTTAATTTTACAACAGGTTGCTGGTTCTCACATGATGTCTTTACTAGAGGGATTTTTTGGATATAATAAAATCCAACTTAAAAAATATGATAGGTACAAAACTACATTTAATACAGGCTCATTAGAGAGAATTTGAGGTCAAAAATGGGCCTCCTAAGAGATGTACTACAAAAATATAAGATATATTAAAATATTATGAGTTAGGGGTTTTATGGGATAGGTATATATGACAACTCACCTTCCACACTACTTTTTATGCACAATATAAATAACCATGGTTGAGTTACTTTTCTAAATCGACTATAAATAAAATGAATAAAATAACACTAGAATGATGTGACTAAGATTCATTGTAAATTCCCAAAAATTGATTGTCCTTTAAAATTTATTTGT
>LPNX010400014.1:609497-634577 GCA_001517045.1 Pseudotsuga menziesii | reverse complement strand
TAACAATAATATTATTTTATGAGAAAGTGTGAAATGACTTTTATTGTGAGTACTTCACTTTATGACTTAAAAGTACTTGTACCACTAACTTGGTTAACTATGGATTTTCATCCACCATAGAAAATGTGAAAAATAAACATTCTTAACTCATGCAATGCCACCTCAACCATGGGGGATGATGTCATCTACTAGAATGTAATTGGTTGATTTTTATAGTACATTTTGGTCCTTTTGAGGCCCATTTTTGACCTCAAATTCTCTCTAATGGAAGTACTTTTGACTTTGAACGAATTCCATTTGGTTTAATTAACGTTGGTGCAATTTTTTAGAGAGCCATGCATATTGTTTTTGACGATTTAACAGGCGTTATCATTCAAGTAATATCTTAATGATCTTATTGTTCATTTTATGTTTAGAAAGGACCATTTTCAACATTTACGCCAAGTATTTCTGTGTTGCACAAAATTTTGTATGTCCCTTCATCAAACTAAGTATGTTTTCTGTGGTTCATCCGGTAAGCTCCTTGGTCATGTGGTTTATGAAGAATGAATATGTATTGATCTTGAGACGGTCAAAGAAATCCAAAATCTCCCTACTCTTGATTTAAAGAATTCCATTCAATATTTCATTGGTAAAATTAATTTCGTGCACATGTTTATTCCTAATTTTTCATATATCATTAAACCCACCCATAAATTATTAAAAACAAATCAAATATTTCAATGGGATCCATGTACTAAAAATGCATTTTTAGAAATTAAAAGGGATATATCTTCTGCACCTGTTTTAGTTCCTCTTGATTTTAATAAAGACTTTATAATTGATACTAATGCAATAGAAGAAGTTATTTTAGCCATTCTCATGCAAAAAAATAAAGGCAATATTGAATAACCCATAACCTTTATGATTCAAAGTCTTTCTGAGTTAGCTACTTCTAATTCTTTGATTGATAAGCACACTTATTCATTGGTTAAAGCAATTGAGAAATTCTGACATCTGATTCTTGGTAAGCATACTCTAACGAAAGTACCCCTTCCAACAGTTAAAATTTTTTACTTTTAGAACTTATTTATCAGGCAGCTTAGCTGATTGGCTTACTAAGATATAGGAACATAGTCTCACTATTGTTATCGCTAATATAATAAGAGGTAGGGATTTCACGCTACATTTAGCCCAACATTTTACTCATTCACCCGATCATGAATCCGATGATGAATGTGATCCAAATTAGTTTTACATTGAATCTCAACACATTAAATTATTTGAACTTTTTTGGTACAAAAACATCATTTTCTTTTTAAAACATGAGTGTTGTCCTGATGGCCTAAATAAAAATGAGAGGAGGAAATTAAGGCTTTAGGCCACTAAATATGTTATCATCAATGCTTTCCTTTTCTAGATATCACCTGATGGTATATTATTACGTTATGTAGAGGATGTCATGTCAAATAAAATCCTTACATGGTTCCTCTGATGAGAGAATACATGTAGGAGGACATCTTCCTGCCAAAGCAACAAATTATTAAACTCTCAGGACAGGTTATTATTGGCCTAAAGTGTTTAAGGATTATTTTAAATTTTTTCAGTATTGTGACACTTGTCAATGAGTAGTTCCATTCATACTCTTCTTCTTACTATCTGCAAGGGAACAACCTCATAGACTCAACCAATAAACAACTAACCGAAATCTTAAAAAATATCATAGAAAAAAAACCTTGTTAAAGGCATCTTCAGTTGCCTTATGCCTTATGGGAAGATAGGACTACAACTAAATCTAGTATAGAAACCACTCCTTTTCAAATTCTCTATGGTCAAGAGACAATCATTCCTATTGAATTACAATGAGATTCTTATAGGATCACTTTTCAACAGGAAGAGTTAAAGAATCATATTTAAAACAACGGTTCCATACGCTTTTAGATTTAGAAGAGCAATGAGAACATGCTTTGAATAGAATTAAAAGTAGATAGCAATTGGTTAAGAGATACCTTGACAATCATGCTAAAAATGTGATATTTGAAGTATGCCAGAAGGTTTTTTTATGGGATTCAGTTCACGTAGACACAGGAAAACTCACCAAGTTCCAAAAGCTTTGGATAGGGCCTTATATGGTCGTTACAATAGTTGGAAAGAAATATTACCTGTTGAGTGATGAGGACAACAAAATCTTAGCATGCACTACAAATGGATCTCATCTTAAGAATGTTGATGTATTTGTAACTTCAGAATGTATTCACTTGTATATTTCATATATTGTATTTCATTGGTCTCCGATGTTCCTATCAGGAGAATCATTAATGAAATCAAGTCATGTAAAGTCATAGAGGTTAACCCTCCTTGTTGATCAGGGGGAAAAGTCCCCGTAGTTATGGGGCACTAGGGTTATTAGTATCTCCTAGAGAAGTCAGCCCTGGTAAGTGATTTTCAAGTCAGAAACTAGTATAAATAGAGAGTGATCCTCTCTATTTGAAACACACACTCACCCAGCTATAGTGCATAGGTGAGTTGAAGAGGAGCTCACACAAGTGAGAGAGCGAACAACTGTTGGAGATCATCTTTTTTGTTTTTGTGTTTTACTGCTGCTCATTCTATCTCTGAGGAAGTTGCGGGGTTTTCTCCTTTATGGTTTCCCCGAGGAAAATCCTTGTGTCTATTGTCTCTTGTGATTGATTGTTGTGCATGCTATTCTCTTAGATAAGATCCTAATATTGCTTAAATGATAAAAATCTAACATGGTATCAGAGCTAACCTGAGAAGAAGACACTGAGTAGCTGTAGAAGCTAGGGATTCTTAATTTTTTGGTCTCTCTCCATAGATCATCAAAAAAAGGAGGCTAGGATAACTCTCCATTGAAGGGCGCATCTTTCTGTTGAAGCAAAATTTGATTCCGGGCATT
This sequence comes from Pseudotsuga menziesii, assembly GCA_001517045.1. Lineage (NCBI taxonomy): Eukaryota > Viridiplantae > Streptophyta > Pinopsida > Pinales > Pinaceae > Pseudotsuga > Pseudotsuga menziesii. The sequence goes on along the minus strand of LPNX010400014.1, from coordinate 631,681 downwards.
TTCAGTCACTGGTGCGGGAAATTAGGGCTTTTCACAAAAGAGGAATTTTTGAGTGATCCTAGCATAGGATTTATCTCCTCCTAAAAATCAAAATTTAGAGACCAATATCAAAATTTTTGGTTGGGTAAAACTCCGGGAAAGTCAAACCCTAATTTGAGCTCGGACTAGAAAACCCTAAAATACTAAAACTAGCAGTTATGGTACATTCGATATATCTCGATATTGGAGAAGGATCAGAAGCCAAAAGTTTTATAGGCCAAAGAAAAGTTTGTTCTAAACACTGTGTAAACATTTCAATGTCAGATTCGCTATATACTGGGAGATATGATTCCTCCAAATCAGGGTTCTAGCCTATCCCAGGATTCATCCCTAAACAAGACACCTAGGGAAAATTGCCATATCTCGGGCTATGAAGGTCCAAACGAAGTTTTACAAGATGTTCTAGATAGGGAACATACTATAAATTATGTGGTAAAATTTTCAGGACCTGAAGGTGAAATAGTGACACGTGGCAGTCTGTACAAGTTCTCTATACTCAACAGTCCTAAAATAAGTCACTGTGAGAAAACTATTATAAGTCCCAATTGGTGAAACCAATTCTACTCAAACATGTGGTGTTGGAAAGAGAACAGAGGAGGATACCTCAGTATGAAATTTCAGACACTGAGGAATAGTAATTTTGGAGATACCATAGAAACAATATCAGGGATTTCTGCAGAAGAAATTGGAAAACTAGGGCTTCCTGTTCCGGGAGCTTCCCTCCATTGTTTTCAGAAAAAAGTACATTGGATAGATTTCCTTGAGAAGCGCATCTTTATATCCAATCAGATCTGAAAGATTCCAAGTTTTGAAAATTATGGTTTCTCTGACAAACCTTAGATTAGTTAGATCCAGAACCAGGACGAACACCTCAAATCGGTAAGATCTAATCTTTTGCTATTTACGTTTGAGGTTCTCATTTCAAAATGACCTATCACACTAGATTGATGACAAGCTCGGTGAAGCTTAAAACTTTCGAGCATGGAAGTATAATTTTTCACTGTTTCTTGAGGAAAATGAATTGGACACCTACATAAGTGGATAGGTTCTAGTTCCAGAGGGAGATGAGGCTAAAGCCTTACACAAGAAGAAATTTGTCAAGGCCAAGAGGATTATTGCTGATTCTATCAAGGATCACCTTATACTAGAAGTGTCTTCTCTAAAGACACCTAAAGAGATGTTTGATTTCTTGACCAAGATATTTGGGAAGATGACTTTGAGAAACCCATTGAAGATTGTATAGATCCATAATGTAGAGTCCATATAGTCATACTTTACAAGGGTCTCTCAAATCAAAGAACAAATTGAAGCAGTGGATGAAGAAGTGGAGAATGCAGAAATTGTGATAGCCACCTTGAACGGTCTCCCAGGATCATGGGATTCATTCATTTGAGGAATGTGTTCTAGAAGGAAGTGATTACTTTCAGCAGACTCTGGGAAGAGTGCATACAATAAGAAGCTCGACTCATAATAAGAGAAGAGAAGATGGGAGCAACTGAAGATCAAGCGCTCACGATTCAAAGAAGATCCCTCAAGCGATGATGAATATGAAGAACTTAATTCTTGAAGAACCTCTTATCCATCTTAGCATTTGAATAAGAAATGATGTTGTTATGAATGAAGAAGATGATGAAGCTGAAAGAAGGAGTCTACCCACGAAACAAATAAAGATAAGTGTTCAATTGTCATTTCATGATATTGTTTGGTTATGCATTTGTTTATATTCAGTTGATGTGTTATGCATGATAGAATGTTTTCATTAATGATAGTATACTACTAATATGCATGTGATGGGTAAGTAGCTCATGGTGCTATACAACTCTCCATTGCTTCTTATCTAGAATGAAACCTCTTTGCTAACAGATTGGATTAGTGCACAATCTAAATGATGTTGTGGTAGAGATGGAAGGCATCTAGAAAGTTTCAACAAGATATGGATGAATGTTGTATTGGCTAAAATAATTGCATGATTATATCTTTATGCACAAGAATTTTCCATTATGAATATGCCTTATGAAATGTTTCTAACGATTCAACTAATGCATTTGAATTGTAGGAAAGATTGCATACAATCACCTACAAGAAAACAAGGATGAGGCTTGTTCAGAAGAACAAGTGACGACAGTTCGAGAAATAATCCAAGATGAAGAATAATATGACGATAATTTCAAAGGAAGAAAGAGGTCTCAGACACAGTGCAGTTATGTGACACTGTTGAGTGACATCATAGATGCAGAGCCTTCCAGCTATGAAGAAGAAGCCCAGAAGAAAGGGAAGGAGAGTACCAATTCAAGAAGAATGATGTATAGGATGTGGTATCTGCAAGTTCCATCATGCAGTAGATGGAAACACCATGTGATACAAGGCAAGATTCGTAGCACGAGGCTTCTAACAGAAAGAAGGCATATACTACGAAGATACATTTGCAGCCACTAGAAGTTAAGAAACATGACAAGCAGACTCATGTGTGCAAATTAAAGAAGGCTTTGTACAAGCTCAGAAGGCACCAATGGGATAACACATACATGAGGAGCTTGAAGATTACCTAGAGTGATGAATATCTTAAACTTTTCTACAAGGTTGAAGATTAAACCGTATAGAGGATGACAAGCTCACATATGGGTGCAAGAAGAACACTTTCAAGATAGAGGATATTGGTATCCAGTGACCCTAGATGGATACATAGAATATTAGTAATCTACTTGTCACTCCGGTACATAATGTTTCAATACATCGAGTATGAAAGGCATAGGGAGAATGATGCTCCACTTCAGAGGGAGTGATTGCAGAAGATCCTGAGGTTCAACATGGTACGACAGGATGGATAGCTTACTAATGGCTCTAGGATTTGCTGAGAGTAAAGCGGATTCCAACTTTTATTGCAAGGTTAAAGGTGCAAGACTAATGATGCTCCTATTATATGTCGATGACTTGTTCTTGACAGAAAAAGTGGAACTCATTAAAGTTGCAAGAAGGAGACTTGTTGTCAAGTTTGAGATAAAGGACTTGGGTATGATGCACTACTTTCTAGGCAATGAGGTGTGGCAGAGTGCGGATGGAATATTCCTTAGACAAGGGAAGTATGTAGTGGAGATCTTGAAGAGGTTCGGGATGATGGAATGTAAGTCCATGGCCACACCTATGGCATCGAACTTGAAGGTATTGAGTGATGCTTCATCAGAGACGGTTGATGCCACGATGTATCATCAGATGATTTGTTCTTTGATGTACCTGACGAATATGAGACCAGATATTTGCTTTGCTATGAACACATTGAGACATGTTCACCTGATTGCTACAAAGCATATTCTGAGGTACCTAAAGGGTACTGTTTACTATGGGCTCAAGTATGAAGTGAATCAGAAAATTAAACTGGAGGGTTATGTAGATTCGGATTGGGCAGACAGTTCCATTGATAGGAAGAGCAATTCGAGATGCTTCTTCAGTATGAGATCAGGTGTGATCTGTAACATCCCCGGTTTTGACCCCGTTTGCATTAATATACATGATACATGTGTTGTAAATAATCATGGTGAGGAGATAAGGGAAAACGCCCCACCATCGATTTAGTTATGTTATGATTCGGATTGGAATGGTCACCGATGGTATATCGGGACATACGACATATATTAAATTGTGGGATCATGTAAATGTGCATTTTAATTAAATAACCCAACCAACTATGTTCACTACAACTAAATTGAGAAGGGGAATGATTCCAAAGGATAAGGAAGGGGAATGCTAAACCTTGAGCCCATGGGGGGAAAAGCCATGTGTCATCACCCTGTTTGTTTTGCTCACCTTCCCTTATCTCATCCAACCACCACTTTAATGTTCTGTTGAGTTGTTGAGGCAGTTATTGCTAGAAGTGGAGGGTGGCAGGACTGTCAGTATTTTCCACACACTCACTCCACCAGCCATCTCTCCACCTTCTCGTGGGTAAGGGAACCATCACTACGCCACTCTCTTAGCTGTTGGGTTCACTCTCACGCAGGGACGCGTAGGGGGCTGGTTCATCTTCCTCACACGGAGTTGAGTTAAGAAGGGGTGTGATTTCTTGTTTGGGGGTTCAAATTTCTCTCTCTCGCACCGTTTACAGGTATGTGGTTGTGTTCTTTCCTCCTAATCATGCATAGAGTCGGTGTTTTTGCCTCCACCATTGCCGGACTATGAAGGATTGCTATGGTTTTCTGTTGTTGTTTGTGGGCTATTGTTTTCCATATTTTGTTGGTTGCGATATCCGTTGTGAATTAGCTGCTGTAGGTTGCATGTTTTCCTTTTGCCCAGGCTGAGAGTCTGTTTACTCTTCCACTTTTGGGCTAAGTAACTTTGGCTGTCATTTCATTGTTGAGCCGAGGTTGTTGTTTTCCCCACGCTGTTCGATTGCTGTGAGTTCACCTACATTTTATTGGCTATGTTCTCTCTCACGTTTTGGGAGCAATTGTAGGTTACCATTGAGTCGTTTTGGCCACAATAGGGCCAAGAACGACTCAGGTGTGGTTTTCCCCTATTAAAGCTTGAATAGCTGTTTGGCTGTATGCATGCAGTGGTTTTGTCCTCGAATTGCATTGGAGTGGTGAATGAGGGGCTTGAGGTGCTTGATAAACCTGGTGGGTTGAGAACCACATAGATGGAGCTATTTAGTTGGATTTCTTCTCCACAACCCCTGAATAGTTCTGGAAGGGAGATTAGGGTCTGAGGCACTGCGTTGTAAAGAAAGGACTGATTTCCTTGTGTTGGGTGTGTGTGGGTGTTCTAGAAGCCAGGCTAGTTCTGGTGTCGGTGTCTGTAGCTCTTCAATGAGCTCACCAGCTTAGCATTTAGCCTTCCCCAACTCCTGGATGGCCTGATAAACCCAACTTCGTTGGCTTGGCTGATCTGTTGTTCGCCTGATAAACCCAACTGTGTTGGCTTGGTTGAACTGTGTACCCTTGTGGTGTTGTTATCCTTGGCTATGTGTAAGCCTGTTAGTTCCTTATTCCTTGGGGAATCATGCCTGGCTTGAGGGTGGTAGCATTGCTGAGAGATTAAAGAGCACGCGGACCTACGGTTGGGTGGAACGTTGCAACGACGTAGCTGGTTGCGGAACAATTTCTCTATAAGATGAGTATTCTTACCTAACTTGTGTCCGCAATTATAATTACCATTGATGAATGAATGATGATATACATGTTAAATGCTGATCTGTATATGCATGGGTATTGATTGATATGTTTTGCTCCCGTTGTGTATATGAATGATTATGCCTCGCAATATGTCTGTTGTTTTAAGTATCATGCTTCAGCATTACATATATGTATGTTCATGTTCATGGGGCTAGATCCCTGGATGATTTGATGTATAGTAGCGTCCTATTCGTTGGTCGGAGGGTCGGGGACGTTAGAGTGTGGTATCAGAGCTCTAGTTGCAGCATGGACCTGAATGGGTCATGAAAGACCAGATAGCAGAGGAAGGTTACCTTCTGCCCAGCAAAGATCATAGAACTTTCACAAAAACAACCTTGGTTTCAAAAAAATTTCTAAATGTTTGGCCATCGGCATATTGGAAAGCTTAGATGGATGGATCGTCGATGCTTAGCTGATTGAGCACTGCCGTTGCGGACGACTAGAGGACTATCATTCTGACAGATAGAGCCTCCGACCGCTGATGCCACGGAGGAAAGACGTTCCGGCAACCGACGCAGTGGAAAATTTTTGAAAAATTCTGTAAGTAACGAAATCATCGGCCATCAGAAGAAGTTAGTGGTTCGTGCGCCTGCCCTTGCGGAAGCCTACTGCACTAACCATCTGACGCATACAAGTTCCGACTGCCGATGATTGATGTGATTGAGCTCACCGATCGGAAACGAACAGTTGATTTGATCGGCGTTGGATAAGATATGGTTGAGCTGATACGACAACAAAGAGAATGTGAAGGATCACTGAAAATTAGTTGGTTGAACCGTTGATGACGACGGCAGAGTGAAATTTTTTAAAAATTTTCTAAGGCAAGAAAATCATCCACGATCGGTGGACGTTAGTGGTATTGATCACCGATGAACAACGGCAAGAATTAGTTGATCATGTGCCCGCCGTTGCCGCTATGTAATGGACTATTTTCTTGACGGATAGTTGCTCTGACAGCAGACGCAGCGAAAGACAAGAAGGAAAATTTGCAAAAATTTTCCTAAGTGAAGAAAACATCGGGCAATGTTAGTGGATTGGATCGCCGATCGGAAAAGGTTCAATGAAGATGAACCACAGTTGCGGCTGCTCAGTCAACTATTTCGCCGATGCATTAGTCTTCCACTCGTCGATGCCGAGGTGTTAGTGAATTATGGTTCCGATAACTATGGTGGGGTTTAATGCACGAGAGTGCCGACACTGTGGAAGTATGGGGGTTTAATCCTGTCCGATGAAACAACGGATCCGATCGCCGATCGAAAATGAATAGAGATGCCGCTCGGAAGAGTTAATGCCTGTGGAACTGCCGTTGCGGACGTCTAGAGGACTAGGTGTTCGATGGCAAAACGGGATGTCGCCACGACCGTCGACAATGTCGTGAGCTATGGAATACTTAGGAAGACTGTTGGCTGTCGTTGCGAAAAGCTTGACAACTAGCCATCCGATGCACAGAACCTCCGACCGTTGACGCAACAATTAGTCTACGTCATCGCCGATGAATTTTGGAGCAATAAACGATTATGCACCGATATGGTAGACGAAATTAGATTGACGAATTGTCGATGAGACTCGGGACAGTAGACCACTGCAGTCCCGATATGACAACAAGCAACTCGCCGATACAATGGAAGAAATTAGAGGTTTCAGCCACCGAAACACCACGGAGATAGCGGGGAAGAGGTCCGATTGGGCCTAAGGGAATTGGGGTTTTCAAGGGAAGTTCTCAGTGATTTTTCAAGTAGATTTCAGTAGACTATCAGTGGTCACAGGGATGAAAAGGAAGAGAGAATTTTTTTTTGTTTTAAGCAAAAATTGTGGTTTATGAATTTCCAAAAGAGGAAGGTAAGTAGTTTTGATTTATATTAATGACATGCATCTAACAGTTTGCTGCTAACACATTGCAGAAACATAGACAACTTCCAAGAGTAGTAATCCAGAAAGAACAGTGTGGTAAAGTAAGAGGTGGTTCAGTCATGAGAACCCATGATGGGTATGATGCTCGGGATTTGTACGAGCGTGCAAAAGATGCCATGGGAGAAAATGTCTGTAATGGAAATGATGACATAGAGTCTAATGGAAGGAGATTCCAGGGGACATCGTCCGAAGTTGCAGCCACCATGAGAATCTTGGTTAAAGCCCAGGAAGAGCAGCACCAGTTGAATGCTGCCATATTGCAGAGTTTGACAGACTTGCAGAAAAAGATAGATTCTGGACGAGGTACATCAAGATTGGAAGGCAGTAAGAGCAGTACTAGGAGAAGGATAAGAACTTCTAGTGGATCATCTGATTATGAAGAATCCAGCAAAGATACAAGTTCATCTTCTCATAAAAAGAAAAGAAGAAGGAACCATAGGGATCGCTCTTGAGATGAATTTAGGAAAGCTAAACCTCCTACATTTGATGGTGAGATAAAGACGGGACAAGAAGCTGAAGCTTGGCTTCTTGGGATAAAGATTAAGTGCTTTCAAGTGCAGGATTATTCAGGAAACATGAAGGTATGAGTTGCCATATTCAATATGAATGGAAGAGCATCCATTTGGTGGGAACACTTCAAGCAAGTAAAGAAGATTAGTGAAAGGAGACTAAAGTGGAAACAGTTCAAGAAGTATTTCAGGAAGAAATACCTCTTTGACAGGTATTATGATGACAAGATTAAGGAGTTGCATGAGCTGAGATTGGGAAAACAGACCATGGATGAATATGAAAATAAGTTTTTGGAATTGTTGAGGTATGTCCAGTACATCAGATATGAAAAAGTGAAGATCCAACGGTTTTTGAGTGGATTTCCTCAAGACTATGAAGATAGAATTGAGTTTTATGAACCTAGGACCCTTGAAGAAGCAATAAGGAAGGCTAAGTATTGCTATGAAAAAAGCAAAGGTAAACCTGATTACCATAAGGCATGGAAAGACAAGAAGAATGAGAAGTTTGACCAGAGAAGGAAAGGTTTCAAACCTTCTAGATTCAGGAATCAGCAGAAGCAACCATCCCAAGCTATGAGTAATCCAGTTGGAGTGACAGGTGGTAAGCCTAAAGAGCCACATCAGAATAAAGGTCCACTCAAATGTTGGAAATGTGAAGGACCTCACTTGCGCAGATATTGTCCACTTGAGAATGAAAGTGCAAGACCAGCTTACAACATGCAGGAAGCAGAAACAGTGGGTCAAGTAGCAAGGGTAGTCCCTAGAATTTATGCAGCACTGGAGGACCACCAGGCAGATCATCAGTCAACTGTGGTTGAAGTTGCAGGTAAGATTGTTGAACAATCTGTTTCTATTTTGATTGAACCTGGTTCCAGTCATAGTTACATCACTCCTAGAGTAGTGGAGATTTGTGCTTTTAAGAAGGTAAAGCATAGGAAATCTTGGTTAGTTCAGCTAGCCACTGGAACTAAGAGAAAGGTCAGTGAAGTGGTAGAGAAATGTCTGTTGGTCGTGAATGGATTGAGCACTTGTGTAGATCTAATTGTTCTACTGCTTGGTTCCTATGACGTTCTCATTGGAATGGATTGGTTAGAAGCTCACCGAGTGAAGCTTGACTATTACAATAAGACTTTTGAATGCACAGATGAAGAAGGAAACCCAGTAATTGTGAAAGGTATTCCAAAGGTAATTTCAGTAAGACAGGCATCAACAATGCAGTTGAAAAAGTTCTGTAGGAAGGGTTTCCAGTTGTATGCAGCTCATATTCTGGAACCAACAGGAGATGAGACTCCTAGGTTGGAGGAATATTAGGTGTTACAGGAATTCAAGGATGTGTTCCCTGATGAGATTCCAGGGCTTCCTCCAAAGAGGGACATTTATTTCACCATTGAACTAGTGCCAAGAGCAGCACCAGTTTCCAAGACACCTTATAGGATGAGTACACTGGAGATGCTAGAGTTGAAGATGCAACTGCAAGAGTTGTTGGAAAAGAAGTATATTCGGTCGAGTGTGTCTCCTTGGGGAGCACCGGTTCTATTTGTGAAGAAGAAAGACGGTACACTCAGGTTATGTATTGATTACAGGTAGTTGAAAAAGGTTACTATGAAGAATAAATATCCTTTGCCTAGGATCGATGACCTCTTTGATCAAATGAGAGGAGCAAAGGTATTTTCAAGGATTGACTTGAGGTCTGGTTACCATTAGGTGAGAATCAAGGATGAAGACATTCATAAGACAACCTTCAGGATGAGGTATGAGAATTATGAGTTTGTAGTGGTACCATTTGGCCTCACAAATGCACCAGCTACATTTATGTGCCTTATGAATAGTGTCTTCAGTAAGTATTTGTACAAGTTTGTTCTTATTTTCCTTGATGACATTCTTGTTTATTCTAAGAATGAGGAAGAACATGAAGATCATTTGAGACTGACATTACAAGTGCTCAGGGAACATTAGTTGTATGCAAAAGTAAGCAAGTGTGACTTCTACAGAGATAGAATTCAGTACTTGGGTCACATTATCTCAGAAGAGGGTATATCAATAGACCCCGAGAAGATCGAAGCCATTATGAATTGGCCTATTCCAAGAAATGTGACGGATATAAGATCTTTTATGGGACTTGTAGGATACTACAGGTGATTCATTAAAGGATTTTCAAAGGTTGCACATGCCATCACTTCTTTGCAAAGGAAGGGAGTAAAGTTCAAATGGACTTCAAAGTGTGAAGAAAGCTTCCAGTGGTTGAAGAATATTCTCACCAGTGCACCAGTATTGAAGGTTGCAGACCCAGAGAAAGATTTTGTGGTATGTATCGATGCATGTAGACAACGGCTTGGAGGAGTCCTTATGCAGGACAACCACGTGATATGTTATGAGTCAAGAAAGCTGAAAGAGCATGAGAAGAACTATGCCACTCATGATCTAGAGCTTGCAGCCATAGTACATGCTCTCAAGATGTGGAGACATTACTTGATGGGTAGAAGATTTGAACTCAGAACATATCACTATGGACTGAAGTATTTGTTTGATTAGCCTACTCTGAATGCTAGGCAAGCGAGATGGCTGGAAATTTTATGTGAGTTGATTTCGAAATCAAGCACATAAAAGGAAAAGAAAACAAAGTAGTTGATGCACTCAGCAGGAAGGTACAAGAAATGCATGTGGCATCTCTTAGTATTTTCCAATCAGACTTGAGGCAGCAGATTGGTAATCATGTTGCTGGAGATGAATTGTATGAGTAGGTAAAAGACAAATTGCAGCAGCAAAGTCTTGAGAAGAAGTATAAGGGATATAAATTGGAAGAAGTTGGACTTCTCACTTATAAAGGAAGAATTTACATTCCGAATGTAGCAGATTTGAGGAGAGTTGTTATGGATGAAATCCGTCAAGCTCCGTATTCTGGTCACCCAGGGTACCAGAAGACAATTGCTACAGCTAGAAAGTAGTACTTTTGGCCAGGAATGAAAAAGGACATGGCTGAATACATTTCAAGGTGCATGAAATGTCAACAGGTAAAGGTTGAGCATCAACATCCCACAGGTTTGTTGCAGCCTTTGCCAGTCCCAGAATGGAAATGGGAAGTTATTTCCATGAATTTTATTACAGGATTGCTGATGACTTGGAGAGAACATGATTCCATCATGGTTGTGGTAGACAAGTTGACAAAGGCATCACATTTTATAATAGTGAAGTCTACGCACAAGACTGATGACATTGTAAAGATTTTCATGAAGGATATTTTCAAATTGCATGGATTGCTGAAGGAAATAGTCTCTGACAGAGATGTCAAGTTCACTTCCAATTTCTGGAAGGGATTGTTTGCAGATTGGGGCACAAAGTTAAACTTCAGCACTGCATACCATCCTTAGACAGATGGGCAGACCGAAAGAGTTAATCAGGTGCTTGAAGATATGCTTCGCATGTATGTGATGGACAAACCAACCAAGTGGGAAGATTACTTACACTTGGTAGAGTTTGCTTAAAACAATGGACAACAGGCATCCTTGGGGATGAGTCCGTATGAAGCTTTGTATGGAAGAAGGTGTAGGATGCCAGTGACTTGGGATAACCCAGTGAACAGAGTTGTGCTTGGACTATAAATGCTCAAGGAAATGGAGCAGGAGGTTGTAAATATCAGACAGAATTTTAAAGCAGCACAGGACAGACAGAAAAGCTATGCAGATAAGCATAGGATGAACAGAGAGTCAGTGTTGGGGATCATGTTTACCTCAGAGTGAAAGCAAAAAAAAGTTCCTTGAAGCTTGGAAGTTGTGCCAAGCTGTCACCTAGATATTGTGGGCCGTTTGAAGTGCTTGAAAGAATAGGGCCTGTTGCATATAGACTTGCATTGCCTGCTAGTACTAGAGCTCATAATGTTTTTCATGTTTCTTTGCTTAAGAAATATGTACATGATCCTAACCATGTGATAAATTGGGATGTGATTCAGGTGGAACTCGAGGGAGAGTTCCAAATCGAGCCAATGCGCATCCTTGATAGGAAGGTCACAATGCTCTGGAACTGAGCCATAGGGCAGGTAAAGGTGCAATGGGAGCATTACGGACCCAAAGAGGCTACGTGGGAGTTGGAGGATGCCATGCAATTGGCAAATCCATTTTTGTTCGATCCTGCAGAACACTGAGGCAGTACCAGTGTAGCATTTTGTTCAAATTTTGTAAAGCACTGAGGATAGTGCCATTGAAGGGGGTGGGGAATGTAACATCCCTAGTTTTGACCCTGTTTGCATTAATATACATGATACATGTGTTGTAAATAATCATGGTGAGGATCTAAGGGCAAAGGCCCCACCATCGATTTAGTTATGTTATGATTTGGATTGGAATGGTCACTGATGGTATATCGGGACATACGACATATATTAAATTGTGGCATCATGTAAATGTGCATTTTAATTAAATAACCCAACCAGCTATGTTCACTGCAACTAAATTGAGAAGGGGCATGATTCCAAAGGATAAGGAAGGGGAATGCTAAACCTTGATCCCATGGGGGGAAAAGCCATGTGTCATCACCCTATTTGTTTTTCTCACCTTCCCTTGTCTCATCTAGCCACCACTTTAATGTTCTACTAAGTTGTTGAGGCAGTTATTGCCGGAAGTGGAGGGTGGAAGGATTGTCAGTCTTTGCCACACGCTCACTCCACCAATTGTCTCTCCACCTTCACGTGGGTAAGGGAACCATCACTACGCCACTCTCTTGGCCGTTGGGTTCACTCTCACGGAGGGATGCGCAGGGGCGCGGTTCATCTTCCTCATGCAGAGCTGAGTTAAGAAGGGGTGCAATTTCTTGTTTGGGGGTTCGCCTTTCTCTCTCTCGCACCATTTACCCGTCTGTGGTTGTGTTCTTTCCTCCTGATCACACATAGAGTCGATGTTTTTGCCTCCATCATTGCCGAACTATGAAGGATTTCTATGGTTTTCTGTTGTTGTTCGTGGGATGTTGTTTTCCATATTTTGTTGGCTGCGATATCCCTTGTGAATTAGCTGTTGTAGGTTGCATGTTTTCCTTTTGCCCAGGCTGAGAGTCTGTTTACTCTTCCACTTTCGGGCTGAGTAACTTTGGCTGTCATTTCATTGTTGAGTCGAGGTCGTGGTTTTCCCCATGCAGTTCGATAGCTGTGAGTTCACCTACATTTTATTGGCTGTGTTTTGTCTCACGTTTTGGGAGCAGTTGTAGGTTACCATTGAGTCGTTTTGGCCATGATAGGGCCAAGAACGACTCAGTTGTGGTTTTCCCCTGTTAAAGCTCGAATAGTTGTTTGGCTGTATGCATGCAGTGGTTTTGTCCTCGGACTGCATTTGAGTGGTGAATGAGGGGCATGAGGTGTTTGATAAACCTGGTGGGTTGAGAACCACATAGACGGAGCTATTGAGTTGGCTTTCTTCTCCACAACCCCTGAATAGCATTGGAAGGGAGATAAGGGTCTAAGGGACTGCATTACAGAGAAAGGACTGATTTCCTTGTGTTGGGTGTGTGTGGGTGTTCTAGAAGCCAGGCTGGTTTTGGTGTCGGTGTTTTTAGCTCTTCAATGAGCTCACCAGATTAGCATTCAGCCTTCCCCAACTCCTGGATGGCCTGATAAACCCAACTTTGTTGGCTTGGCTGATCTGTTGTTCGCATGATAAACCCAACTGTGTTGGCTTGGCTGAACTGTGTACCCTTGGCTATGTGTAAGCCTGTTAGTTCCTTATTCCTTGGGGAATCATGTTTGGCTCAAGGGTGGCAGCATTTCTGAGAGATTAAAGAGCACGCGGACCTACGGTTGGGTGGAATGTTGCAGTGACATAGCTGGTTGCGGAACAAGTTCTCTATAAGATGAGTATTCTTGCCTAACTTGTGTCCACAATTATAATTACCATTGATGAATGAATGACGATATACATGTTAAATGCTGATCTGTATATGCATGAGTATTGATTGATATGTTTTGCTTCCGTTGTGTATATGAATGATTATGCCTTGTAATATGTCTGTTGTTTTAAGTATCATGCTTCAACATTACATATATGTATGTTCATGTTCATGGGGCTAGATCCCCGGATGATTTGATGTATAGTAGCATCCTCGTAGGTAGTCGAAGGGTCGGGGACATTACATGATCTCTTGGTTTAGCAGGAAGGAGTCCTGCATGGAGCCGAGAACAACCGAGGAAAAATATGTTGCCACTTGCTTGGCTACTTGAGAGATAGGAGCAATGAAGCTCCAGTATGTGATCCAGATTGATATCTTTCGAAAGAGGGAGTTCTAGCATAGCTGGTGAGACAGGTTGTCTGAGCATAAAATATTGTCGAAACTCATAGGTGGCCCAGATGTAAACAATCATGTAGGTTGTCATAGGATGTAATCGGTCCTAGCGAAGCTCGCAGGTTATCCTTGGATGTAATCAAGCCTGATGTGATTTTATGCTAGAAATGGCTAGAGTGAAGTTTGAGTACTTCAGAAGAGAATCTTGGTGTTCTCCAGATTGAGGTTCCTTCCAAGGGGAAGTGATGAGTTTGAGATCCATTTTGACATGGTGGTTGTCTATGCCTCCCATGTTCGAATGTAAGTGTTGAGCCTTTTTGACATGGTGGCAGGAACAACCTCCCATGGTCAGATGTAAGTGTAGAGCCCTTCTGACATGGTGGTAGGATTGGTTCCTCCCATGGTCAGATGTAAGTGCAGATCCCTTCTGACACGATGGTAGGATTGGTTCCTCCCATGGTTAGATGTAAGTGTAGAGCCTTTCTGACATGGTGGTAGGATTGGTTCCTCCCATGGTCAGATGTAGCACAGAGCCTTTCCCTGGATGGTATATGGTGTATCCTACCATTCCGATGGATGTAAGTGCAGAGCCTTTCCCTAGATGGTAGATGGTGTGTCCTACCATGTCGATGGATGTAAGTGCAGATCCTTTCCTTTAATGGTAGATGGTGTGTCCTACCATGTCGGTGGATGTAAGTGTAAAGCCTTTCCCCAGATGGTAGATGGTGTGTCCTACCATGTCGATGGATGTAAGAGCATAGCCTTTCCTCGGATGGTAGATGGTGTGTCCTACCATGTCAGTGGATGTAAGTGTTGGGCTGTTAGCTAGAATATTTCACCTTCTGCGGAAAGTAAGGTGCTCCATTGGTCTGAATGGTTCAGATCCAGAACAAATGAAGGACAAAGGTTGAAGACTCTCCCTGGATACCATAGATACCTGAAATGTAATGCTTCGATGGTAACCCTGTGTACCTGCAATCAGCTTAAACACACAAACACATCAAAGATTCTAGAATATGATCTACTAATCCATGTTAGTGACTAAGGAATCTAACAACATACATGTGAAATCAAACAACAACGATAATGTGGGATGGAAATCATCTTTGTATTAATATAAAAATGGATAAGTTTACAACCAATCAAGCCTTAGTGTTGACATGCATCTCCATGAAACCAAGCACTCTCATCCCCATAATCTCTGAATTTAGGTCTCTATGCTCTCCAATGGATTGGGCCAAGTGATCAATCCAACAACATAACAATACCTTTAGAGTTCTCCTCATCAACCATAGATATGAGCTTGTATTTATAAGGCTCAATGGATAGGGATGGTTGAGAGATTAGTGGATGAGGTGGCCTCTAAGATCCTAGAATGAGGGATCTTGAGCTCAACTAACCCACAATGATAGGGATAAGGGAGGACACGAGGCTCATCATCTAGAAGCCTCGAGAAACTTCTCTTTTTCCCTTTTTACCCATGGTATCACGTTTCTCCTTCAATGACAGAGCGGTTCTGGTAAGAAACGCTTATGGACTAAGGGCCATAAGCAGTGGCACCACTTGTGGACAACAAGGGATAGGCAATGCGAATAAGGTACCACTCCTAGACAACAGGGAAAGCACGGTGCTGGGAATTTTCATGAAATATTGACAATTAGCATGGGTTTCCACTCCAAGTGTTGGGATTAAGGGAAAATAGGTATGTCAAAGGTCTTATCACATGATGATGATAGGATTTTGGTATAACAGGATGCCCCCCAAAGCATGAGTCTTAGAGGGATACGATAAACGAGAGCTTTGAGAGAACAAGTCATTGCTACGAGGTGGAAATGTCGGCTCGATCGGAGCATGTTGTCAAGTAGGCATCTGTAGTACATTAGTATGTTGACTCATAGACACAAGTAACTAACTCATGGATGCAGACCAATACAAGGTAGATCCATGAGAGGAATAAACAAGCATGGCTACTAGAATATAGCGTAGATCCATGTGATAGAGGACTCAAACTTGGACGTAGCTACCAGACATACAAATTTAGATCTATGTCATACAGACGCAAATTTGAGCATAGCCATGACCATACAAATGTGGATCCATGCTAGATATACAAAACTCCATTGCAACCTGGGGAAAGCAATGAACGCTTTAAACAAATACCCAGGGTCTTCGTCTCATCTTCCACAAAGTACAATTCTATCCATGTGATTACAATAATCTGAAGTCGAACATCGTAGAAACCACTTGATTACTGGCCAATGATGTGAACTGTTAACAAGTGCGAGGGAGATCACCATTAATGTCAATGATTCCCAAGGTACCCTAGTAAAATATACTGGGTGTGAATAGATGTCCTGATGTCGAACACCCAGTCGATTCTATCGATCAAAGGCCAATGATGTGAACCTATGTCGAGAGTGAGAGAATTTGTCATTAAGGCATACAGATCTCAAGGTACTAAATATTGTTTCTAAGGCTATTTCTCGGATGATGAGCTGATGTCGATGGGAAAAGTCTCGTTGAAGGAGGACCATGATGGGTCCCACATCGACAACACGAAACTCAGAACATAGTTCTGGAACGATGTGAATGTAGTAACCATAATACTGACTCAAATATACTGACACAAAGACTGTGTAGACTACAGAGGTAAAAATTCTTCAAATCCCCTTTGAACATCGGGCGGCATGACAAAAAGACTTGGCAGCATGACTGGACGGGACAGACACACAATGCGACAGTGGACAATGCATTCTTTTGAAAGACTCAAAGGAGTGACATGACTCATGAAAGTGGATCATCACGGAGATCAGCTGAATACCCAATTGACTGACATGATGTGCAGACAAGTTCCATGTTCAAAGGTAACGACAAACAACTAGGTAGGGAGTCTGAGAGCACGGGACCCCCGGATGTTGAGGTGGGTCCAGGTCATGGCTTGTACAGGAGTAGGTAGGGGAAGGGTGAAGTTCGGTGATCCGTTCTTTAGATGGCTCCGAGATCAGATCCTCATGGTTGAGGATTATGCTTACCCAGGTGCGGACTTCACCGGAGATCCTGACCTAATAATCCATGTATGTTGTTATATTCCTTAGTCACTAACATGGATTAGTAGATCATATTCTGGCAGCTTTGATGTGTTTGCGTGTTTAAGCTAATCAAGTGCGGACTTCACCGGAGATCCTGACCTACCACTCCCACCTGGCGGGCAGTGGGGAGACATCGGTAAGAAGCAAGAAACCCTAGGTGCGGACTTCTCCAGTCATGAATATGATTAGATCAGTTATTAGCTGATTGGTTTACCAAATCCTTGTTGCCTCCTATTGCCCAAGATGTGTCTATGGGTGGTTTCGTTACTGAAGAGCAGGCTATTAGTCGGGCTCAGTACCTAGACTTGGTTTATTCCTAGTCTGGAACTCTTTATGACCTGATTCCTCAAGCTCCTCACCCTATCATCGATCCCACCAAGCCACCAACAAAAGTACCTATTGATGGGATTGTTGGCTCAATCTAGTCCGCATCCACAGTGAAACCTACCAAACAACCCCAAACTACCACCCCTACTCCTTCGAATCCTAAGGTTTCCGCCGAGGTCAACTCTATTCAAAGTACTCAAACCTCAGGTAATGATAAAAAGAAAGGTACAGATAGAAATAAAAAACCTGGAAACCAACAGGAGATTCCAAGACCAACCTACAGTGATAATGATAAAGGGAAAACGAAGGAAAAATATCCTTGTTTGCTATGTGGAGGCAACCATTTTTCAAAGGAGTGTCCTCGTGAGGACGAAATCTCCCAGTTTCTAAAGTCCAATCCCGCACCTGCAGTACTTACGGATCCTTTCCCCTCTCAGCAACAACTGATAGACCACATGTCTAATCAGGGTAACTCTAGTTCATCAAAGGAAATTCGTATGATGTCCTCAGATACCATCAATCTGCAAACTCGAAGTCATAATTATGACAAACCCGCAGATAAGAAAGAAGATCATCCTTCTTGAGGGAAAGCTCCCTCTACTAGTTCTCTAGAATCCTCGTCTACTATCCCCTTATCTATCGAGAATCCTACTCTGGACATGATTTTGCGTCCACCTAAGAGTACTCTTCGGAAGGCTGTCTTTAATCCCAATTCCCGAGCTGCTCAATTTTATAATGTGATTGAAGACCTTGCTCAGGCACCTTGTGCAATGTTTACCCTAGAAGTACTCCAAATTTTCCCTACACATCACAAAAACTTGTTGACAGCATTAGGAGATTTAGACTCAGATAACACCAACTTGATTAATTTCAATGTTGAGAACTATAAGCCTAGATTACCGCATAAACTTGCTTTTCAGATCATTACGAAAGTAGTGGGAAAGAAATTTTTTCGAACGGTACTAGATGAAGGAGCTTCGACCTCGGTTTTGTATCTATCTTGTTGGAAGGCTCTCGGTTCTCCTGAGCTTGTAACATCACCTATGACCTTCAAGGCCTTTGACAGATGGGGTTTCCAACCCCATGGTCTCATATCATCCCTAGCTGTCGAGCTGGAGGGGAAAACCATTTCCATTCAAGTAGAAGTGGTAGATGCCCCTTTAGATTACAACCTCCTTCTAGGAAGAAATTGGTTCTATGCCATGACTACTGTCGCCTCAATAGTATTCTGAACAGTCTAATTTTTGCATCTAGGGAGAATTGTTACTATTGATCAGCTTGATTTCTATACGCCGGATGTTACTACCTCCATGACTAGTAACATCCCCATGTTAGGCCAGTCCCCTCCTCCTTACCAGTCGATTGGGGTAGGCATGTTGAAGGATTCATCCCTGATGGGGATTTTTCCATCCACTCCTCCTAGCACGGATACCACGACAGTCCATATGATCACCTCATTTGATTATGAGCCTAAGGGTAAAAAATTTGTTGAGTCCACACGAAGCTATGTATGACACCATTCAAACCTTTTTCGATGATCACACGGATGACCTTCATCTAGTGGCTTTAGATCCTTACCATTTACCATACTGGTTAGAGCCATCTCTTCCTGTTCTAGATTATCTCTCTAAGACTTTTCCTTCCGATGAGTCCATTATGGATATCATGAATACAGATGAGTCCATTTGGGAGGATCACCATCATAGATCCATGTTCCTCCCCAAAACCAGTTCGGTTAGCCATGATTTTGCATCCTTGTTTCCCACTAATATTGTCAAAGTACCCCAAAGTCCTATATTGTTGCAAGATATAGATTTTGAAGGAAACCTTTGCAACATTACTCAGACGAATCCGATTGACATATCAGCCAAGCCTGATACTATCGAGCATATTCATGTTGGGAAGAACTGCTCAGCAAATGAATCTGAAGCATACAAGGCACTTTTTAAAGAATTCTGTGATATTTTTCCCTATTCCTATGAAGAGATGCTAGGGATTGACCCATCCATCTATGCTGGAAGTGTCATCTTTTCATTCATGGATGGCTTCTCTGGTTATAATCAGATTGAGATATTACCCTCCGATCAGCATAAGACGGCATCCATTTTCCCATGGGGAACCTTTGCATATAAGAAGTTACCTTTTGGCTTGAAAAATGCTGGAGCCACATTCTAGCACACGATGTTCTATGCGCTTCACGATATTAAACATATTGTTGAATCGTACCTTGATGACCTCCCCGCTAATTCGCAGCGACAGGAGGACCACCCTGGTCATCTTAGAGAGATATTATTGAGATGCCGTCATTATAATATATGGCTCAATCCACATAAATGTGTTTTCTGCATTGAGATGGGACGTCTGCTAGGTTTTGTGGTATCCAAAGATGGCATCCAGATTGATCCTTTGAAAATTGCTGCTATTTTAGATCTACCAGCCCCAACTAATCTCCTTGAACTCCAAAGTTTGCAAGGGAAGGCAAACTTTCTCCACCATTTCGTGTGCAATTTTGCAGAGAAAACGCATGGTTACATGCGTCTCCTCAAGAAGAACACTCCATTCTTTTGGGATGACCAGGCCCAACACGCCTTTGATAATCTTAAGCACATTCTGATGTATTCACCCATGATACACCCCCCAGATTATTCAAAGGAATTTCTCTTGTATATTGCTGCCTCTGCTACTACCATCGCTATGGTTTTAGTGCAAGAAAATCTCCACGATCAGGAACACGTGATTTATTATGCCAGTAAGAATCTCATGGATTCTAAAACTCACTATTCACATGTGGAAAATTTAGCATTGGCCATGATCATTGCTGTACAAAAGTTTCATCACTACATTATACTCCGCACTACCACCGTATTGGTAGACCAGAACCCGATGTATTACATCCTGACTCGTCAGGTGCTCGGGGACAAGTACTCCCATTGGATAGTCTCACTTCAGGAGTTTGATCTGGAATTTTCCAAAGCCACATCAAAGAAATCCTTGGTTTTTGCCGAGCTTATGTGTGATCTTCCCTATGCTTCGACGAAATCTGAGCCCAGTGATTCATTTCCGGATGAATTCTTGTTCCTGAATAGCACTACCGATCCTTAGTATGGATATCTGCTTATTTATCTCCAAACACAATGATTTCAACCACATTTATCTCGCGATGATCACCGCCGTATCCGTCACCACGCGAAATACTATCTCATCCTGCATGATACCTTGTATAGACGTGGGATTGACTCTATTCTCCGGCGATGCCTCACCCATGAGGAGGATGAACATGTGTTGAATGATTGCCACTTTGGAGCATGTGGCGGTCATTTATCTGGGACGGCTATAGCCCAGAAAATCCTTCACACTGGCTATTTCTGGCCTTCCATCTTCAAAGACTATCATGAGGCTGTTAAGAAATGCCCACCTTGTCAACATTTTTATCCTAAAAAGCACACCCATCCTGCTCCGCTACACCCCGTCATTTCCATTGGCCCATTTGCCAAATGGGGGATTGACTTGATGCATTGTAAGCCTACCTAAGCCGGGGGGCATGGTTACATCATCATAGCCGTTGATTATTTCACAAAATGGGTTGAGGCCATGCCTACATATGCAGAAGATGGTAAGACTGCCGCTCTCTTTTTGTTCAATCATATCATAGCTAGATTTGGAGTTCCATAGTCCATTGTTACTGATCACGGATCCCATTTCCGTAATCAAATGATGGAGTAACTAAGTGCCAAGCTAGGTTTTCACCATGAAAACTCTATGCCATATTATCCACAAGCTAATGGTCAGGTAGATTCCATTAACAAAGTTTTGAAAACTATGCTTTGTCGGATGGTTGGAGATCATAAATCCAACTGGCACCATGTTATTTTCTCTGCTCTTTGGGCTTATTGAACTTCTGTGAAAACAACCACTGGTTTCACACCATTCTAGCTTGTCTATGGACTCGAAGCTGTCTTATCGATTCAATGTCAGATTCCATCTTTACAACTTGCCATCGAACTTCTCCCAGACACTTCCGCAGAGGAAGAAAGATTTTTGTACTTGAGTAACCTTGACAAGACTCAGAGAGATGTTGCCTTGGCTAATTAGGCACATAAGAAACACGTTAAGGCATAGTATGATAAATCTGTCCAACCTTGTGTCTTGAACGAGGGTTACCTAGTCTTGACTTATGATTAGAGATATGACAAACTAGGGAAGGGTAAGTTCGAGTCCATGTGATACGGACCTTTTGTTATTTCTAAGGTGTTCGAGAAAGGAGCTTACGAGCTCATTGATTATGATGGAATCCCTTTGGGGCAACCTCACAATGGGTTGTACCTAAAAAGGTACTATGCCTAGGTCTTTCTTGGATAGTATCTTGTATATATGTATATATGTATCTTTCAGTGTGCTTTTAGTATTTTCAAGATGGTTTTGAGTTTAGTGTCCGCATCTGTTTATGCCATGTTTTGGTAATGCATATGGCTTTCTACGGCTTCGCTGATGGTGCTTTCCGCCACACCTTGAATATCGCCTCGGCTGCTTGGGTCCTCTATTCCAAAGCTGAAGATTTGGTCAGTTCAGGAGCGGTTTGTATAGGTCCCGCTACTAATAACATCGTCGAGTATGAAGCAGTCATCGGCCTTCTGATTGAAGCTGCCTCCCAGGATGTTCATGATCCAGTAGTCTTGATGGACTCACAACTCGTGGTTTGTCATTTAAACCATGTTTACACCATTAGAAACCCCGTGCTCCACCACCTCTTCCGAAGGGTACGTTTGCTAGAAATGTCATTTGAAACCATCAATTATAGGCATATCCCTAGGGAACATAATGTAGTTGTTGACTCATTAGCTAATTACATGCTAGATTGGCATATTTCCCATTCATGATGTTAA
>LPNX010400014.1:568122-609418 GCA_001517045.1 Pseudotsuga menziesii | reverse complement strand
ATATATATATATATATATATATATATATATATATATGAAAAAGTTTACAAAAATAGGTCCCGAGGCCTCATCTGAAGCACATAGGATTTCAGGCAAAATCATCATACAAAATCCTGAAGCTGTCAAGTTTCAATACATATCTCATACACTAGTGGTGCTCGTGATAGCACATCACTGCTTGAGCTACCCTACATAGCAGCCTACTGAATCGACTAGGTACTCCCGCTGTGGATCTCTGATATCTCATTGGGAGGTCATCAATGTCAGCGTCTGGGATATCCTAGGTCAACCTCTCCAGTTTTTCCTCTAGCTCCCCGATGATATCATCACCCCATGGTATAGAGTGGGCTCCAACTCGCCTGTCCAATGGAGAAGCTCCTCCAGGTCATGTTGCTCCAACATATGCATGAGAATATACATGTCTCATCACTTAACATAAAAAATATAAAACATCAAAAAACATAAAAACATTTCATCCATTTTAGGGTTTCTTGCGTCTTATCGATGTCGCCCCACTGCCTGCCAAGTGGGAGTGGTAGGTCAGGATATCCGGTGAAGTCCGCACCTGATTAGCTTAAACACACAAACACATCAAAGCTGCCAAAATATGATTTGCTAATCCATGTTAGTGACTAAGGAATCTAACAACATACATGTGAAATAAAAAAACAACAATAATGTGGGATGGAAATCAGCTTTGTATTAATATAAAAATGGAGAAGTTTACAACCAATCAAGCCTTAGTGTTGACATGAATCTCCATGAAACCAAGCACTCTCATCCCCATAATCTCCGACTTTAGTTCTCTATGCTCTCCAATGGCTTGGGCCAAGTGATCAATCCAACAACATAACAATACCTTCAGAGTTCTCCTCCTCAACCATAGATATGAGCTTGTATTTATAAGGCTCAATGGATAGCGATGGTTGAGAGATTTGTTAGCTGGATTATTTCACCTTCTATGGACAGTAAGGTGTTCCACTGGTCTGAATGGTTCAGATCCAGAACAAATGAAGGACAAAGGTTAAAGACCCTCCCTGGACGCCGTAGATACCTGGAATGTAATGCTTCGATGGTAACCCTGTGTACTTGCAATTAGCTTAAACATGCAAACACATCAAAGATGCCAGAATATGATCTACTAATCCATGTTAGTGACTAAGGAATATAACAACATACATGCGAAATCAAACAACAACAATAATGTGGGATGGAAATCAACTTTGTATTAATATAAAAATGGAGAAGTTTACAACCAATCAAGCCTTAGTGTTGACATGCATCTCCATGAAACCAAGCATTTTCATCCCCATAAGCTCCGAATTTAGCTCTCTATGCTCTCCAATGGCTTAGGCCATGTGATCAATCCAACATCATAACAATACCTTCAAAGTTCTCCTCCTCAACCATATATATGAGCTTGTATTTATAAGGTTCAATGGATAGGGATGGTTGAGAGATTAGTGGATGAGGTGGCCTCTAAGATCCTAGAATGAGTGACCTCGAGCTCAACTGACCCACAATGATAGGGATAAGGGAAGACACGAGGATAATCATCTAGAAGCCTCGAGAAACTTCTATTTTTCCCTTTTTACTAGGGTACCGTGTTTCTCCTTCAATGACAGAGCGGTTCTGGTAAGAAATGCTTATGGACTAAGGGCCATAAGCGGTGGCACCGCTTGTGGACAACAAGGGATAGGCGGTGCGAACAAGGTACCACTCCTGGACAACAGGGAAAGCGTGGTGCTGGGAATTTTCATGAAAGATTGACAATTAGCATGGGTTTCCACTCCAAGTGTTGGGATTAAGGGCAAATAGGTATGCCAAAGGTCTTATCACATGATGATGATTGGATTTTGGTATAACATGGGCCTTTCCTCATATGGTAGATGGTGTGTCATACCATGCAGATGGATGTAAGTGCTGAGTCTTTCTGACATGATGATAGGATGGGCCTCCCATGGTCAGATGTGAGTTCTAGGCGTGCCTTTATGAAATGGATGCTATATGTGTTCCTCCCATGGTAAGATATAAGTGTTGGGCAGGCCTTTCTGACATGGATGCTGGATGTGTTCCTTCCATGGTCAGATATAAGTGCTGAATAATATGAAGACCTACATGGAGGATAGGCCTACAATCGACATGAAAAAGGTTGGCTATGTAGAACTTCCTGTGACGAGTAGAATTGAGAGATAGCACCATTTGATCGAGATAGTGGAAGCAACGATGATGATCCAGTGATGATCCAGCTTTGATGATGATCTAGTGACGATCTAGCTTTGATGATGATCCAATGATGAAGACTTGTGTTGATGAATTGTGTATAGTGAATACCTTCCTAGTTAAGAGGGAGTGTTAATGTATTTGTAACTTTAGAATGTATTCACTTGTATATTTCATATATTGTATTTCATTGGTCCCCAATGTTCCTATCGGGAGAATCATTAATGAAATCAAGTCATGTAAAGTCATAGAGGTTAACCCTCCTTGTTGATCAAGGGGAAAAGTCCCCGCAGTTATGGGGCACTATGGTTATTAGCCTCTCCTAGAGAAGTCAGCCCTGGTAAGTGATTGTCAAGTCAGAAACTAGTATAAATAGAGAGTGAGCCTCTCTATTTGAAATACACACTCACCCAGGTATAGTACATAGGTGAGAGAAGAGGAGCTCACACAAGTTAGAGAGAGAACAAATGTTGGAGATCATCTTTTCTGTCCTTGGGTTTTACTACTGATCATTTTATCTCTGAGAAAGTTGCGGGGTTTTCTCCTTTATGTTTTCCTCAAGGAAAATCTTTGTGTCTATTGTCTCTTGTGATTGTTTGTTGTGCATGTTATTCTCTCAGATTAGATCCTAAGATCATATTGCTTAAATGATAAAAATCTAACAAAGCATTACTATGATCCACCATAGGATTATACTAGTACTGAATGATTTGAAGTTTTGAAGTTTATTGTATATATACAAGTTTCCTTCTTGTTTTGTATTGTCTTTTCGCCGTTCGCTCATTTTTTTGGAATATTATTTTTGTGCGTTGTTAACTATTGTTTTTATATGTAATTTTTGTTCTATGACAACATTGATACTTTATTTATATAACTACTTAATTATGATACTCTTTATGACTTGAACTAACAACGTGAATTGGGAATACAATAAAGTTGTTATGTCAATATCAATCCTGGACTAACACAATTAAATGACTAGTTGAACTGAGTTACAAGAAAATCACCGGTGTTTCCTGGAAATTATCATCAATTGCATCATTAACAGTTTTGCATTTGCATTCTTTTCTTATCTTCAATATTTTACTAAAGATGATCCTTACTAAACATAATCGTTTTCATCATTTTCATTTATGTGTCTCTTTTTCCTTCATTTGGTTATTATATTCTTTTCATAAAATCAATCTTAAAGTGTTACTATTGCCAAAGCATTAACCTGATTTATTGATCCAGTCTTTTTCAAGCCATGTTTTCAAAAGTGATTATGCACTTTGAAATCAGAGATTCCAGATTCAGACTTCCACGCAATGCACCCGGTGGTAGTCTCCATTTGTTAACACTTAAATATGTGCCAAAGTTTTCTTTGACAAAGCGTTGTGAAATATTCTTCATTTGCTACATTTATCATATCAGATGAATATTACCACTATTGTCCTCACACCCCTAGGAACAATGATTCCCAAGTTATAAAAAGCCTAAATTGATTTAAAGGGGGGCCCTACTTCAAATTAAGGAATAATGCAAATATGAAGAGACAATGTTAAATTATCAATGTAAATATTGTGATGTGGTTTCAAAATTACTATGTGAATATGCACAAAATGAAAGAAAATATGTGTGCATTCATAGTAGTAAAGGAAATTGGAATCTATATTATGGTTTTACACAAGGTGTCCATGAATGTCAAGATTGATTTAATAAGGTTGGCACATTATTTAAATTATTCACATGCTTTCTTACTAAAGTTTTAAATGCATACAACCAATTTGTATATATTGATCCCTTGTATTACATGGATGCTACCTGGTTTATGTATGAATGGAGGGTAGTAATGTGATATATATATATATATATATATAAAATCTATGCAAAGATTGAGATTGCATCAATATGGTATAAAGTTTCGGTGCAACGTTGTTGATGAAAATCTGTGTGTTATAAGTTTTATGTCATATATTAATTTGGATTTAATGATCAAAACTGAAATGACCGTGAACAACTCATTTTGAAAAGTGCAAATTTGTGATAGTAGAACTCTAGCTTTGTGTGTTCTTTATTGTTTTATGTTGTGGCACATATATAATTATGGATGTTTTGGTGTGGAAATAATTTATTGGTGGATGTTTTGCGAATAGGGATAGTGTTTTGGTTAATTGGTGCAGGCATATGTTACTTCATGTTTGCAAAACCCTAGATGCATCCAATGATATAGGTTATGGTAGTGTGTATTGGCATTTGGTAGTGTGTTCTCCCTCCGTACTTCGCTTCCCCTTTTCAAGCCATCTATAGAAGACCCATCCGTCTCATCGATACGTTTTCAATGAAATTTTATGTTTGTACAGTCATTCTTATTTGACATCCTTTGATCCTTTAATGAGAGCCACGAATCGAGAGGTAGAAATAATTGTACATTAGTTTCCTCTCGCTTGCCTTCACAATTGAAAGTTTGTGTTTTTGCATAAGGTATGTGTAGTATTATAAGTTAATGAAGAGATGAGATTAAAACCGATACAATTTTCTCCAGTTGATTTTGGAATGGGAGATTAGTACTGTTACAGTTCAATGATTTGTCATTAACGATACAATATGAGTTGTTTTTATGTTAATGTTTTTTTTAATCGCTCTCCCATATCCCCAAGTTCACTCTTTATTAAGAGAACTTTGAAAAAATGTTTGTGCAAATTCTGGCTGTAATGGAATAAACAATTTAGTGCCTCATCATGTTGGTGTTGGTTCACAACTTCTTAGTTTTATGTATTGTATTGACTTGGTTTAGTGGGAAACATGACATTGTTGGATAATGATGGATTAATATGGTTGTAAAGGGAATATATTATTTATATAGATAAACAAGTTCAAAAGAGAAATAAATTAAAGATGCTTTGTTATATTTTTGGGGGAATTTTGTTAGAAATGTGGAAATAAAATATATTCAGGTTTAAACATTATTTTGAGAAAAGCTTGAATTCATAATTTTGGCAAATATTTCAAGCATTATAATCTCTCTTGTCGAGCAATTCAACACCTTTTTGAGACAACTGGAAATTAAATTTAAAAGTATTTACTTATGAATCTTTTCAAACGAAGATTAGGGTTACTATATCCTTAAGAAGCTGTCGAGGCAAAAAAAAAAACAAATTCAAAAGCTTTTGTTTTTCAAAGCTCTAACTTATTCAAGCCAATCTTATCAATCTTATGTCCTACCCTTGAACGCGTTTTTCATATTTGATATTTTGTCCCACAAGTTTTATTTTTTTTGAAACGGTCTTTACATTGTCAAAACCCTAATTCCATATCTGCTTGATAATTGCTTAATTATGTTATCTTAAAAGAGAAAAACGTCTAACTTGACAATTTTGAGCGATTGTTTTGATGATTGAAGCGGGAAATATAAGAAGTATTTTTTTGAACCATACTCTTGAATATTAAAACCCTATTGTACTTTATTGTTTCGATTTTTCCTTCTATCTATCCACTACAATGACTTGCTTTTGCTTTGTTTATTCATATTCGACTTATTCGACCCCCATCATCAATAAAACCTCTATCTCCAATGTGAGTTTATCTTTGTCAACCCTTGATATTCGTTTAGATTAAGGTTTATTCGTATTTTATATGAGGATACAAGAGGGTTTAATTTTAACAAGTTAGTTGTTGGCCTCTTATAACGAATGGTGGCATAAGTTGAATATGAGTGATAAATTTTCAGTTGGAGGCATTTCAGTTCTCTAGAATCGTTAAAATTCATAGTTTATTTAGTCAGTATATTTTTCATTCCTCATTTACGGATTTGAACTTTCCATTGGCAAAGTCAATATTCTACCAAGGATATTTTGGGTCCTTCTCTTGGATAAGTAACTTCTCTCAATTTCACCTAGTCCTCTCTCGACTGTATGATCTCTTATGTCTCCTAGTTGTACAATGAGATACACTATATGTTAAGGTTGTATGGGCTATGAAAAATATAGTAAAATTTTAAACGATCTTGTGTACTGATAAAAAAAAATGAATCAAACTTTTGTATATTTAAATGAGATCAATTGGTTGTAAGTTGATTATGAAAGTTGAAATTGATAAGAAGCTTTTCAAGTTGGATTGATGAGGTATGAATTCCCATTGAATTTAACAAAGATGGTTGTTATGTAAACAAAAATTGGTTGCAAAATTTGTAGATGGGAGTCCCTTTCATTTTTTCATTTTTGTCTCTTTCCTATTTATAAACATGTCCTCTATTGTCTCTTGTCACGTGCACTTTGAAAACAATTGCATGATAACAAGAGTGAATTTATGCTGATATGTATTAAAGAGATATGATTAGTTGATTGCTACTGTACATATTTATATTTTAAAAATAAAAGTATAATTTACTTGATGTAATGGTTGCTTACATTTTTTCGTGTTAAACCGGAAATGGTTTTTCTCAACAGGGGCTAAAGAAGATCAGTAAGCGACATGGGAGATAGAGGTCAATTCCTTTGGAAAGAGGGAAAAAAGACAAAGATCATATTTTCAGTTCATTTTGATGCTAAATCCAAAGAATTCAATCAGTTGGAAAGAATAACTCAATTCTATTTAGGACCTACCCCTTCTCATGATGCCCCATGTTACCAACCTCCACCTGCTCATGTGTCTTAGGTTCCACAACTTTATCCTAGTTTAGATGAGATACCATGCCATCATTTTAAACACAATTCAGGTTGGGATGCTAGACCCTTTTATCCATGTGGTAAATGTATTGGGCTGATATAAATTGTGTTTGAACCTCCTATACAGTTTGATGCCAGCTCTGCCTCTTCAGGAAATGTTTCTAATGCTTCTTCTGTGCTAGAACATCAACCACCACCTATTGATCAGCTTGCAAAGTCAGAACCTGTAGTATATGATGACCCACTTCCTTCCCAAAATCCACCCTAGAATAGCATAAGAAAGAAGAAGTGCATGAAGCTTCATCTTTCGAATCTAAATATCTAGTGGTCAAGGTACTTGTTTCAACATCATTTGGCTTGCACTTTTTTTCAGGCACTTTATTCCTAATTTTTTTGAAGATTGTCATGATTTTGGGATGATGCGATTATTATGAGCATATCTTTTTTGACTATTGATATACAATTTGCATAACTTATTGTGGTAGTTTGAACACTTTGTCTATGTCATGATCATATATTCTATGTTATAACATGTTTTGAATAGGTTTTTATATATACAGGACTTTGATAGATACAAGTGTTTCTCATGTTGTGGAATGTTATGATGTTTTGATGTACACAGGTGTTATGGATATGTTTGCATACAGGTTATGTGGGAGGCACAAGGAGTAAAAAAACAAGAAGTGAAATCATAAAACAACAAGGAGGATCCCCCATTTAGTTAGTTATCCTTAAACACTTTCTTTAAGTCTCCCCATCCCTTCCGATACTTAAAAAATAACCAAATGTCTACCTTTCAAAGTCTCCTGTGAATCAAGTATTTGGTTTATTAGTCATACTTTATTATTTTAAATTAAATAAAATATTTGGGGAGTTAGTTATCTATCTTATACTTGGAGGAAAAATGTTTTAAAGACTTGTCTTCATGAGGAAAATTTTCATCACCCCGTATGGATTTTTATTCCAATTTCAAATCGTGACATTTTTTCACGATGATTCTTCAAGCATTCATGGAATCCCACAGTTTCATTGAATAATTCCACATTGAAAATTTCAACTTAAATTGTAGTAGAAACAAAGGATCATAGAAATATTGCCATGCATGAGAGACACAAAGATTTCACCCTAGGAAACCCAATAGGGAGAAAACCAAGCAACTTTTCTCTGAAGAAATCAATCTAATTCAAGTACAATTCCATTCATGAAGAGAGAAACCCTAGAACATAAGAGTGTGCCCTTATTCCAAAGAAACCCTAGCAAATCTCTAGGGAGATATAGGGAACCTACAAGGATAGATAATAACCCCAAAAGTTGCTCCTTGTAATATTCACTAGTCTTCCTTGAAAAGTGCACCCTTATGTAGAAGAGATGATGTTGGATGATTGTGAAAAAAAGTGTTGGAGCAATTTATCTATATTCTTCAGCTCACTTGAATTTTTCACCAGTGGGGATGACTTGTCTTTCTCATTGGGGATGATTTTTCTTCCTTGTTGGGGATGACTTATAATTTTTCTCTTCATCTTTTGTTTTATCTTTAGGGCCAACTTTCTATTTGTCTTCTATTGATTTTGGGACTATTTCAATAGTTGAATTGAATTATTGGTTATTTATTCATCATCAAAACATTGTCCTTGTTGATGTTCATTTCCTCACATGCACACATATTCACCCATAGAGATATAATGTTGATTTGACCCCGCTTTAAGAATTCTTGGACACTTGTTAGAGCCTACGTCAAATTAAACATTAGATTATACTTTGTACATTCCATAAGGGATAAAATCCCTTATCAAATAAAGAAGTAAACTTACTCTAATATAGAATAGATCACTCATTGTCGGAGAACTCCTTCTCAGCGTATGTATTGTGACCTCTAGTCTCCTTCTCGAACTAAACATCGTGATCCTTATTTACTCTTAATCACTTCTAATGACTAATCAAGGCTACGCCAAGATCATCCTCTACAAACCATTGGTCAATTCTCATGACCTCTCTGGGATAATGTATGTAGAATGTTTCCCTATGATACAA
The DNA here is from genome assembly GCA_001517045.1 of Pseudotsuga menziesii. Taxonomy (NCBI): domain Eukaryota; kingdom Viridiplantae; phylum Streptophyta; class Pinopsida; order Pinales; family Pinaceae; genus Pseudotsuga; species Pseudotsuga menziesii. The sequence goes on along the minus strand of LPNX010400014.1, from coordinate 600,518 downwards.
CTTGGAGAAACATCCACATCCCCATGCTATGATATGCTAAAAGAATGTTTTATTATGCTAAGCTTTGAGTTTTCAGAATTATGCTATCTTTTTTGTGTCTGACATTTCTTTGATAACATGAGTTCTTTTTAAGTGGTAGATTGGATACCTACAATTGATTTATGTTGTAAAAGGAAACCTTTCTTGCACACTGCTAATGTTTTCAGTAAAGGTTTTCTTGTAGCTTGTCATTGATTGGTTATTTTGGTTGTAGAAAAAATATTCTAGCTTTCAGGAATTCCTTATTTGATTCTTCCATTACAACTTTATTTATTGTATCTATCATTTACACACTAATCATGCAGCGTGGGAAATACTAGTCAGTTGCGAAGGACAATTTCTAGTCCAAATTTAAGGACAATCATATCTAGTGTAATTTTGAAGCATATTAATAAAAAAGATCTCTTTGGCTACCATATTTTTTTTATTTTCTTAATCTTCAGTTTTCCTTTTTCATTTTCAAAATGGTTATAATCCTTATACTTTGTGAATGATTTTTATATTATATTTGCAATTAATTCCTTTGATATAAATTTGCTTATGGTGCAATAATTTCTTATTCTTGAGGTAGATATTGTTTACTTAAAGTTATGATTGTACCTATTTGTCTTTTTCTTTTCCTTTTTATCATTAGATACTAAAAATATGCAAAACAAATTCCCTTAAAATAAACATGAAGGTGGAGATTTTGTGTATTTTCTCTTGCTGATTTTAAATTAGGGTGTCCATCCCCATTTTCTAATGCAACCACACATCACATAGCTACACATATAACAATTTGTAGCTAAAAAAACACATGGACGCTATAAGGGCTCTATAATCAGTCTATAATTAACTTGAAGTTGATTAAAACAATTATTAGTGAGCCCAATCGACTCATTAATGTGGAATCTTGGATAGATATTGATTAGTTTTATTAATTAATAATAAAACCTATATATTTAGTTAAATACTTAGGATTAATAATAGTATTGATGGATTACTTACGCCTTCCCAGTTTGACCATACCTTTTCAAAATTTTTGACATCAGAAGTTGGAAATCAGAGCACTAAAGACATACATTTAAATCACCTTACTGATCCAGACGTTTCGATCTCGAAACTCAGTTCTTTCAATGTTTGGTAGCAAAAATTGACACAAAACCACACTTCATTCTCAATATTCATGTTGATCCCTACATCAGTACTTTAGCATTGGTATGATGGTATAACCTAAAATAACAAGTTGATCCTGACATCAACATGATGGTATAACCTACAATAACAAGTCAATCTTGACATCGGTATGAGGGTATAAATTACAATAACAAGTCGATCCTGACATTGGCATGTCAGACATAATTAATTTGAAGTTGATAAAAAAAATTATCACTGAGCCCAATCAACTCACTAATATGGAATCTTGGGTAGATATTCATTAGTTTTATTAATTAATAATAAAACCTATATATTTAGTTAAATAATTAGGATTAATAATAGTCCTGATGGATTACTTACGCCTTCCCAGTTTGACCATACCTTTTCGACATTTTCGACATCAGAAGTTGGAAATCGGAGCACTAAAGACATACATTTAAATCACCTTACTGATACAAATGTTTCGATCTCAGAACTCAGTTCTTTTAATGTTTGGCAGCGAAAATCGACAAGAAACCGCACTTCATTCTCAATATTCATGTTGATCCGTACATCAATACTTTAGCTTTGGTATGATGGTATAACCTACAATAAAAAGTCGATCCCGACATTGACATGATGGTATAACCTACAATAACAAGTCGATCCTGACATCGGTATGATGGTATAACCTACAATAACAAGTCGATCCTGACATTGGCATGTCGGACATAATTAACTTGAAGTTGATTAAAACAATTATCAAAGAGCCAAATCGACTCACTAATGTGGAATCTTGGATAGATATTGATTAGTTTTATTAATTAATAATAAAACCTACATATTTAGTTAAATAATTAGGATTAATAATAATCCTGATGGATTACTTATGCCTTCCCAGTTTGACCATACCTTTTCGACATCAGAAGTTGGAAATTGGAGCATTAAAGACATAAATTTAAATCACCTTACTGATCCAGACGTTTCGATCTCGGAACTCGGTTCTTTCAATGTGTTGCAGCTGCAACTGTTTTCCCAAATTTTTGAAATTTTGGACCCTCCTCTTCACATTTAGCGTGCCTAAAATTGTTTGGGTCCATGAACTCTGTTTTGTTTCCCCTCTGCTACTTGACCTGGATTGTTTTAAGATCAATTGTTTTCATGTTTTTTCGGAAGATTGTTCATGACTGAAACTGTTCAAGCTTTGGAATGTGAATATTGGATTTAAATTGTTGCCCGTTTGATCTGCAATTTCCTTCTTTGATATCGGGAGTTTATTTCATTGTTTTTGCCACTGTTTGAAGGTGAAACTGGTTTTTTTTTTTCGTCGCTGCCCTGTCAAGAGTCTGTTAGGACTTAACATTTTAGTTTGGTTGTTCAGGAGTCATCGGAACCGTATTTCCCTTCCAGGGCCGCCATTGCGGAAGCTGAACGATGATTTCCGGGCACTCATCGTTTTCATGAGGTTTATGCGCCATGCCCAAAAATTTTTATGACTGTAAGTCAGAAGTCATAGTCTATTTACTTTCCGCCATTGTGGCTCCCGAGTGAACTAGATGTCCGCCTTATAACTGCTCTGCTTGCTGATGTTTTGTGTTAGTTTTCGTCGATATGTTTATATGCTGCGGAGTCTGTAGTCTTTCCATATTCTGCCATTACGACTGCGTTTTTCTCTAACCTCCCGATGTTATGTTGCTCTATTCGCTGATGAGGAGTTTCCGCCAAGTGCTTTAGTGTTGAGACTTCGGAACATCGTTAGGCTTAATGGTCCTGCGGAAGTCGTTTTCCGTCTGAAGCCCTCCATTGCGGATGTTTTTTAAACTATCCTTCCAATGTTTTAATGGTTCGAGCTGCCAATAAGGTTTTTCCCTGCCATTTTGTAAGTTTTTAACCTTTCTTTGGGCGGCGGTGGTTTCTGATTCATGTCAGAGGTTTTGCGATGAGAACGCAGTACAGGGCCTCATTTGATATTTAGTTTATGGTTAGTGTGGTTATGTTTGTTGAAAAGATGCAGGCCGAATTAATGATGCATTTTGTTTAACTGCAGGCGGGTTTAGGGGATGCTTCAGAATCTTGCAGCAAAGGCGACATAGCTAGAAGACCAAGCAGGAGAAAGCTAGCCGAGAAGCGATAGCCAGAGATACGAAATTTCTAAAGGGACAGATAAAGACAAAGCAGAATTGTTAGCAACAAGGTTTGGGTTTTGAAAGATTCATCAGTTACTAAGTTGGTTAGGTTTTATGAAGTACTCATAAATCTTAATCCGAAATGTAACGCATTATGCGAATCATGAGCGTTCACAAGAAGACAAAATTGTGAAACTAAATTTTTTGGGGGAGACCAAGAGACATTCGTGGGAAGCCCAACAGTTTGGTTCTTTTTGTATAAATATAAAAGATTTAGATAAGGAAAGGGACTTTTTCCCAGTTAGATTAGTGAAGACATATTGTAAGAATAAATATTTCCTTTTGCAATAGATAATTACAGTTTTCCTGTTGGAGAAAGCTTGGTGGAATGTTAAAATGTTATGCTATGGATTTGTTGAAGAGGAACTATTTCGTTTTCAGCTTTGTGTCCATTAACTGTGAGATCGTTCTAACTCTTAGAACCTATGTTCTTGTCTGAATGATTTCTGGTTTATTTTATGAAAATTACCACCATGAGTAATGAATGTTGTTCATAAGCAATTGGCTATCTGGTTGTTTAAATATCTTTACCTGTTCATGTGTTTTGGAAGAAGTATCAGCTATCTGTGATTTCTCTGTAATGCATGCACAAAATACATTACTCATTAATAAGTGGCAATCTTGCTCCCCGAGGATAGGTTAGGTAGTTAGATTTAATTTATTGTTGTGTGTGATTTAGATGCATGAGAGCCTAAGACGAGAGGTAAGAACCTGCGCATCACATTGTGAACACTCCTTGCATTCTCAATCAATCTGCATTTTAGATAGGCACTTGCATATCATATTTAGAGTCAAAAATTACAAAAATATACATGGTGGACCGGGCCGCAACCGGTAAAACCTTTTTATTTTTGTTGCTTGACCTACGATAGCCGGACCGCAAACTGGATGGATAAATGATCTAAGAAGACACACTAGGGCATATGTGAAGAATATTGGAGGATTACCAATTATCCCTGATTTTCCCAGAAGAGAATATAAAAGGAGAGACCGTCCTATATTGGAAGACTCAGTGTTGGTTGGAGATTTGGAAGAACTTGTAGAAACAACCTTACAGGAGGTGGTTCAGCCTTTGAATGAAGTGGGCCCAGAGACACCTTAATGTTCACTTGTCCATACTCTCGTTCATTCACCACCTCACTCTCCACCCAGACTCATGGCAGGCGTAAACGCAAATCAACCGCCCAACCTACCAAATCCACCACCTGCTTGGAAAGCCAGGTCACCTTTAAACCTAACGCCTCCATTGCACGACTTGCCTCAAGCCTTTGAGAAGATGCTGCCTAAGTTTGATCCAGATGAGAAGATGCTAGTTGATGACCATTTACAAAGTTTTTATTTGGCAATAGAAGGATAAAGAGCTGGGGAGCATGAAGATGTAGTTTGTAGACTTTTCCCACACACCCTTAAAGGAGCAGCAGCATCATGGTATTTTGGATTTCCTGCAAACTCTATCCCAGACTGGGATACTTTTGAAAGGATTTTTAGAAGTAAGTATGCAACCCAAAAGATGCATGCAACACTCATGAAAGGACTATGCGCCTTAAAGAAGGAAATAAAAGAGAAGGTGCATAGTTTTACCCAAAGATTCGCGACCTATCTTAAGAATTTTTCTGAAGTTGACAAACCCTTAGACAAGGTCCTGATTGAATATTATACCTTAGCTCTGGGACCTGAGTTGGCCATGTTTTCCAAAATGAAGGCCAAACCTATGCTAGCAGAGACTTATGAAGAAGCAGAGAAGGTAGAGGACAAAAAAGAAAGCATTGAGAATTATCCTGAACGGTTAGGAGAAAAAAATGTTGTGAGAAAAGCTTTGTTATTTACTAAGCCTAAGGAGGAGCAATTATCAGATTTCAAGGGAATGGAAAAAATGATGCAGAAGCTCTCTAACAGAATCATAGACTTGGAAAAGGACAAGGAAACCCATAAGTTCTATAAACCTTATTACAAGAAAAGAGAAGACAATAGTCAATCCCAACTTCCTCCGCACAGCCCTGCATCTATGAACTTAATGGAGGTAGGAATGTATAACTTTTGCACTTTCCACCAACAACCCCATTCTAAAAAGAATTGTCCTCAATGGATAAACTCGATGACGTTGGTTATGAATCAGCTGTTGGATTCTAAATTAACAGAAGATAAAGATGAAGAAGCGAAGGACAACAATACATCTACGAAAAAGCAGGAGGATGAGGCCATGTTTTTATGGGATTGTGTTTCTTTGTTTGATGTTGATGAGGAAAAGGATCTGAGATGTGAGAGAAACCTGGAAACAAATGTAGAAATGAGAAGCCAGGGGTTGCTTAAGGAAAACAGTCTTATGCTCCCGAAGATCAAAAGACTTCAAAAGAGTGTTAAGAAATTTCAGAACAATTCCTTAACTAATAAAATTTCAGAATTTGCCATCACCAGTCAAAATACTAGACAGAACAACATGTTTTCTAAGCCCAATGAAGACAAAATAAAAAATGCTAAACCAAAGCTCACAGAAAATCAGATGGACTATGACATTGTGGAGGATATCAAAAAGGTAAGGGCAAACATCTCATTATTTGAAATGTGCAATCTGCCGCAGCAGAAAGAAAAGCTATTGAAAGCACTTGAAGTATCAGAGGAGAGGCTGTCCACTGGAAATCAGCCCCAAGAAGAAGAAATTGGTGAGGCAAGTATGGGAGGTAAGCCTAAAAACAAGAACCCACCTTTTCTCCTTACCTTTGAAATTTTCAACCACAACGTGCATAACTGCCTAGTGGACTCGGGGGCCTCAGTCAACGTCATGCCGTTGTCGGTCTGCAAGAGGATAAATGGGCAGCCTAAACCATCCACTTGGAGGGTCGTTCAGTTGGATAGAACAAGTGTGAAGGTAATTGGAGAAATGGAGGATGTCCTCATTCATTTATCTTCGATTGATAAGGTGTGCCAATTCATTGATATTGTGGTGGCTGACATACCAAAAGCTTATGGGCTTGTTTTAAGCAGGGATTGGTTGGCAAAGCTAAATGGATATTTTTCCTCGGACTGGTCACATCTGTGGCTACCATATAAAGGAAGCCCAAATCAAATTAAATTTTTGAGGGAGCCTCACATGCAACACAATGTTACTCAATTCGAGGGTAAAAATGAACCGGTGGATTTTGTTTTGCGAAATTATTTTATTGAGCTTGAACTAGGAAACTATCAAGCAGAAGAGGCCAATGATACATTAGATGCTCAACCTGATCTCTTTCAGTTTTCACAGGCTGATGAAATTGATTGTAAAATAGTAGACTTAGTGGTAGAAGTAGATGTTAATTCTTGCACAGTAGTTAGCGATTTTTGGACACTTTTCTTTGATGGCTCTAAAACTTTAGAGGGGTCGGGAGGCTCTAAAACTTTAGAGGGGTCGGGAGCCGGATGTGTCCTGATTGACCCTAGGAAAAACAAACATTTTCTTGCATGTAGGTTAGAGTTTGAATGTACAAATAACACAGCTGAATATGAAGCATTACTTCAGGGAATAGGGAAAGCAATTGAATTTAAGGTAAAAAATTTGAAGGTGTTTGGGGACTCTGAAATAATTGTAAAGCAAATTCGAAATCAAATACACTGCATTTCTCCTCATTTAAAATATTATCAAAATGAAGTATGGGATTTACTTAAAAGTTTTAATGCATTTAACATTGTATCGATTCCGAGACTTAAGAATGCAACAGCTGACTTGTTGGCCACCTCAGCTGCGAAACTTGTGCCTTCTAATAATCGGTGCTCTGTTGAATTGCTTTTCAGGCCTTCAGTTCTAGACATGATAACCAATCTACGAGTGTTCGATGATGATCAACAGATTATAGAATGCTTGACAAATGACGAGACTTTTAAAGGGGCAATTATTGATGATGAAGAACATCAGGCCGAGTTTAAATTCAATAACTTCATTCCTAAAGGAGTCAAGACTTTAGAACGAATGTTTGATTTAAACGAGAAATTTAGAAGACCAACGAATGTGAAAAATCATAGCTTGTCTCTACAGTTTGAGTTGATTAACTTGGGGACTGAAATAGAGCCTAAATATGTGAGTTTGGGAAAGTGTTGCTCTCTAGATGAAAGGAATAAGTTTATCAGTCTTTTCAAATGATACAAAGATGTTTTTTCCTGGACATATGAAGATCTGAAGACTTATGACACCAATATCATCTAGCATGTTATCCCCATCAGATCTGGAATCAAACTGTATCAGCAGCCTTTAAGGAAAATGCATCCAAAATTAGAACCTTTAATCCAGAGTGAAGTCAAGAAACTATTGGATGCTAGGAATATCTTCAAGGTTAGGCACTCGGAATGGGTTTCAAACTTAGTTCCGGTAAGAAAGAAATCCAGAGAAATTAGGCTATGCGTGGATTTCAGAAACTTAATTCGCGCTTCGGATAAAGATAATTATCCTGTTCCACCCATGGAGCAGATATTGTAAATGGTTTTGGGTTCTAAACTGTTATCTTTATTAGATGGATTCTTAGGCTATAATCAAGTATTGGTAGCCGAAGAAGACAGACTTAAAACAACGTTTAGAACCAGGTGGGGAAATTTTGCTTACAGAAGGATGCCCTTTGGACTCATAAATGCTGGAGCAAATTTTCAAAGGGCTATGGACATAGCTTTCCGCGGTTTGATTGGCCGCAGTGCTTTAGTATACCTTGATGACATCATGACATTCTAAAAGAAAAGAGAGGAACATGCATTTCATCTAAAGCAGATTTTTGGATGCTGCCGAAAATATGGCATCTCACTAAACCCCAAGAAGTGCGTGTTTGCTGTTACAGAAGGTAAGTTGTTGGGTCACATGGTTTCTAAGAAGGGGATCTCCATAGACCCAGAAAGGATCAAATCCATCGAACAAATTCCCTTACCCCATAATAAAAAAGGCATGCAGTCGTTTATGGGAACAATAAACTTCGTGCGAAGGTTTGTGCCAGATTTCGCGCAAATTGTTAAACCTTTGCAGCAAATGGTAAAGCAAAGTGTACAATTCAAATGGACTGATGTAGAGAAGAACGCATTTAGCAAAATCAAAACAGCTGTTGCACACGTACCTTCCCTCAAAATTCCAGATTTTGAGAAAGATTTTATTTTGTACACTTTCGCATCTGATGATTCACTAGCAGCTGTGCTTACCCAAAAGGAAGATGGGGGAGATGAGTTCCCCATATCATTTATGAGCACTAGTATGCAAGGGGCTGAATTGAATTACCCAGCTATGGATAAACAATCTTACGCAGTGTTCAAAGTGGTGAAACAATTCAGGCCATACATACTAAAGAACCGGACAAAGGTAAATGTTCCACACCCAGCTGTGAGGTCTCTGTTCGTACAAAAGGAGTTAGGAGAAAGAAGAGGCAACTGGGTAACGAATTTACAGGAGTATGACCTCGAATTCAAGTCATAATCCATAGTTAAAGGGAAAGGATTGTGCAGACTGATGACTGAATGGAAAGACAGTGAAGAACATGACTGGGAAGGCGAAGCTGAGTTACATGTGATGGATGTATGTCCTCTTTTCACTACTCCGGACTCCTGGTATTGGGACCATGTGCATTACCTTCAGACGAGATTATTACCGAAACACTGGAATTCTAAGCAAAGAAGAGCATTACGTCTTAAATCAGCCTCCTATCAGATTGTTGAAGGAATATTATTCAGAAAGAATTATGATGGAGTTCTCCTCAGATGCTTAGAGAAAGAAGATGCGAAAAAGGTAATGATAGATTTACATGATGGGCCTGCTAGAGGACATTTCTTCGGAGATACTACAGCTCATAAAATTCTCAGAGCCGGATACTATTGGCCCACACTGTTCAAAGATGCACATGCTCATGTTAGAAAGTGCGACATCTGCCAAAGGTGTGGTGGAAGACAAGTTAAAGCAGCAGGACCATTAAAGCATGTTATGATAACATAACCTTTTGAGCAGTGGGGGATGGACATCATTGGAGAGATAAAGCCAAATTCTTCTTTACAACACAAATATATTCTAACAAAAACCGACTACTTTACTCATTGGGTTGAAGCCATTCCATTGCTTAAAGTAAATGAAAATGCGGTCATGGATTCCCTGCAAGATCATATTATGACCAGGTTTGGAGTTCCGGTTTCTTTAGTTTTTGATAATGCTAATTACTTTTCCTCAATTAAATTAACTGTATTTTCTCACGAAAAAGGAATTAAGTTACATTACTCTGCAAATTACTATCCACAGGGAAATGGGTTGGTTGAATCTATGAACAAGAATCTGATTAGGATTTTAAAAAAGACGATGATAGAAAATCAGAGGAGTTGGCACTCAGCATTACCAAATTCTCTTTGGGCTGATAGAGTTACCCCCAAGACTTCACTAGGTGTGTCCCCGTATACCCTTGTTTATGGAAAAGAGGCCATTCTACCCCCCAACATCATGCTACCCTCTTCCATAATCACCCAGAAATCCAGAGGATCAAATAATGAAGTCTTGCAAATGAGGATACACAATCTTTTGAAGGCAGAAGAGTCTAGAGCCAAGGCCAGAGAATGTTTTAAACAACAACAGGAAGTAGTAAAGAGATGGTTTGATAAACACAAAGCTGGTACAAAAGAATTTGAGGTGGGAGACTTGGTTCTCAAGTGGGATCATCCCCATGATGAGAAAGGAAAACACATGAAATTCCAATAGCTATGGGTAGGCCCTTTCCAGATTGCTGCAAAGCTTGGCCCCTCAACCTATAAATTGCAGGATCTACAGGGGTGGGACGAGAACTTACCAGTAAATGGTTTAGTTCTCAAACCTTATTTTTCCTGAGTTTTGTTTTGTTCTTTTATCTTGTACATAATTATTTTGATTTGGCTATTTATTTTGATTTGTTTTATTTCTGTTTTGTTGTAGTTTAGATATTGACTGATTTCAATAAGCAAGAGGCAAACCATTGGTTGCATGGAGAATATAAGAGTTCTGGATTAATTAAAGTCCTTTTAGTATAAGACTGTGTACTTTTGTTTTATCTGAAAGAATTTCTTCTAGTTTAGCAGTTTTCCTAAACGACTATGAACATAGTGAAGTCCTACTTAATCCTTGTAAAACAAACCAGGATCAAAAGGTCTAGAATACTATTTTGAGGCTCCATCCATCTCACATTTAAAATGTCCTAGTGAGTAACAACAAAAGACCCACGGAAAGGAATCAAGGTAAATAGTATATTATATATAAATGATCCCATGTCAAGAATTAAATTCCAAAAGGCAGATAAGAGTCAGAAACTCCTATAAAAGCATTATGTATTGAAACAAAGTACTGAACCATATAAGTACCAAATTTCCAAAGTTCTTCTCCATTCGTGAGCTGAAAGTTAAATACATCTCTCACACAAAAGGACACTATGGATAGAAGAGCCTGAATAAAAAATTTCAGAAAGAAAGGCATGCAGGAGGACTCATATGTAAAGAACAAAAGTTCAAAAGCACAAAAAAGTGCAAAATGACATGGGAATGAGGAACAAATGAATATTTTTGTTTACCATATGTTACAATCCGGTGGTGTCCAAGCTGGAAGCTACTCGAAGATAGAAGTAATAAATGAAACTCATCTCCTGGCCTTGAAAGAGTTATCTTGACCTGGAAGTCTTGGTTTCCTTTCTCCTAAATTGGACTATCATCAATGGTTAAAAGTACATATATTTTCCTTTTGGGAAATCCAGATATCTAGAAGAATTCAACATGTTGGTTCTATTGTTAAAACAATCTAATACTTAAGAAATAAATTGTCTAGAGATCTGGGTTCACCAAGTAGTCGCCAGTTGTTGCAGTTGCAACTGTTTTCCCAAATTTTTGAAATTTTGGACCCTCCTCTGCACGTTTAGCGTGCCTAAAATTGTTTGGGTCCATGCACTCAGTTTTGTTTCCCCTCTGCTACTTGTTTGGATTGTTTTAAGATCAACTGTTTTCATGTTTTTTCAGAAGATTGTTCATGACTGAAACTGTTCAAGCTTTGGAATGTGAAGATTGGATTTAAATTGTTTGCCATTTGATCTGCGATTTCCTTCTTTGATATCAGGAGTTTATTTCATTGTTTTCGTCGCTATTTGAAGGTGAAACGGGTTTTTTTTTCGTCGCTGCCCGACCGAGAGTCTGTTAGCACTTAACGTATTAGTTTGGTTGTTTGGGAGTCATCGAAGCCGTATTTCCCTTTGGCGCCACCATTGCGGAAGCTAAACGATGATTTTAAGGTGCTCAGCGTTTTCATGAGGTTTATGCGCCATGCCCAAAAAGTTTTATGACTATAAGTTGGAATTTATAGTCTGTTTACTTTCCGCCATTGCGGCTCCCGAGCGAAATAGATGTCCACCTTATAACTGCTCCGCTCGCCGATGTTTTGTGTTAGTTTTTTCCGATATGTTTATTTGCTACAGAGTCTGTAGTCTTTCCATCTTCCGCCATTACGACTGCATTTTTCTCTAACCTCCCGACGTTATGTTGCTCTGTTTGCCGACGAGGAGTTTCTGCCAAGTGCTTTAGTGTTGAGTCTTCTGAACATCGTTAGGCTTAATGGTCTTGCGGAAGTCGTTGTCTGTCTGAAGTCCTCCATTGCGGATGTTTTTTAAACTATCCTTCCGATGTTTTAATGGTTCGAGCTGTCGATAAGGTTTTTCCCCGCCGTTTTGTAAGTTTTTAACCTTTCTTTGGGCGGCAGTGGTTTCTGATTCGTGTCAGAGGTTTTGCGACGAGAACGCAGTATAGGGCCTCATCTGATATTTAGTTTATGGTTAGTGTGGTTATGTTTGTTAAAAATATGAAGTCCAAATTAATGATGCATTTTGTTTAACTACAGGCGGTTTTAGGGGATGCTTCAGACTCTTGCTGCAAAGGCGACATAGTTGGAAGACCAAGCAGGAGAAAGCTGGCCGAGAAGCGATAGCCAAAGATACGAAATTTCTAAAGGGACAGATGAAGACAAAGCAGAATTGTTAGCAATAGGGTCCGGGTTTTGAAATATTCATTAGTTACTAAGTTGGTTCGGTTTTATGAAGTACTCATAAATGTTAATCCGAAATGTAACGCATTATGCGAATCATGAGCGTTCACAAGAAGACAAAATTGTGAAACTAAACGTTTTGGGGGAGCCCAAGAGACATTCATGGGAAGCCCAATAGTTTGGTTCTTTTTGTATAAATATAGAAGATTTATATAAGGAAAGGGAATTTTTCCCAGTTAGATTAGATAAGACATATTGTAAGAAGAACTATTTCCTTTTGCAATAGATAATTACAGTTTGCTTGTTGGAGAAAGCTTGGTGGAATGTTCAAATATTATGCTATGGATTTGTTGAAGAGGAACTATTTCGTTTTCAGCTTTGCGTCCATTAACTGTGAGATCGTTCTAACTCTTAGAACCTATGTTCTTGTCTGAATGATTTCTGGTTTATTTTATGAAAATTACCACCATGAGTAATGAATGTTGTTCATAAGCAATTGGCTATCTGGTTGTTTAAATATCTTTACCTGTTCATGTGTTTTGGAAGAAGTATCAACTATCTATGATTTCTCTGTAATGTATGCACAAAATACATTACTCATTAATAAGTGACAATCTTGCTCCCTGGGGATAGGTTAGGTAGTTAGATTTAATTTCTTGCTGTGTGTGATTTAGATGCATGAGAGCCTAAGACGAGAGGTAAGAACCTGCGCATCACATTGTGAACACTCCTTGCATTCTCAATCAATATGCATTTTAGATAGGCACTTGCATATCATATTTAGAGTCAAAAATCACAAAAATATACATGGTGGACTGGGCCGCAATTGGTAAAACCTTTTTATTTTTGTTGCTTGACCTACAGTAGCCGGACCGCAAACTGGATGGATTCCCTACACCAAACAGTCACGGGCTAGTTGGGAACGTTGACTGGGGAGAATCCCTTGTTGTTGTTGCCTGCGAATTTCCAGGCCTCAACACAATGTTTGGCAGCAAAAATCGACACGAAACCGCACTTCATTCTCAATATTCATGTTGATACCTACATCAGTAATTTAGCGTTGGTATGATGGTATAACCTACAATAACAAGTCGATCCTGACATCGACATGATGGTATAACCTACAATAACAAGTCGATCCTGACATCGGTATGATGGTATAACCTACAATAAAAAGTCGATCCTGGCATTGGCATGTCAGACATAAGAAGTCGTCATTAGCCAAACATGAAACTACCAATGAACTTTCTGATGCCAACATCGACATTGAAACTCTAACGTTTTACACATACAATGAAACTAAATCTCTCCAACCTAGAAGTCAGAAATCAAAAACCAAAATGCAACCACAACTTCACAAGGTGAACCTAGTTCCACCATCGTATCACCACTACGACATCAAAACCATAGATTTCCCCTCCAATGTGAATTCCACTGCTTCAAATCTTAATGGAAACATTCAAAATCACCTTAGAAATTCTATTGTGTTTTGCCATGCTGGAAAACAGGTTAATAGGAGGTTTAGGAATGTGTCTATTTATTTTAATTGATTGACACATATTCACATTTAGTAATAAGATCTACCACATCAAACCATATCAATTTAAACATAAGTCGATATCATATTTGAAGGATGTCATGTACAACCATATAATAGACATAAGATTTTAATTTGTAGTTTGCCACATATATTCATGAAAACATGTAATAAAATAATATTTGTGAGCATAAAATATTCTATAAAATTTCATAAATAAACATACAATAAAATACTCATCTGGTTAAGGGGGCAACTTGATTCAACACAAAAGTTTTCCACCCAACCATAAACACATTCAAGTCATCCATACTTGAACAAGTCACCCCTGAGATGAGGAAAGGGATCCATAAGCAGCGTAACTCTCAACCAACAAATAGGGTGCATTCTTTTACAGCACTGTCAACATAGAACATATAGTAGCGCACTTCTCATGACTATGAGGGGAAATTCTGCCATAGTAAAACAATTATATATTAGCCATTCAAAAATATTTTTCAATGAAAAAAAAAGTGCACCTTACTGGAAACATCATCATGGACACAATGGTACATGTATCATGACCCAAAAAATCTCAGAAATAGGAGAACCAAAACTTATTGTTGCGCTCTTCATAGAAAAACATGATACAACATGAGAAATATCAAACCTTCCCTCACCACTTACTTTATTTGCATCTTCACTACATAGTGCAATGGGATTCCCTTCACTATAGTCCCTCAAGATATCACCATCCACCATTGGGATTCACATGCAAGATGAAAGTAGAGACAAGTAATGGTCCTTGAGGTACTTCAGTGTTCTATCTATCCATACTGGAATCTGGCATAGATTAGTCTTTATACCTCATCAAAAGGCCTTCAATCCTTCCTCAAGAAATTCAAATCCATTAACATGAATTCAAAGTATCAAATAGAGAAAGCATAATAATCCCAAGAGCAACCTGATAGGACCAAATCGAATCCCTTTATAGAAATTTGAATCCATGGGTTAAGGATTGACCCAGATTAACTTGGAGAGTAACCACTCTAGTTAGTAGAAACTACTAGATGATGATTTTGAATTCCCACCAAAGGGTAACTCAAATTCTAAAGAGAAATCACTCCATCCCACCCCAAACCATCTCAAATTAGTGAGAGGAGGTTACAAAACAAGAGGGGAGTTAGAGATGCATGAGATTCCTCTCCCAAAAGAGAAAAATGAGTCATCAAGAAAGAGGAGTTACACTGTTCAAATGATTTGCTTAAAAATATCCAGTGAGGGCACACTTGTACAAGTGGGGTTACAAATCCAAATGTAACCTCCAAAAGTGACTTATAAAACCACCAAATGCGCACATTCAAGAAGTGGAAATCCACCCAAGCACCAAGGAAGGCCCAATAAATCCTGAATTAGGTTCAATAGTACCAACATAGGATTAAAAAAAATGGGAAACAAAGAGTTTTGTTAGGGAGATCCATAACTCCTATACCCCACCCCCTCACATGTGGAAGCCATGACCCCCCAACCACATTATTTGTCCATTTTGAGCTAGTTTTATTTTATTAACAACAAATAAAAATAAAAATAAATAATAATAATAATAATAATAATAATAATAATAATAATAATGTCCACAACCCATAGTCTAGGCACCTAGTTCCACATAAAATCACAATAATAATCACAACATATGTCCATCGACTGACACACTAGTGGTATTGCACATTGTTTCATTGTCTATCCCACTTTCAGGTTTAAAATATTTGATCCAGAACACATAATTTTCAACATCAACAATAGCTCAATAGACATTTGAATGAATAAGATCAAGAATTTCTTTTAATATATGTTCATTTCTTTGGAAAACATTATGCGTTTGCTTGTTGAGTGCGCAAACCTTGTACACTCATGGATTTTGGATCTTGTTGTTCAATAATCATGTACCATCCTTCAAGAGTGACAATTCTCAATAGTGTAGGTGACCAAATCTATTGTGCCAAATCTTTCCCATCTTTCCATGGTCATGCACTAAAGCACCATGTTTCATCATATCTGCAACAACCTATACATGCTAGCTTATTGAACACCTTTAACTAAGGATCAACCATCCTTCTTGATGCGATTTATTATGATGATTTGTTTATCATCAATATTAGCCACTTTATTGAGATTTGTCATGGTTGAATGTGAAGCAAGATTCTTACTTAAACTAGGAATATAAAACATCATTCAAGTCAAGAAACTACTCTAATGGAATGTAAAAAGAGATGAATCTTATTTTAATAAATGGGCACGTGGAATCATTTCCCAACTTCACTTGTATGTTAACCCATTGGTCTTGAATTTTGGCAAAATACTTCTACTTAACGCCATGTTTCTAGATTCTCTATTATCCACATAGACTCCTATAGTAGAGATAGTGTTAGTAGAAAAACATGATACTATGGAGAAGGAAGTATCAAGCTTAGATGCTAACTCACCCAGTCCATATGCTTCTACAATCCCTACAAATTGCTTATTATTCTTGTTCTTTACCTTCTTTTCTCATGAGACTATGAAACATAGTGGCCCATCACATGATTCAATTATTTTTCCCATTTTCTGATGAACATGGATGTTCCTTATGAACCTTTTTGGTATCTCCCTTCTTTCCTCCTTCTCTCACCTTACCTTTGAGACTTGGTTTTATATATCATTATTTCTAGCTACAATTACTTATCTCCTTTCCTCTTCTTAAATGAAAACTATTGGGCCTATGATTTGTCCCTTTTTCCACTTTTTTATATCACTTTTACATCACCTTGTGTTCCTTCCCACTCCTTTTTGACACTTCTTATTGTACAAACTTCTATTTTGATCTTGAGGTACAACTTTATTGAATACTACATTGTTTTGAGTAATAACATAAGGGTTTGAGTGATTTTCATGCTTTATTTCAGGATTAGTTATCGTATGGATTGAGATGTGCACAGATAGATTGAACCCATGATGTCAAAGGATTATTGTTGAATACCTTCATCTTGTTACAGAGAAAATATTCCTATAGTTTGGGGTGGAACACAACAAAAAATATGGCACCAGAAATCAGATCCATTCTCAAGCATGCTAGATAAATTAAAGATACTAAAAACTAAGGGATCGAAACCGTACCTCAACTGGATGTTTGGAGAAGACCACCGTTGATCTCACAATCAAAATATTTTCCCTAAAATTTTCCCTTAACAACAAACATATATCCAAGAATAAAATATATTAAGTGTTAGTATTCGATCTAGAATAATCCATTTAAACATGTATAAAGCAATTACACCCATGGATTAAAAAAAGTAGTTGCACATGAAATTTGGACGATAAATGGATATTTTTATTGATGTAAAAACATAGATACAATGGGACAACCTTTGTCAGCATCTCAGAATCAAGAAATTGAGTGCCTCCACCACTTCAATCCTCCATACAAGGAAAGTGCATAGAAGGAAATGGAGAGCTTGGGAGATGAACATGAATGGTTCTTTCAACAAGGACAAAGGGATGCGCACTTAAGTATATGGAAATGGGGAAATTTTTTTCTATAGTCTCTTTAGTCTCAAAGTTGATCCTCCTCCAATTCTTCACAATCGATCAATATATAACCCTCCAATGGAAAGTGAAGGATCAAATCAGAGCATTTATCGGCATATGGAATGCCAAAGATCAAGGTATTCGTTACTTGATGAGAAAGACTTCAGAAATTTTTTGTTTTTGAGCAAAAAAATCGATGTACACATGATATAATGGTGCAATATGTGTATACGCAAGTTGTATAACTGATGACCTGTATATGTCTTTAAAAATGTCTTTTTAAGGGTTAAATTGAAGCATCGGGGCTATAATGAGTAAAGGGGGTATAGGGAGTTTGCACAGGGATAAGGGAAGGCCATCAAGGCATGATGCATGAGGTTTGTCAAATCATGCTATAGAAGATGCCCCTAATGTGTGAGGTTATAGGGGTACACGATGGTCGAAATACATTATAATAGTCCTAGGAGTGGAGTAGTGAAGATCTAGGTGGAATAACTTGTCACTCGTTAGCATAATACAATGATAACTCTGTGTACATGATTGCAGATATGGAGTACATATAACAGTCCCATATACATATAAGTACAATGGCCATGAATAGGCATAGTTGACATATGTCATAAGTGGTCACAACCATGTACAATACACAGTGGAGTATGGTATCCATATTGAATGAAGACATCTGGTACATAATAATGTACACTACTATTGTATGAGAGTTGGAATCCCATAAGTACTGTCACGATCAAGGTAGTAGCATATATGGAATTCCACCATACTCTGAGGTCTTCTACACAAACTCCCAATGGTACATGTCCCATCATGTGAATAGAGGTGTTGAGGTCGAACATGATGAAACATCGTCTGATTACTAGTCATTGATGTATATCGTTAACATACCCGAGACATCCCACCGATGATGAAAATGGGTGTCAAGGTACCGAGTGCACTCAATAAGTGAGAATAGAGGTGTTGAGGTCAAACACTTGAAAATTCCATCGATCAGGGGACATTGATGTATTCCCAAATCTGTGGATGGTGAGAGAACCTGCCACTGATGAATGAAAGTCTCAAGGCACTCAACAAACTCTAGATCCCAATTCCAGAATAAATGATATGAAGTCGATGGAATGGAATCTTCTGGAAACAAGGCATTAATGAATCCCCCATCAACCAACACGTGGTACAACAATAAGGCTGGATAATTTGGAATAAATCAGATGAACATGATGTACACGAACCAGTAATCTTATGCGCCTCTCGCATATACCAGATGCAAGTAACATGCAAAAGAGACCCCTTGAATAGTAGCCAATGATGAAAACTACTAACAGAGGAGAGGAGACGACCAATAGGTTCTAATGGAATCAAATACATGGCACGAATCCCATTATGTGAATAGATTTCTTCTCATTGAACACAAGGGAAACCACTCAGTCAGTGACTAATGACGAGATTTCATCTACTGAGTTCAAGGTCACCTACCAATGATGAAAGTATGCCCAGGGTGCCAGGTAGGACCAAAAATCTATGATGTATAGGGAATGGGAGAAATACAGAGTCAACATAACTAAGGAATGACTGACTGAGGCTAAATACTTCCTTCGAATAAGCGTGTGAGGTAGATTTATACACTTAGGCATTATCGACTCAATGTGAAATATGGGACAACTCTGTGACACAGGAGGTATCAACAGAGGCTCCATAGTGACTGCAAGCTTAACCAATCGGTGGAGAAATATATAAATGACGAGTATAACTCCTAAGGTCATGCTAGAAACATAACCCATGATGAATAGACTCATAAACTGTGCTTTGTTCGAAGGAAACATATAACTTCCAATATAAAAAAATATAATTTATTGTCCAACTTTATATATATATATATATATATATATATATTTATTTATTTATTTATTTATTCTGAAAAGTTAAATGTTCCCATAAGCGAAGGATACATCCGAACACCAATGTTCTCAGTTGCCGATTGAGAATTATCAATTACCGGGATAGTGTAACCTGGTGATGCCGAGGAACTAGAATTATCAAATGACAATTGATCGATCGTCGTGATTCTATATTGATAGGGAAAACACACAACATGAAATGATGACGACATGATCGCTTTCATGGCATAAATCTAGTTATGACCCAGTAACAGATTATAGTCAAGGGGCACATCAACCACCTCAACCTTGAATGAAAAAGTATTCCCCCCCAAGTGGAACTGAAGGGAAGGAATAACACCATGAAGTCTAAAGGAATGTCCATCAAAGGGTATAAGCATAGTCACGGATTTAGCCAACATGGTATAGCATAGGAATTTCCAACAGCTAAGAGACATCACCGAGTTTTCAACACCTTCATCAATAACTGTACATTTAACAATGTTGTTCAAACACTCCACATGGAATTGAAAATCCACATGGTAAGGCAAGCAAGGTTGGACACCGTTAGTATCAAACCTGGAGACACTAGGGTGGTTTGGGTTAGTCTCTCCTAAAGCATATAAGAACACTTTCCTTTACGAGGGACAAGCCTGAAGCACCTCTAAAGTCGACATCACACAAAGAGTTTGTCCTAAATCCTCAACAATAGAATAGTTTTGGGTGGCTTGGGAATTGGGATTTTGACCCGAACAATTCAAGACCCCTTTAGGAATGCATGTTACAGTCTTAGTCTTGTCAATCTACAAAGGAATCCATGGGGTGGAGGCTCTTTACCCATGGTTGGTTGCAACAAACCATAATCATGTGAACAGTAGCAACATGAATGACTGACATCATATTGATACAACCATGACCACTTTCCGTGCCTAGCGGGTTTTGAATCCCACCAACAACACTTTCGATGGTTGGAGTCCTCGAAGTCATGTTTTTATTATGTGGAAGGGGTCAATCAACACAACTGGGCTCTGTATGATGAACTTCGAGGCCTCCTCGATTCTACGACACGAGTACATAAGATGGTCTCCTCCACAAATCTTGCATGGAAATTTTACCTTCTGTTTAGCCTTCTTGTCCCCCCTAGTATTTTTGTCATTCTTGTCATAATTAATGTTCTCCTTTTTATTCCCACCCTTCAATATTATTCCTCCCCTTTTTCATATTCTGTCCAGGTTCTTGATTACCCTTTTGGCTCAACGATTGCACAGAATGTGCATCTACCGATTGGGTGTGGGTGGATGAAGCCATAGCTTGTTCGACCGTATACTGGTTAAGTAAAGTTTTTTGGATTTGATGTGTAACTTGGTCCATGGTTTTCGCACTTGTAGAGCCGACAATGCCATCATCATGTGGCCCAACTTTAAACTTGGGATCATGATTTTACCTCAGAGAATCGAGGATCCTAGACTAAGCATAAACCAGGTCTAACTATTGAGCTCGGAAAAATGGCTTGTTCGTCGGTTTTCACTCCAATTGTTCGAAACATCTTTCGTAATAAGGCAGTAAGGAGTTAAGGAACCATTCCAATAATAATTTTGGTGGAATGTTGGAATTAATCACTCGCTTTCGTTTGTGCCACTCTTGGATATGGTAAAAAATATAGGTGTATTTGTCTTGCCGAAAGGTTGACAAGAGTTTGGTATCGACATCGTAGTGAACCGACAACTGAAAGTGATTAATAAAAACCATGGCCAAGTCATTAAAGGTTTGGTATGTTCCCCTATGAATATCTATATACCATTTCACAGTTGAACCTGTAAGGGTGTGTCGAAACAGTCGTAATAGAAGAGAATCATGATTCAACAAATTCGAAGAGGACCATAGATGAAAAGTCGTAACATGATCACCAAGATCCTCACCATTCTTATCTTCAAAATTTGGAACATCCAAAGGAATTTTGGTGGGAACATGAGGCTGTTCTAGATTGTGACACACCAGGTCATTCGTGAGTTTGGATGGATCACGCAAGCTCAACGTAGCTGAAAATGGGAGCCTAGGTTGTGCCATTTGATTCCATGCTCCCTGTAAATATTGGTTATGATACGACTGGTTTTGGTAAAGGCCATGAACTTGAATAGTTGGATAGTAACCTCCTTCGAAATGACCCATTTAAGGGCGCATGAGCATTTGGATTTAGGGAATTCCTTCAGAAGGGGGAACCATATAACCAAAATTACTTGTATAGTGTACTAGATGAGTTCCTGACACTTGGGGAGGCATGTACCCTCTAGAAACAAGGAAATCGAATGACTAGGGACCAATGTAACCAAAGGGATCATAGCCTCCTGAGGGCCCATTCGCCATGAGAAATGAATTCGACAGAATAGGTGTAGTGGATGATGGGACGAAAGAAGGAATGTAAGTTATAGACCCAATGTTCACATATCCACCACCACCCCTAACAGGATGAACACTAGTGTGAATACCAAATGAAGGGGGTGGGAACCCCCCAAAAAATGGACTAGAAGGAGGAATATGACCACCTCTAAACTGATATGTAGTGAAAGGGGATGACATTCCCCCCATTCAATTAATAGGGACCTCTATAGGGCCTTGGATGGATGATGGGATACTGGCTAAAACATTTGGCATGTCGAACTTAAAAGGACTCGAACTAAAGGGAACATAATATGTCTCAATGCTTTACCTTCCCGAGGAAAAATTTGGGATAATTCCCATGAAGTTGAAAGAATTCGTTCCTATAGGATGGGAAGGACTAGCCACATGAGGGTTGGTATAGACCGGAGTTCCAGGAATCCTTAAAGTAGACGAAGAAGGATCCTCATGGGATCCTCCTCCCAATGTGGATGATGGGGATGGAGGGAAATTCAGAGTCTTGAAAGTGTACTCATAGTAAAAATTATATGGAGACCTCAATGGGAAAGAGACCACCTATAACATTTGGCCCTTTTATAAAGAGGTTGTGAAGGGTCAAAAGGCGATAAAATTGCTAAAATATGAAGTGCTGTAACTCGATCCATGACGACTCCACAGAAAAAGGGACCCAAGTAACCATGATCCCTAAGTATTCTTAGAGAATATAGAGCACACCCCTAAATAACCTAGGACATATGAAAACAAGCAAGGACTGAGGACAAATGAGTTCCCGAGTGTAGTAGTTATGTCTCTCCTAGTAGAGGCCTAAGACTCCCATACACTACAAGCGAAGGTGTGTAACCAATTATAGTGGCCCTTAACTTCAACACATAAAGCGACTGTGCCATATGACCCATACTTGGCTAGGACACTCATCGAATAACCTATGAAAGTACCCCCTATGATACCTAGGAAAAGCAACTAAGGTCACCTGAATATAACCAATGCTCATGAGGACATTCGTAGGAGAGATCTATCGTATGGGCAGGGTAACTAATCCCGAAGCCCGAAAGCATCAAAGTTACCTCAAGAGCCCCAGATACAAATAAGATCCTGGAAATATATCTGGCGCTCATTGAAGGTAGTGGACGGCTATCCCCACCATCAACATGCGTGCTGCCTCGTGCTTAACTCTCGTGTAAGAGGGGCTTCCTAAGAACACCGACAATAGCGAGGATTTCTCCTCTTCCTGTTCAGACACCTAAATTGTTTCCATTTTATAGTCTTTGATAATTTTACTCACAAAATCCTATTCCAAGACTCTAAAACCTAAGCTTGTTGGTGCACCCTATCAGATAAAAAATATTGTAATAAATTTTAAATTAAGCATTCATTTTAAGTAGTTGTGCTTACTCAAGTGATATGGTCGTGAAACTAGTGAAGTTATGACTCAACAATAAAAGAAAATATGCACACCTAAAATCAATTCCAAGTGCAATCTTGTTTTCCAAATGAAAAAATGGTATGCCACTAAATGAAATGCATGATAATTTATTTTCCCTTTCAAATGCAAATGCAATATTTCTTGAATGAAATCCTGAATACTAATTTAATCCCAAGAAAACTTATGCAAGTAATTACTTCCATGCACATGCAAAATGAAAATTAATATGCACCATTGCAATCCTAAATACTTATTTAGTCCCAAGAAAACTGATGCAAGTACTTATTTCCATGCACATGCAGAATGCAAATGAATATGCACCAATGCAACTATTTTTGTATTTTCAATGTAACTGAATGAAAATGCAAAAAAAAACCATTAAATTCTCAGTCCCTGTAGTAAGCAGAAATACACAAGCCAAGCAAGACACCGATACTTAAGGACTAATGCACTCAGTAACAAAACAAAAAGGGATAAATTGATAAGAATAACTTTCTAAAGAAAAGTTTAAAAAGAGGAGGTTTCTAGTCACAAAAAGGTAGTCAACAGACATCATAAGGGCCCTGGAAGACTCAACAACACTCACAACCCACACAACAATATCTCAAACCAATATACCAATCAAAGTTTGAGGTGTACGCGACTATTTAGAGAACAAAATCATATGAACATGACCTACCAAAGGACAACTCACATATATACGTGAATGTAAGAACCGTGACCCACATATAGGAAGAAGGTGGTAAAAAATCAAGCGAAAGGATAAATAACTCCAAGTAAGTGTCCACCAATGACTATATTCGCAAATGAAACACATAAAAACAAAGAAACAAAGAGAATTTTGAGCAAAAATGCACCCAAAAACCGTAACAAAAGAGACTTCCCCAGTATGGTCGCCAATTTTGTTATGGAGAAAATATTCCTATGGTTTGGGGTGGACCACAACAAATAATATGTCACTAGAAATTAGATCCATTCTTAATCGTGCTAGATAAATTAAAGAAACTAACAAATAAGGGATCAAAACCATAACTCAATCGGATGTTTGGAGAAGACCACCGTTGAGATCATGATCAAAAGATTATCCCTACAATTTTCCCTCAACAACAAACATATATCAAAGCATAAAATATATTAAGTGTCAGTATTCAATCTAGCATAATCCATTTAAACATGTATAAAGCAATTACACCCATGGATAAATATAAACAACTTCACATGAAATTTGGATGAGAAATGGAGTTTTGGAGTTTTGGTGATGTGTGAGGTTTTGGAGTGATACTATCTCACAGAGAATTGAGCTCCCTTTCCGTAGCTGCGTTTGCACAACGCTTTGTTTGCAAAGGCCATATGGCCGTAGAATTGTTCTGTTAGAATGTTTAAGTTTTCTTAGGGTTTTGTAGTTTGTAAACAGTCTGGTTTTTGTTGACTTATAATGGTTTCCCAGTAATATGGGTGCATCGGCCTGTGTAGAAAGGAGTCTTTGATAGACTTGGACATCATGGCTTTCTATGTTGTATTTCAGTTTGTTTAAGCTTGGATTAAAGAAGTTTTGAAGAACCTTGTGGTTATTAACTTGTATCTGGTGAATGATTTGATAAAAGATAATGCAAAGATTCCACTGTTTGTAAAAGTCCATAATTTTGTTTTTTGTTAAGATGAGGTTATTATGTGAAAATTTAATGTGAAAGATAGCTTCTGGGTTTTCTTTTTAGTTTGAAGATTTGTTTATGAAATAATAAAAAAAGAAAAAGGGTTTGTCACTAAAACTCGAGTATGACTGTGTAAATTTGGTTTAGAATAATTTGATTTATATTTTGTTATTTATTTTAGTATATAACTCATACACAGTCTAAACTTTGTTTCTGTGTAAAATTTATTTAATTTAGAGAAATTATAATATAAATATTATAATTATATAATGAAGAATTTGATTAATGAGGATATGGATAAAATTGTAAATACCTTAATCAGTAAAGAGGAAAGAAGGAAAGACTTGGTTGACAATTTTCCTAAATTAGAGTTTGTATTATTATTATTATTTTAAATTAAAACTCTGCAATGATGTTGTTTCTACTTTGATGTATTTGATATTTGATGTTTTACTTACAGTACTACTAAAATTACTTATTGGTTATCTGCAAAACCTAAGTTATTATTATAATTTCATTATATTGTTTATTAAATCTAAGTTGTTCCTATTTACGTTTTTTTCTTCTGTTTCTGTAATATTTAATAATTATATGTATTTATAATAAGTTAAGCTTAAATATAGTGGTTATTACTGTGTTAAAAAGAACACAGTTACACAAACCGTGTACTAGTTTTTAAGAGACCTTCTTTTATGGTAGTTTATGTTTATGTTTTAAACAGATGTATTTTAAATAAGAAAACTTCTGAAAATAGAGAACTCTTTCTTCTAAATAACTCTATAAAGATTAAAATTAAATGATCATATTCCTGCACATTTTGATTTGATTTGATCATCAAACTTAATTTCACCTAATGTACTAGAGTACTACCTTCTCGAAGGTGTGGAAAAATACAGTGAGGTAATTCATTCATCAGTAAATTTAAACTAACCCTAAATCATTTATTCTAAAACATATTTTGAACTGAATTTATCAATCTTGGAACAAATAAAAGATTTAACTAACTAACTAAATAACCAGTCATATAGGTGCATCAAATCCTAAATTTATACATTCTAGTTCCTAATCTTGGATAAAGAAAATAAAAATAACAATTAGAACCTGGTACTATAGCAGAGGAGACAACAACCTAAGGAGCCCGTTCCTCCTAACCAACTCCTGAAGACAGCTGAGTTGCAAATCTTATGACCCCTGAGCCTATCTATTGGTCTACCTGGTTGAAAGCACTGGGTGAGAGAATAGGTTTAGAAACCCCTGCAACTCCACAGAGTAATCAGCAGTAATACTTCTGCCTATAGCAGTAAGAACTCAGCCCAAATCAGCTACACTAGTTCAGTAATTCAGTACTTTCCCACTCAAACACTTATGCCTGTCGCCTCCATCGAATTTCTTGTGCACCAATTTCACTTAGAAATTTCACAAGTAATGATTGAACAACCTCAACTGAATTCAATGGGTAGTTTTATCAGCATGCCTAGGTCTTTTGGGTCAGTTTGTTTCACTTAATGAGCCACTTGCTCTTGTTCCACTTTCTTGGGGAACATGACCACAAAAATATTGAAGTTGCCTCCTACAACAACTAGAAATAGTTTGAGGATGTTTCCAAGTGTCAATCTGCTCTAAACCCAGCCTATTCCACCAAGTGGCGAGTAAACACTCATTTAACAACCTCCTTAAGCTGTTGTCTCATCTTTTACTTATTAATTAATAAAATATTCAGCAATTAAATACAATTATCCTTGACCCCACTTGGTCAATAATTACAAACTTTATAATAAAATTAAAACATAATGTCTCCTAAAACATAAAAGGTTTTTTGCAATTTGGGGTATGTGACATACACACCCCCTTAAATATAACATCGTCCTCGATGCTATTTTATTCATCGTCCTCAGAGTTTCCCTGGAATAGAATTGGATATGCTACCTGCATATGACTCTTCAATTTCGAGGTGGCTTCTTCTGGACTAAGGTGATTCCATTGCACCTTCACTTGCCCAATAGTGCGATTCCGAAGCAAGATCTCCCTCTTGTTGAGGATACAATCCTATTCCACCAGAAAATCACCTTCGAGTTCCACCTACACATCATTCCAATTTATAACATGAGTAGCATCATGCACATATCTTTTAAAAGAAAGGTATGGAAAATGTTATGAACTTTTAAATTTGGTAGTAAAGCCAATGGTATGCCACCTGTCCCATTCTGGATAATATTTCGAAAGTCCCACAATATGGGGGTGCCAACTTAGCACAATTTCCTAACTTTAAAGAACTCTTTTTAGGCCTCACCTTTATGAAAACATGTTCACCCACCTGGAAATCCCTATGATTCCGTTTAAGATCTGCTTGACTTTTCTGTATGTCTTGTGCAACCTTTAAATTACCTTGCACTTGCTTTACAATTAACTGCATCTCCTTTAATAGATTAGGTCCTAGTACTAACCTGTCAACTAGGTTACTCCATGAGATGGGAGTATTGCACTTTCTTCCATACGAAATTTCAAATGGGCTGTATTTTGCTGAAGCTTGGTAGTGGTTGTTATAAGCAAATTCAACCAAATGTAAGTAATCCTCCCATTTACCTGGCTGTTCTCTAACATACATTCTTATCATATCGTCCAATATTTGATTCACTCTTTCAGTTTGTCCATCCGTCTGAGGATGAAAAGATGTAATGAAATTTAAAGTAGTATTAAAACCTTTAAATATAGATTTCCAAAAATTGCCCGTAAACTTAGGATCTTTGTCAGAAATGATACCTTTCGGTATTCCATGTAAACGAAATATTTGTTTTATGAATATATTAGCAATATTAGTAGCCTTGTAGGTGGTCTTTACTGGTATAAAATGAGTTGCTTTACTAAGTTTATTGAATCATTCTGATTCTAATTTCTAGGTAGACCTGTAGTAAAATCAAGACTAATTATTTCCCATTTCCAGCTAGGGATGGGTAATGGCTGTAATAAACCGGCTGGATGCTAGTGTTTAGTCTTAACTTGTTGAAATTCAAAGCACTTGGCAATGTATTTTTCCATTTCATTCTTCATATTTGGCCAAAAATAATCTTTCCGTAACATGGTTATAGTCTTTTGATAACCAGGATGTCCTGAGTAAGGAGTCTTATGTATTTCATTTAAAATCAGTAGCTTAATTTTAGGTACATTAGGTATATACAACCTGTTTTTATAAAGCATTAATCCTTTTTCATTTAGAATATACTATGTAATTAAACTTTCAGTTAGATTTTCTGCCACTTTAGCTTTTAATTTCTGATAATTTTCGTCCAATTTTACTCCTTCCTCCAGCTGATCTTCTAAATCTGTCTTATAAGTGTTGATTGCTACCACAAAGCTCAGTCTTGCATTCCTACTTAGAGAATCAATGACTTTATTTTTATTTTTCCTTAATATGTTGGATCTTGAAATTGTACTCGCTAAGGAAAGCTAGCCACCTAGCTTGCCTTGCATTTAAGTTTGGTTGATCCAACAAATATTTTAAACCCTTATTATTTGTTATTAACATAAATTTTCTTCCAATTAAGTGATGGCACCACATCTTTAAAGCATGTATGACGGTAGCCAACTCTAAATCGTAAGTAGCGTAGTTTTTCTCATGAATTTTAAGCTTCCTAGACTCGTATGCAATTACGTGTCCTTATTGAGTTAAGACCCCACCTAGACCATTGTTGCATGCATCAATGCATATGACAAAGTCCTTATTAGGATCAAAAATTCTTAAGATTGGTGCAGTAGTTAATAATTTTTTTAATTTCTTAAAAGTTTCTTC
This sequence comes from Pseudotsuga menziesii, assembly GCA_001517045.1. Lineage (NCBI taxonomy): Eukaryota > Viridiplantae > Streptophyta > Pinopsida > Pinales > Pinaceae > Pseudotsuga > Pseudotsuga menziesii. The sequence continues at coordinate 571,981 of LPNX010400014.1, read as the reverse complement.
ACAATTTTGATTCCACTCAAATTTCTTTCCTTTCTTCTGTAAAGAATTTATGGGATTTGTGATTCTTGATAACCCCTCAATGAATCTTCAATAGTAACCGGTAATCCCCATGAATGATCGTACGCCAGTCACATCCTTTGGGACTGACCATTTTTCAATTGCTTTTATCTTTTCTGGATCAACCGAGATCCCCTCTTTAGTTATTACATGGCCCAAGTATTGTATTTTATCTTTAAAGAAGTCGCACTTACTGAATTTAGCATAAAGCTGATGTTCCCTTAACACTTGTAAAACAATTTTTAAGTGCTCCTCATGTTCTTCTTTAGACTTAGAATAAATTAAAATGTCATCAATGAAAACCACTACGAATTTATTGAGGTACTTATGCAATACACTATTCATTAAACACATGAAGATAGCTGGGGCATTAGTGAGCCCAAATGGCATGACAATAAACTCATAGTGACCGTATTTGGTCCTAAAAGTTGTCTTAAAAATGTCTTCATCTTTGATCTGGACTTGATGGTAACTAGATCGTAAATCAATATTTGAAAATACAGTTGCTCCGCGCAGCTGATCGAATAGATAATCTATGCGGGGAAACACATATCTATTTATAATGGTCATTTTATTAAGTTGACGGTAGTCAATGCATAAGCATTGAGTGTCGTCCTTTTTTTTAATGAAAATGACAGGTACTCCCTAGGGAGACACGCTTGGTCATATATACATTTTATCAATAAGTTCATTTAACTATGATTTTAATTCATTTAGTTCCAATATATTCATTCGATAAGGAGCTTTTGAGTTGGGCACTACACCAGGTACCAACTCAATAGTGAAATCTATTTCCCTTTTCGGAGGCAGTCCCATAATTTCTTCTGAAAATACATTCGAATACCCCCTCAAGATTGGAATATATTCTAGTTTTAGTTTATCTTCATTATTAATTTGTTCTTCATCTGTTACAGTTACAACAAAGGCTTTGCAACCCTTCCGAACAACTCTCTTTAATTGCAAGGCAGAGATTTGTCTGATAGTTGTTTTCCTAGGAATTCCTGTTATGGCTACTATTTCTCCTTCATTATTTACGCAAGTAAAAGTTTTATCGAAACAGTTCAAAACTACTCTATGTTGTTCTAACCAGTACATACCAATTAACACGTCATAAGAGCTTAACGAAAGTACATTTAGCTTCACAAAAGTTTCAAACTAATTCATAAATACAGTGCAGTCTTTTACAAAATTAATCACTTTTTTCTTTTCTTCTGTAGCTAGTTGAACTAGCCATGACTTTGCAAACTTTTCTACTGATAAATTTAATTTTTCTACTAAACTAGAAGAAACATAACTCAGGCTAGCCCCTAGATCAACTAATATAGAAATGGGTGTTTGATTCACCTTACCTTCTACCTCCACCATGGAAGTTTGATAATCAGCCTGCTTGTTTTCCAGCGCTGCGTTGATCTTGGGCATCCCCTTTGCTAAGTCACCAACAGTCATCTCCTCCTGCACTGTATGAATGTTGCTGATAGTCTTCTTTCTGTTAGGTAAGACTGATGCATAATGAGGTCCATTACAATCCCAACACTTTATTGGTTCTTTACGTTTATTATTCTTAACGTAGTTGCTGTGATTATTAGCAGGTTCTTTATTTATAGGACCATTAGGGTTTGACTGTGAGTTACCTTTATTTCCTTGGAAATTATTGTTAGGAAATTTACGTGTATTATTATTCCCAAAATTGTGATTAGATGTGAAACCCTTATTTTTATGTTCAAAATTATTAGGTCTCTTGGCCTTCTAGTTTGGCGTGCTTTCCCTTTTTTGGTTCTACTCATAGAAAAAATTTGCCTTTCGCATAGCCTCCTTAAGGGTTTTAGGGTTGTCTTATTCAATTCTATCTTTAATGTGAAAAGGTAAACAACTCAGAAAATGCTGCAGCTTGGGCTTCTCATCCACAATGTAAGGCACGTAATGTAGTAAACTTAAAAAATTACTGTTTAATTCCTTCATGTTCATAGTTCCCAACTCCAGTTCATAGAATTCTTTAGCTCGCTCTTGATAATACTGTTTCGATAGAAAATTCTTTTTAAAGTATTTTTTAAAGGTACTCCAGTTAATGTTCTTTTCCTTAATACCTTTTACTCATTTTAAATCCTGCCACCAGATATCTGTCTTTTTAGTTAAGTTGTAAATGGTTATTCTTGCTTTTAGTTGATTGGAGTAATTATAGATTTGGAAATACTTTTTCATTCCAGACAGCCATGCTTCGGCTTCCTCCCCTTTCTTAGTTTAACCGTTGAAAGTTGGTGGTTTTATCTTCTTAAATTCTCTCGAAATTTCCTCATAAGGCTTATATTTGATTTTTCTAGATTGGTAATTATCCTCACTAGTATCGCTAGAGTACCGATGATTCTTCCTATGTGAATTACCATAAATTTCATAGGATGAACTACTTTTAATTTTAGAATGTTTGGAATTTTTACTTTTATGTTGGTAGGACGTATTTTCAGATCCTATTTGTTTATCCTTCCCTTCACTCTGAAATTTGTCCATCAGTATCTGGTCTAGCTCCTCTTGAGTTGTTAGAATTCTTTCATTCTCTTTTTTGACTGTTTTCATTTCAGTTCTTAATTCTTTAACAATTTGTAATAATTCTGAAGAGTTGTTAGTTATTTCTTCCTTAACTAGTTCTTTTCTAGAATTACTTTGTTCGTTTAATGGGGACCCTTCATCTGTATATTTCTCGAGTCTTTCCATACCTGCAGTTCTAGCTCATATTTTTTTTCCTGGTAACAACTTTTCAAAAAGAAAAAAATAATAATCAGTAAGCATGCATTCTATTTACTATTTATCTATGCGATTTGAGCCGAATTCAGGCCTAGTGTCTGAACGTGTGCTCTGATACCATATGTAATACCCCAAATTTTCATAAAAATTTAAAATTTTTCTTGTGACAATTAATGTTTAAAAACATCGATAAAGAGAGTAACTTAACTACTAACAGTTAACATCCTAACGGGTCTAATCTAGAAACTAGAACAATTTCTTTTATTAATTTCTATAATTTCATTCTTCATTATCTGCATTCAAAATTAAGTATTGAAAGATTGATTTAGTAATCAAATGGTTTGAAGTAGTAAGTAAAGTAATCAACTGTTTATTTAAATTTTGAGTGCAAGGTACTAAGTTTGTTTTCTTGCTTACTAAAGGAACTTTCTGGTTGTGCCGAGGCTTACTTGGCTTATTGAAGCTAATGCAGTCAAAGGATGACTCTTGTACAGGTCTTTTACAGGTAAAATGTTTTGTTCCCAGTTTCAGGATGGAGATTAATTATCTCAACGTGCAAAAGTAAACTGCTAGCTTATTTATTGCGCCGAGAGGCGCTCTACAACCCAGTATGGGGGAGATCTTGTCACGTGATGTCACGTGATGTAACGTTACTAACATGTCGGCAAAAAATAATAGTGAAAGTGAATATTATGGGGGAGATCTTGTCACGTGATGTAACGTTACTAACATGTCGGCAAAAAATAATAGTGAAAGAGAATATTATGGGGGAGATCTTGTCACGTGATGTAATGTTACTAACATGTCGGCAAAAAATAATAGTGAAAGAGAATATTATGGGAGAGATCTTGTAACGTGATGTAAAGTTACTAACATGTCGGCAAAAAATAATAGTGAAAGTGAATATTATGGGAGAGAACTTGTAAAGTGATGTAACTTTACTAACATGTCGGCAAAAAATAATAGTGAAAGTGAATATTATGGGAGAGGTCTTGTAACGTAATGTAACTTATGTAACATGTCGGCCAAAAATAATAGTGAAAGTGAATATTAGTGAATATTATTG
>LPNX010400014.1:520693-563942 GCA_001517045.1 Pseudotsuga menziesii | reverse complement strand
TAAAATGCATTCAAAGAAACCATGGATTTAAACACATACAATCACACTGCAAAATGAATTAAAACAATCCCTTGAGAGCTAAAACCTTCCAAAGGCATGTAAGAATCCCAAGCATTAAAAATTTCATGGAATAATGGAAGGCAGAATTTGAAAATATATAGTAATTATTTGGTTCAAGTTACTAATGGATCCCTCATTTTAGTGTCCAACGATGAAGTATTATTTTGTATTGTAATTCGAAAATAAATTTTTTAATAGGTTAAAATAAAATAATTTAATATGGGGGAGATGTTGTAATCTTCCTACCTAATAAAACAATAAAAAATATAAAAATTTCATTAGTAGTAAAAAAAATATGTGGGTTAAGAATAAAACACAAAATTGAAATATCCGCAAAAAAATGTTGGCTTTGCACATGATTTTAAAACCATGTGCAAGGCATTCTGAACAACCCATGGTTTTATTGTACATGGTTTATGAAGCTTTGCACATAAACCATGTGCAAGGCCTCCTAAACAACCCATGATTGTAGGAGGGCCTTGCATATGGTTGTAAAACCATGTGTGGAGAAATGATGCAATTTTTTTCCTAACAAATTAAAAAATAATAAAAAATATTATATTTCGGCCATAAATAATATTAAATATTAATAATAAAAATATTATATGTGGACCTTAAATAAAATGATGTGTCTTTTGGTTTGAATCCAATCAATGGATACCTAAGAAGAGGTTTACACCTTGATAGATTTGATCCATCTCGGTGCTTGATAGAGCCTAGGATGTGGATCTACGCTGGTTTAAACGAAAATAACACTTGTGAAATGAAGGTAATGCCAAACCTGTTTTCTTCCAAAATCTTGAATTGGTTGTGTTATTGCAAAACATTTTAGGTCTATGTTTTTAACCTTCTTATCTAGGTTTAAGAACATGATGTTTTCCTAAAGGTATAAGTACTTAGGAATATGAGCAAAAAAAACTTATGTCTTAATCCTAACTATGAATATGACATGTAAATATTACATTTAACCTATCGTTGGTGTAATAGATCCTACTCCTACATGGAACCTTATAGAATGAAAATTCTATAACCTAAAGAATATTGCAATGCCTTTATTATTTTTTCCAAAGGATTTACATATGTTATTTTATTAACATGTAACATGGTGTTAACGTAAACCAGTATTAACCTCACATTAACCTATGTCTAGATATTGTTATAAATTGCACATATGCATAAAAAAAATAATGATATATGCAAAGTTTAATATGGATAATTTCCAAAATATTAAAGTGTTAAGTGCAAAGTAGGCCATATGATAAAACTCAACATAAAGTTAGCATTTAACAAATGTTTGTAGAACAGGTTAAATGGTGCCAATTAGGACTATAGAGAAACTAAAATAGAAACACAAAGATCTTCTCCTTAGTGGATTCCATGTGTGTTGAGGCCCACTGGCTGAGGTTCAACAGTAAAACCCTAGCTATAAACTCACTGAAACCTAAAAAAATAACACTTATTCTTCATTGTGTGAGTGCAGAGTTGACAATCTCCTGGCCTGTTCGGCCTCCATAGTAAAACACCAAGTCTTTTTATCTCTGTAAGAGCCCAATAAATTGGAACTGAAGCTCTGTGCCGTCGTGGTTTAAACTGTGGATTTTTTAGGTTCTTAAATCGAGATCTTTTGTCTTGGTTTCTTGGCTTTATAGTGGTGAAGACCCTTCTTCGTTACCCTCCATCGCATAGTGGTCTCAGGATGAGGAATGCTTCCAAAAAAGGTGGTTTGATACTAGAGTTTGCAACCGAGAGTGATATTCTCCATGTAACAATAATTTTATCTTCTCCCTGTTGCTCTGTTCATTTTTATAATACATATTTTTTTTAATTTTTTAAGAAAACTAAACTTTGAAAGAACTCGAACCTTCACTGCAGGTGGCTGTGATGAGGTTGAAGGAGAGTGCAAAAGAAAGGTTTGCTACTGGGTTATCTCCTACACCTTGCAATCGACCGGGTAAGCCTCGGTTTACCTTGAGGTTTCTTCTATGGTGATGTGTGGGGTTTTGGAAGGATACTATCTCGCAGAGAATTGAGATCCCTTGCTGTAGCTGCGTTTGCACAACGCTTTGTTTTAGAAGGACGTATGGTCGTAGAATTGTTATGTTAGAATGTTTAAGTTTTCTTAGGGTTTTGTAGTTTGTAAACACTCTGTTTTTTTTTTAACTTGCAATGGTTTGCCAGTAAGATGGGTGCATCGGCTTGTGTAGAAAGGAGTCTTTGATAGACTTGGACATCGTGGCTTTTTGTGTTGTATTTCAATTTGTTTAAGCTTGGATTAAAGAAGTTTTGAAGAACCTTGTGGTTATTAACCTGTATATGGTGAATGATTTGATAAAAGATAATGCAAGGATTTCGCTGTTTGTAAAAGTCCATAATTTTGATTTTTGTTAAGATGAGGTTATTATGTGAAAATTTAATGTGAAAGCTAGCTTCTGGGTTTTCTTTTTAGTTTGAAGATTTGTTTATGAAATAATAAAATAAAGAAAAATGGTTTGTCACTAAAACCCGAGTATGACTGTGTAAATTTGATTTAGAATAATTTGATTTATATTTTGTTATTTATTTTAGTATATAACTGATAACCAGTCTAAACTCTGTTTCTGTGTAAAATTTATTTAATTTAGGGAAATTATAATATAAATATTATAATTATATAATGAAGAATTTGATTAATGAGGATATGGATAAAACTGTAAATACCTTAATCAGTAAAGAGGAAAGAAGGAAAGACTTGGTTGACAATTTTCCTAAATTAGGGTTTGTTTGTTTATTTATTTTAAATTAAAACTCCACAGTGACATTGTTTATACCTTCATGTATTTGATATTTGATGTTTTACTTACAGTACTACTGAAATCATTTATTGATTATTTACAAAACCTAAGTTATTACTATAATTTCATTAAACTGTTTATATAATCTAAATTGTTCATATTTACGTTATTTTTTTTTGTTTCTGTAATAGTTAATAATTATATGTATTTATAGTAGGTTAAGCTCAAAGATAGTGCTTATTACTGTGTTAGAAAGAACATAGTTACACAAACTGTGTACTTGTTTTTAAGAGACCTTCTTTTATGGTAGTTTATGTTTATGTTTTAAACAAATGTATTTTAACTAAGGAAACTTTTGAAAATAGAGAAATCTTTCTTCTAAATAAATCTATAAATATTAAAAGTAAATAATCATATTCCTACACTTTTTGATTTGATTTTATCATCAAACTTAATTTCACCTACTATACTAGAGTACTACCTTCTCGAGGTGTGGAAAAATAGAGTTAGGTAATTCAATCATCAGTAAATTTAAACTAACCATAAATCATTTATTCTAAAACATATTTTGAACTGAATTTATCAATCTTGGAACAAATAAAAGATTTAACTAACTAACAAAATAATCAGTCATATAGGTGAATCAAATCCTAAATTTATACATTCCAGTTCCTAAGCTTGGATAAAGAAAATAAAAATAACATTTAGAACCTGGAAATATAGCAGAGGAGACAACAACCTAAGGAGCTCGTTCCTCCCAACCAACTCCTGAAGACAGCTGAGCTGCAAATATTAGGACCCCCGAGTCTGTCTACTGGTCCACCTGGTTGAAAGCACTGGGTGAGAGAATATGTTTAGAAACCCTTGCAACTCCACAGAGTAATCAACAGTAATACTTCTGCCTGTAGTAGTAAGAAATCAACCCAAATCAGCTGCACTAGTTCATTAATTCAACACTTTTCCACTCAAACACTTCTGCATGTCCCCTACATCGAATTTCTTGTGCACCAATTTCACTCAGAAATTTCACAAGTAATGATTGAGCAGCCTCAGCTGAATTCAATGGGTAGTTTTATTAGCATGCCTAGGTATTTTGGGTCAGTTTTTTTGACTTAATGAGCCACCTGCTCTTGTTCCACTTTCTTGGGGAACATGACCACAAAAATAGGGAAGTTTCGTCCTGCAATAGCTAGAAGTAGTTTGAGGATGCTGCCAAGTGTCAATCTGGTCTCAACCTAGCCTATTCCACCAAGTGGCCAGTAGACGCTCATTTAACAACCTCCTTAAGCTGTTGTCTCATCTTTTATTTATTAATTAATAAAATATTCAGCAATTAAATACAATTATCCTTGACCCCACTTGGTCAATAATTACAAACTTTATAATAAAATTAAAACATAATTTCTCCTAAAACATAAAATGTTTTTGCAATTTGGGGTATGTGACAACCTTCTTGTGTTAATACTCCACCTAGGCCCTCATTGCATGCATCAGTGCATACAACAAAGTCCTTATTTGGATCTGCTAATTTAAGATAGGTGCAACGGTTAATAATTATTTTAACTTATTGAAGCTTTCTTCACATTTTAAATCCCATACAAATATTTTTCACTTTTTCTGTAAGGATGTTATGGGATTCGTGATATTCGAGATTCCTTCTATGAATTTTTGATAATAACATGTAATCCCCATGAATGATCGTACATACGATACATCCTTAGGAACATGCCATTCCATTATTGCTCTTATATTATCAGGATCCACTGATATCCCTTCCTTGGATATCACATGGCCTAGGTACTATATTTTATCCTTAAAGAATTCACATTTACTGAGTTTAGCGTATAGTTTGTGTTCTCTTAGAACATGTAATATTATATGTAAATGTTCATCATATTCTTTTTTTTTGTTGAATAAATTAGTATGTCAGTTATGAAGACAACTACAAATTTGTCCAAGTATTTACTTAAGACACTGTTCATTAAACACATAAAAGATGTTGGAGCGTTCGTTAGCCCAAACAACATAACTACAAACTCATAATTCCTGTATCCAGTTTTGAATGTAGTTTTAAATATATCTTCATCTTTAATTCTAACTTGATGATATCCAAATCTCAAGTCTATTTTTGAGAATATCGTTGCTCCACGTATCTGATCGAATAGATCATCTATGCGGGGAAATTGATATCTGTTTTTAATTGTCATCTTGTTTAATTGATGATAATCTATACATAATCATAATGTACCATCTTTCTTCTTAATAAATAAGACATGTGCCCCCCAAGGGGTTACACTTGGTCTTATGTAATTCTTATTATTAGCTCTTGTAGTTGTAATTTTAATTCATTAAGTTCTAGGATATTCATCCGGTAAGGAACCTTTAAATTGGGTAAAACTCCCGGTACTAATTCAATAGTAAAACCCAATTATATTTTCGGATGTAATCCCATAATATCTTCCAGGAACACATCTGAAAATTCTTTTAAGATTGGTATATCATCGAATTTTAACTTATCTATTTTATTCATGTGTTCGTCATTCATTACATGTACAACAAAAACTTTACAAACTTTACGTATAGACTTTTTCATTTGCAAAGCTGAAATTTGTCTAACAAAAACTTTTCTAGGTATTCCTTTTACTGTAATTGTTTCTCCTTTTTCATCTAAGCATGTAAATGTTTTCTCAAAACAATTTAAAACTACGGTGTGTTTTTCAGCTAGTCCATACTTATTAGAACATCATATGAACCTAGCGGTAATATATTTAATTGCACTTGAGTTTTGAATTGGCTCATAAAAATTTCACACTTTTTAGCATAGATAACTACCTTTCTTTTGGTTCTTGTAGCTAACTGAACCAACCAAGAATTTTCAAATGCAAGTTACAACGTTATGCTATACTAGGTGACACATAGCTTAAACTAGCACATGGGTCTATCAAAATAGAAATATGTTTGTTCTGTATCATACCTTCTATTTCAACCATGGATGTTTGGCGATCATCCTATTGATATTCCAAGATTGCATTAATTTCGGGCATCTCGTTTGCTATGTAACCAACAATTGCTTCCTCCTGAATTGTATGCACATTGCTGAAATTGCTTTTTCTATTTGGACAGTCCTTTGCATAATGAGGTCCCTGACATTCCCAACATTTTACAGGTTCTCTTTGTTCATTATTTTAACGTGATTATTAGGTAGATCTTTATTCCTTGCAGCTGTAAAATTCCGCTGTGTATTACCTTTAAAATTTGTTCCTTGATAATTATTCTTAGAATAATTTCGGGAATTGTTTTCAAAATTTTCGTTGGGCTTAAATCCTTTCCTTCTTTGTTCAAAATTATTTGTTCTTTTACTCTTCTAGTTAGGTATTCCTTCTTTTTTTCTTTTTTCTTTGTTCATAACATAAATTAGCTTTCCAGATTTCCTGCTCAAGGGTTTTTGGATTGTCGTATTCAATTCTGTCCTTGAAGCTAAGAGGTAAACAACTCAGGAACCTTTGTATCTTAGGATTTTCATCGATAATATAAGGTACATAGCGTAATAAACTTAAAAATTTAATACTTAGTTCCTTCATTGACATTGAACCTAGCTTAAGATCGTAAAATCCCTTAGCTATTTCTTCGTCATAATGTTCAGATAACAATTTTCTTTTAAAGTATTTCTTGAAAGTCCTCCAAGTCACATACTTTTCCTTAATGTTTTCACTCTTTTTATATCCTGCAACCATATATCAACTTTTTCAGTTAAGTTATAGATATCCATTCTAGCTTTCAGCCTATCTGAGTAATTATAAATTTGAAAATACTTTTTTCATACCTGACAACCATGCCTAAGCTTCTTCACCTTTTTCCACCTCACCATCAAACATAGGGGGTTTTATCTTCTTAAACTCTCTTGAACTTTCTTCGCAAGGTTTATATTTTCTCTCTTTAGGACTGTTGTTGCTATCACTACTTTCATTGGTATATTTATACTTTTCTCTGTGTGACCTAACCTTAATTCCTGAAGAGGAATTACTTTCATTATCAGATAATTTTAACTTCTTACCCTTATGCTTGTAGGATATAGTTCCAAATTCATATTCATGTTCTTTTATTTTATCTTTTCCTTTGTTATGTAATTTATCCAACAATATCTGATTTAATTCTTCCCGTGCTCTTAGGATTCTTTCATTGTCTTCTTTTACAGTCTGTAATTCAACTTTTAAGTCTTTTACAGTTTGAAGTAATTCAAATGGTTGATTATTTAGTTCCAGATATATATTATCTGTATTATTATGAAGTGATCCATCTTCAGCAGATGCCTCTACTCCTTCCATTTCCTGCAAAATTAAAATTTATATTTCTATATAGAAACAATTTTTAAACATAGTCGGTATTTTTCTTTTCCTGTTTTGTATGTGAGTTAATCCAGCTTCAGGCCTAGTGTTTGAAAACTCGCTCTGATACCACATGTAACAACTCCATAATTTCAACAATTTTTTTATTTTGTTTACTGAGTATTTTTGGCTTTATAATGGCTTATAGGAATTAATCATAAATTCTATTTACAATCCCATAGAAAGATTTATAAAAATGATACATAACTATTTGACATAAGTTACTACATACATGGAATTATACTTAATGCAGTTCCTTTATGATACTATTTATTTATTTCCAGCAACTGTTCATGTCAATACTTGATTTGTCGTATTTTTTTTTCAGCTTGTTGCTTAGCCTATTTTATCATAGGGTTAGGTTAGTCACGTTCTTTTTATTCTTTACCATTATGCTTTAAATCCTATTTCAGTCGTTATGGTGGTAGAGTTTCTTGGTCTTACTTAGCTTCCAGTAAGCTAACACAATGTTAATATTCTTGTACTGAAATGCAGGTGTCCTCTTTCGAAGAAAGGATTAACCTCTGAGTGACCTAAACAAATGAGGATTTAAGGTGTCAAACACAAAAGTGATAACCATGGATAATGAAAAAAAATTTCAAGGACGTGATTTTCATTTCGAAGGGTGATTGATCACTCTTATGCTAAGCTTGACCTAGGTTAATTTATTCATACCACAAAAATGTTAAAGAAATGAAAACATGTTCTAGACTATAGAATAAGTATGGATGTGAAATATTATTCGAAAGTGGAGGTAGGTGAACACTTTAATGTGAAACCAAAATATCGCGGTGATTTCCAACTTGATAGAAGGGGTTTAACCCTAAGCGTTGTTCTAGGGTTTGGTCATTCTGCAGTGATTGGATTGTGTGGAGAGCCGAGGGCTCTCGGACCTATCGACCTTGATTTTCCCTTAAACGTTGGAAAGCTGTGGCCTTCAACCAGTAGTACCGAGAAGAGTTCCCAAAAACTCCTTTGCTTCTCTTGGCTACAAGTGAGGTCACAATCCTACCACCATTTCGTAGAGATGCTCGAAAACTGAAGGTAATTATTCTTCAAATTGCTGCAATGTCAAATTATAACATTTGATAAATTATCAAGGTTTAATCTTTGTTTGAAAATGATTTTTTTGGTAGGAGGGTTCTATGGTTGCTTGGATTGAAGGTTTGGGCTCGGGTCAATGGTACCGGTGTAAATGGTTCTGGTAAGACCCCAACACTGGATCCTACTGTTCTTACTAGTCTGTGGTGTGGAAAAGGTGTTAAGGAAAAGTTGGAATGGAGTATCTCTTTTTTCACTCTAGCTTCGTTGGATGGTTCATGGGTTTGCACAGGATGTCCTTTGTTTTGATTGTGTACCTCTTAATTAGTAAAGTTAAAGTTTGGAAACCCCTTTGACTCAGACTGCGGAGTCGATGGGGAGTTATATCTCAGTTATTTTTTCTTGTTAAGACTTTTATTGTAAATTTCGCCATGGATATTAAGAAATAAAGTACCATGACTTACTTTTACCTAGGTTTCACGCCTTTGTGTATAATTTATATTTTGTTTATTGTTTACGACTTTGGAACGACTCTATAAAAGAATTGATATTTTTTTATTATAGATATATACTCTAATAAGTAACAATAAGGCAATCAAGCCACTGTAAAAATCGATTTTCTCTCATATGTAGCTGATAAATCATTTTCTTTTTGTGTTTATTGTTATTATTTAAAAAGATTTGTAATGATTATCTCGTATAATCTTTTTAAATGGTTTTCTGTTATAGTTTTTATGGTTTATCTAGCTTTGAACATGCTATGGCCTACTTCCCTGATGAAGTGTTGGTTATTAAAAGCTTTTGCTATAAGTTAATTGATAATCCATTTGGGTATTAAGCCCTACGAGTCTCAAACCCTTGATAAAAGTTTTCTTTAAAGAAATTTTGGGTTGTACATACATCTATAGTTTCGTTATTGTAACGTTTTAAATCCTAACTCATTTTTCTTAGAAAAACATTAAGCCTTTCAGCTGTAAAATTTGATAATTAGTAGATTGTTAACAAATATTCTACTATATAGGTTTCGAACCCTTGACTAGTGTTAACCGAGATTGTAAGGGAATTATTTGTTTTTTTTGCAAGTATATTGATTCCTTTTTAATTTGTTAACATGGAGTATTTACCCTAAGTCGATTCTGTAAAAGAAGATTAGAGCCTTTTGATTGTGTGAGTTTGGTAAAGAGTACAAATCCGTTTGACTGTAAAATGTTATTTTGAGTAAGTTTGTTAATATTCTTATGGTTTTTGAACCTTGGTTGGAAGCCATCGTGTTTTAGAATAAATTTTGTTTGAAAATAGGTTTTCCTGTGTTAAAACGGAGTAGCCCTAACTGTAATTGTAGTTCATTGTTTACTGAGTCAATGATAGCATTGTTTGTAACTTTTTAATTATTTTTTTATAGGTATAAAAAAAATAAACTAAAGGAATAATAACTATTCATTATTTATGCAATATTATAAGAAACTATATATAAAAATATATACACTATTTTTAAATAAGATCTACAATATAGCCTATAATTTTACTATGAAAACTATGTGAAAACAGTAGCATTCGTTAACTGATAAAATATATAGGAATAATAAACATTTTCCTCTTTTATTTCAGAAAATAAATAATATTTCTGGGGAGACTTCCAACATTCATAGAATCCTTCAGATATAGATATAAAATAAATTTAAAGATAATAACCAGAACATCTTATAACTTGTTAATTGTCGAAGTTGACAAACACCCAAAGAAGACCATTCCTCCCAACAGTCTCCTAAAAGCAACCAAGATCATTTGCTTTAGGACCCCCGAGCCTGTTCACTGAACCACCAGGACAAAGATGCTGTGTAGAAGCCTATCCAATTTTCTCTATAACTTAGTAGTCAAACTTGCAGAAATAAACTATTAGCAATACACTCTAGGTTTCCCCTCATCGAATTCCTCTTGTGTGCCTAACTTTTCAGTTTCAAACAAACCACAAGGTTCTAATCTCTTAGAAAAAAATGTAGTGAGCCTCCTGCTCATTTGATGGTATAAATAGGATTTCCTAGGTCTTTGGGTTAGTTTTGCAATTGAATGAGCCACCTGCTCGGTTCCCCTTTCCTTGGGAACATGACCACAATTATAGGGATGTTCCCTCCTACAACAACTAGAAAGTGAATGTTGTTGCTACCACTTGTCATTTTGGAATTCTACAATTGATTATTTCTCCTAGTGGGTCAATGAACACTCTTCAACGGTCTTCTTTGGATAGGTGTCTCTTCTTTTTAATTATTAAATAATAAAATAATTCAATTACAATCATCTTTGACCATCCTTGGTCAACAACATAAAACTTTACAATAGTTTTTAAAGTAATGTCTTCTAAAAAATAAAGTGTTTTCAGTTCTTGGTGGGTTACATGCATCCCACCAAGGTTCAAAAGCAATTAGCAAAACACTTGATAATTGACAAATAATCCACATCATAGTACTTCCTAAGATTTTATCCCACCAAGGTTCAAAAGTAATTAGCAAAACACACGATAAATGACAATTAACTCACATCATAGTACTTATTATTGTGTCGTCTTGAGGACACATGTAAATATCAGAATTTCGAGAATGACGAATCCAGGCATCTATAATAGTATCTCCATCCAAAGCATAGAAATTTCACTTCTCCTTTTGGAAATATAAAGGCCGAGAGCATCAAGTATACACATGTAGCCCGAGAGATTTTGAACTATGGGCTAATAATGATTCATAGTAGTAGTCTGGATACCTATATTATGATTGATTATAACCTATATGATTTCAACAAAGCTGTATCTATACTAATCGGGTTGAACATTGCCTCCATGGTCACCACCACCAACAATTCGAAATAGCTTTGTGTGATGATTCTTATATGCAATTATCAGTGTGACTTTAGGATTATAACCAACCTCTATGTGATTGCATGCGTGGTGGAACAAATAACAATGTATAGTTTAAATTGATAAGAACACTAAAATGCATATCCAAGCTATTGCTGATGCAACCACTACCCCCAAAATTTTGATGATTTTAGGGCCCCCTCCTTAGAGTTATAGTTTTTGATTTCTTTTCCCCCCTAAAATTTTTGCTTTCATGACTTAATTTTATTCTGGACAAAGTTTGAAATGTTTTTGCTTCAAGTCAAAACTTATCTTTTTCCCGGTGTGTTAGAAGAATTTTTGGATTTTTTCCGACAGACGGAGAAAATCTGACTTCCAACCCGATCTTTTTTCAAGAAGTTTTCACTTTGTCTTTTTCCCAAGGTTTTAGCCTTTGTCAGATATTTTTTGAGTTTCCAGCTGACAGTTGTGGATATGTTCGTGTGTTGGACCCGATACGTCCGGTTGAATTATGATTTTGAAGCCAATGGTTTCTCATCGGACTGTTTTACTGAAGTCCAACCGACAATTGCGGCTAAAATTTCCTTTCATCGTCGACGTGCTCGACTCGGCTTAAGTTTTTCATTGCCGATCAGATACTTCTTCATGAGTCTGCCGACGATCTTTTCGTCGGACGTTCCCAACAAACTTCTTTGACAGTGTCATTAGAATCTGATTTTTCTTCGCAAAGAGAGAGGAAAATATTATGGCTTGTAGTTGATCTGTCATTTCCGAAACCTTAAGGTGAAGCATGTTGACAATGTTTTACAGATGGTTCTGACAGAGCTTGCTGATAGCTACAGAAATGTTTGGATTTTGTAACCGACACTGACGGGAGATTTTTTTGTTTCTCGCCGATTCCGAATCAGATAATTTCCCCAATGTGCTTTAGGCGCCAAATGACATTTCTATCACATGTGCGATTTGTGTTTCACCCATATACCACATTTAATACCTGATTATTGATTTTCCTATATAAGCCTTGGGGGGTTTGTTACGGTTTGTTTCTACTACCTGTTTTAAGAGTGCCCTACGGAAGTTTGCCACTTGGAGTCTGCGTAGCATTTTGAGATAGGCCTTTCACCAACCTTTGAGCCACCTTTTTCCAGGTAGGCTTCATCCCTTGTCATGATTTCATTTTTTGGTAAAACAACGTTTGAATATTTACTGTTCACGGGATTTTAGTGAAGTGGTGTGTTGGGTTTTCATTTTTAAGGCTAGGGTTTTTTTTCTATCTACCATGGTTTTAAGGTTTGTCCCTTAGCCTCATAGGGATTTGTTGTGTTGAGTTAGCTGTCTCGACCTCCTTGTTTTTCAAACCTAGTTTGCAAACGACTATGGTTTTAACCCACCCCAACCATTTTTGTTTCAACTACTCAGACATCGGACATGGATAACTCAGATCCCTGGTGTGTTAATGATAAGACTAAGGTGGTTCGAGCTTTTTACCGGTCATTCCTCACCTGGTTCATGTTCATTTGTGACGATAGGGGGATTAGCGAGGCCTCGAGCTCAGAGGGTCGTTGTTTTCCTTTGATTTTTAGCCTAGGGTTTTTATCAGAAGGTATTTTTCTCATTGTGGCCGAGGTCATGGTTTCAGAAAGTTTTGAAGTTGACCTAGATTGTTGGTGTTATCACTGTTTCCCTAAACTGTTTTCTCGCAGTTATTAAGGTTAATGAAGGGAGGTTTTGCGCAGGGTTTGAAACCACTTTTGATGATTCTTATGTATTGTTTTTAAGAACACTAGATGATTTAGGGTTGGAGCTCCCAAAGACGTAGTTAGAACCCACACTTGAGCTGATTGTTTCTTTTCGGGTTTAACCCTGCCTCGAAGTTCTAAATGATGGTTAAAGATGACTTGGTAAAGATGATATTAATTATCTCTCCATGAATGCAAGGAAAATATGATTTGTTAAATATTTCTTGTATATCTTACAGTTTTACAGAAGTTTCTCATTTTTCTATTTATATATGAATGCATGTGTGTTAATCGCAGAGACACTAAGTCATTTCTTGATGTGATTATGTCACAGTGTCAGTACTCACTCAACACTATGCCAAAGAAAGGAAATAAGAAAGCCAAGGCTGCTGAGGAGAAATCATATATGGAAATCATGACTAGGATAGAAATAATTTATGAAGATACCAAAGCAGTCACTGGAGCCGAACTAGAGTTCAAATGGGGACATATATACCCCATGACCAAAGATCAAAAGGTCCCAGATGCAGGCTTGGAGGATATTCCCCTATATGAAAACATATTGAGATCTAGGATCGCTAAGGTATCCACGTGACCTAAAATTTTCCCTTGTGCCAAGGTGATCGACTGTATTTTACCTAAAGCGGATGTAAATGATATGATTATGTACAACATCGAAGGAAAATGTTTTGCCTCCTTCACTTCTGCATACCTATCCAAATCCTGCAATCTACCAGTCCTAGAAATCAGCATGACAAATGACTGGATAAATAGTTCGAGTTTAGACTATATTAAATGCGCAAAGCTAATGATGATAGAGGGAAATCCATTTCGACCGAGAGCCTTTGATGAATATGAAACTTCCAGTTTGTGCACTCCTCACAGACTTGTAGCCCTGATGCTCAATAGAATATTTGGTAGGGAAAATGGGAATTTCTATAAGATAGGATGGATCCTACTAATGTATTGTGTGACTATGAAAGGCACTATATTCAACTGGGTAGACATTGTTTCCAACAACTTATCTTCTTGTATAGGTGCTGCACTAAGAGGACTTCTCCAAAGAAAATTTGAATTCTACATGGGATCATATCTAATTGATTGCATCTTGTGCCGTTACCGATTCCTGAAACTGAACTGCAGTTGGAATAATTCCAAGACCCCCATTTACACAACATATCAGATCTTATGGGCCCATAAGTACCACAGTTTCTATAAGCTTATCTATGAGGAACTTTTGATTCCAATTTACCAGTTGATATTTCTTGAAGAATGCAAGTGTATGTCTAAGGGAGCACTTGAGGTGATAAGTGAATATGGAGAATAGTGTTTCTCTTAATAAGGTAGCTATCTGAGGATGTATGGGGGAACTAGAGCCTCGCCACTACTTCATAAGTATGCCACTAATTACATTGTGCAGAAGGAAGCAGTAAGACAACTTTTTATGGATGGAATCGAGAATTTTCTATTTGACATGAAAAAAACGGTCTACCTACCAGTGCCTTTCTATGTTAGAAGCTACAAGTTTTTGAAAAATAAAAGCATGCCGGATTTTGAGAAGAACCTAGAATATTTTCACTTCGGTGAGAAAATTTTTCATAGGAACGATTCCCGGGGAAAATTTGCTGCACATTGTGCACTGGTAAAGGTAAATTTTGAATACTCTGACTACTTGGACAAGGACGAAGAGATTTTAAAAAATGCATGCAATATGACCATTTTGAATAAACGACTTAGAAAAAAGAATACAACAACATGGGGAAAAGGAAGTTGCAGTAGCACTACCGAGCAACAGAAACTGAAAGAAGAAGCTTCTAGGAAGAAGGAAGAAGAGGCTCGAAGATTAGTGGAAGAAGCAGAGAAATTAGTAATTGAGGAGGCCCAAAGGAAAAGGGAAGAGGAAGAACAAAGTCAAAGAGAAGAAAAACAAAGGCAAAGGGAAGTAGATGAGAGCATGAAAAAAGAATCAGCTAACAAAGAAAGAGAAGAGGTAGATAATGCAGCAGATGAACTGAGGAGAAAAGAGCAAGAGGACCAAGATAGAGAGAATTGGGAACATGATGATTCCTAGGACAATCCTGAAGATCCTCCGTCTACCTCAGGAAACATAATAACAAGATGTTAGCTCCCTCTCACAGATTTAGGGTTAGTACCCTTCACCCCATCCAAGCAAAATGTGGTTGCATCCCTGGATAATTTTTTTTTTGACCCTAAATGGAAAGCCATTGTTCGGAGGGTCAAAAAGAAGTGAAAGGTGGGTACCCATCCTGAAGTAACCATAGTTACTGAAAGACTTGTCATGAAAGGTATTGATGAAGATCTGCAACCAATGGCCTCTATTGGTGTCGCAACTGCTCAAGCAAATGCTTATAATGTGGACAAATTAAAAGAAACTATAGATCAATACAAGGAAAAGATGGTAAGAGTGAAGGATAATTTGATGAAATAAAGGGGGGAAGGCTGAGAGATGAATATAAAACATGAGACCACTCTTTCAGAGTTCGAGAGGCTCCAAGAGGCCTACCAGGTCTTAGAATCTGAAAAGGAGGCCTTGGTACTTTCAAGCACCATCATTGATGGAGAAAAGAAAGACCTTGAGAATAAGATTTCAGAGCTCGAGGCACAAAATCCCGTAGTTGATAAGAAAGCAGAATAATTAAAGGCCTGGGTGGCAGAGTTGAAGGCATGAAATAATTATTTGGAGACACAGCTCAAGGTCGAAAATGAACGACAAGTTGATATTACCCCTCTCTGAGAGCACCCCCTCCTGATAAGGAAGAAAACATATCAGATCGAGCTAAAGCTTGCAGAAGAATTTTATAAGATTAAATAGGATGAGACAAGATTACAGGAAATATCGACAATCTCAACTGATTTCAGAACAAAGACACTAGAATTTTTTGAGATTCTTCAAGGGAAACTAACATGGATGGAAACCAATGCAACATTCCCAGAGTAGTTTCCAAAAAAAACCACGGAGAACCTGCAAATAGATTTCGAACTCATGGATTTCAGCAATAAAACCGCTGCAAGATTAACTGCTGGGGTCAGGAAGAATCTGGAGAAGTGTATGGATTTTTTATAAGAGAGTTCTCACAACGCATAATAGATGTCAAACCTTTGTGGAAAAAATAATCCAGGAATTTCTTGACCATGAGGAACATATGAAGTACCTCTAGGACAGAATACATGAGGACGAGCTTACCATCCAACAAGTTAAAGGAATTACTAAGAGATCAGTAAAGAGTTTGGTTTCACAAGTCATAGTCAATAATTGCCTTCTGGAAGACCAACTCAGGGTAACTCCACCTAAAACAACAGAGATAAATTCTTAGCTGGCCATACATGAAGTGACAGTCAGAGTGTTGGAGCCGATGGATTTCAAGATCGTTGCTGCAGAAGCTACTGCATGGTAAGAATTTGTTGGAGGGTTAGTTGGGCACTCCTAAGTTTTGTCTTGTGTACATGATGCACCTTTCATATATTATCTTGTTTATTTCTATTTTTCTAGTGTGAGTCACTAGAAGACAAATTTTGTAAATCAAAGAGTCGAGGAAGCCTAAGAGGTTGGGGTAGCTAAAAAGTCATTTGTAAAATGTATAAATAGGGGTAGAATATAGATGAATAGAGGAAGTTTGATAGCGCGCATATGCATAAGCTATTTGTATGAGAACTACTTCTTTTATGAATAAAGAGAACCAAATTTGCTGGAGGAAGGACTGTATGAGTTTCCAAATGGATTATGTGGATTGCTGAATGTTGAACTATTTCTATTTTATCCTGCTGCATAACTATGAGATTGTTCTAACTTGTGGAACTAATTCTATGTTTATGAATGATTGTATTTTCTGTTAGAAATCTTGTGCATATGAATGAGTGATGAATGTGTTCATAAAACAAAGCTACCTTTGTTTATATTTTATGTTGTAATTATGTATGTAGAATTTAACAACTACCTATAGAATTCGACTAGCATCATTACAGTACATTACTCAATTAATTAATTAATATTTGCTCCCTTGGGGGATAGGGTATATAGGATAGATTATAATAGATTAGCTGTTTTTTGCTTTCGTAGAAGTGATTCTGGGGCAAGAGCGGTAAGACGGGAGGTAAGAACCTGCGCATATCGTGTGAGGTTCTTACTCACGGGTCACTTTGCATTTATTCTAGGCACTTGCTATTCATCTTAAAACTAAAAATTACATAATCGGTGGACCGAGCCGCAACCGGTAAACCAAACTTAAATCTTTATTTTAATTCTACGGTAGTCGGGCCGCTAACTAGACGGATTCCCCATTCCAAACAGTAAACGATCTAATTGGGAATGGTTATTGGTGAGAATTCCTACTGCCAATACCTGGGAATTTTTGGGCATCAACACAACCATATGAAAAATTTGAGAACTTTCAATTACAAATTTAATGAACTAACATAAAATGTTAAAATAACCTTATATATAGCATGTAATTCAACATTGAGGACTTGGGTCGAAGATTCACTGACTCCATCTCTGTAATATTGAACACATTGGAAATTATCCAAAATGTTTTAAATAACAAAAAGGCTTTCCCATTATATGCATATGTAGATAATGATGAATGATGAACACACATCGCATAAAAAAAGACATTGTAACTTGGACACACTGTGGGAAAATACTAAAATTATGTGGTAATTCAATCAATGTTTGTAATACGTGTTCTACATTGCAATAGAACAATCAAATTATATTTTATATGGACTTTTCAAGACATTTCATTAAGCAGTCCAATAAGATCCTATGTACTAGGGTTGCACAAACTATAATTGGGACACAGGGCAAAAACTATGACAAAAACTACCTTGACGTTCAACCAATGTTTGTAATTATTTTTCTACATTGCAATAAACAAACTATTATTCTACATTAAATTTTCAAAATAATTGATGAAGCATTTCAACAATACCATGTTATAGGATTGTTGTAAGGGTAAGCATAGAAACGTTTCTTGTTTTAACTAGGTCAACTATGTCGTTCAATCAATGTTTGTTATTCTTGTTCTATATTGTAATAGACAAACTATTATTCTATATCAATTTTTCAAAAAAATTGATGAAGCATTTCCACAATGCCCTTTAGTTTAAGAAGATAAACTAGAACAAAAAAAATCCTACTGCCCTCATCTACCAATATACCTCACCATTAACCGCATACCTGAAGACTATCATTTGTTGTGGTTTTTGTTCTACATTCGAGGGTGGATTGTAGGATTGGTAGAAGTCTACAAGTAGCTCATTGTGTAACCAACAAAAATAAGATTACTATAATTTTATTAATGTCCAACTAAGTAGGTCAAAGGTATTCTAAATGAAATGATAAAATATTAGTCTTCCATCTCTACATTAATGAACTTGACAATCACCTTTTACAAACTAGAGGTATCATTCTCTTCCTTATCAGAAAACCACATTGATTTGCAAGATGCAAGAATTATTCCAAAACGTTGAAAGGATAAAAGGTTCAACAATATAACAAAGTATAGAATTACCTGATCATACCTACATCCTTCCCTGAGGGAAACAATTTGTACAAATATTCAATCATCTCAACCTTGGGTGATTGAGCTCTCATTGAAGCTTTATATCCTGAAATCAAGGGTCATTCCATAGACGATATGACCTTCCAACAAATTTTATTTAGAAAAATAAATCACATATAAATTGTATTGTGCATGACAGTCTATTTAATAAACATAATATCCATATACATATCAATAGGGTTTTTTGAAGTCAAGACCAGGATACAAAGATTCCATGTATAGAAACATTGTTAAATAAAAACAATGAAAATTTAGATCTCCAATTACATTTCACCACAAATTTATTTCAGAAACTTAGAAACGAAAACTTAAGAAACTCAGATTTGTGAATTGTTTTAGATTGGGGGACAAGGGGAAAAGAGCTAATTATTAAGACAAAATGAAGGGTTTTTAGATTGTTAGGGCCCTGATTATATCTTGTGTAACATAACTAAAAAATAATGGAGAACCTTGTATTAGGATATGGGTCACACAATTAGGAAAAACAAATAAAATAATCATCAATCCCGAGAAGGATGGTTGTGAGCTTCTACAGAGGGAGAAGAAAATACATGAGTCTACTATAATGCAAAGAGAGATGGAAAAGAGTCAACTTGGAACAGTGATGGACCCAAAGAGGAAAAAATCATAATATTACAATGAAAATATCGAAACCAAACAAAATCATCGGGTCAACAATAGTTTTTCCAAAGCACAACAACATCCAACTATGATACCCACCCAGATTGAACATCATCATACCAAATATTTTCCATGAAATGAAAAAACGACTTCAAAGAACACTGACAAAGTGATAAAAAATGTAAATAAAATCTACAAAGTGATAACACAAGAATGTCTATTTAAAAATCGAATAACAAAATTTATACCTATGTACATAATATTTCTATGACAGCGAAAAAAGGAGAGCATACAACTATGTAAAATTGGACCCAACAACAAATTATAAGCTCTTCGAAGAAAAACAAGAATATATATTACATAAAAAATTACCAGATAACAACATATATTAAAAATTAAAATTAAGCATCTGTTAATTCCAGTCAAAAACCTTGATAATATGTAAAAGATACATACTGCTGAAATTGAAGGTGAATCCGCATGTCTCAGAGAACCATGTGAAACATCCATCCTAATAATAATTGTTGGTTTTGTGGATATCTTAGGTATCCTATGCGCAAATTCCACAACCAACACAGAGTTGAGTCCACCAACTTGAAGGAAATAATAATAGTTCCAGAAACGCATCAACATATTTAAGCAAGGGGCTTTCCTGAAAAGGAAAATGTATACCCAGTAAAATTCAAATGCGGGAGGCTACCTTCACATTTATTTTCAAAGCCACATTTGCTAATATTGATCATTAAGCTTATTCATATTTTGAGGGATAATACATTGATTAATGACCCCCTAAATTCATGATATGATTCTATTTCACTAACAAGAGGTGAAAGTGACAATGCCACATATAATGTTGGTTACCCTTGGCATTCTTCCCTTACCTGAACACCATCAACAAACCATTGGTCACCAACATCAAAGGGATTCATAACTAACACAAACACAATTTCTTCAAAGGTTGGTTTTGTTTATGTATTTGTAACTTTAGATTGTATTCACTTGTATATCTTATGTATTGTACCCCGATGTTTATTCCGGGAAGTGTCTGTAATGTACTTGAGTCATGTCATGCCCTGATGTTCCTATTGGGAGATTCAATAATGTAAACAAGTCATGTAAATTCATTGTGGTTAACCCTCCTATTGATCAAGGGTTAAAGTCCCTGCAGTTGTGGGGCCCTAGGGTTATTAGTCTCTGTTAGAGAAGTGGGCCCTAGTGAGTCATTGTCAAGTCGAGAATTAGTATAAATAGAGAGGGAGCTTGTCTATTTATCATACATTCACTCAGACTTAGTTGTAGTGCATAACTAAGAGAGAAGAAGTTGCCGGGACAAGAGAGAGATAGACTACTGCTGTCGGGAGATCATCTTACTATTTTTGGGGTCTTGCTTTTGGTGCTGATTCTATCTTTGAGGAAGTTGTGGGGTTTTCTCCTTTATGGTTTCCCCAAGGAAAAAATTTGTGTTTATTATCTCTTATGTTTGATTGTTGTGCTTGTTATTCTCTCAGTTAAAGATCCTAAGATAATGCTAGCTTAAATGATAAAAATCTAACATGGTATCAGAGCTAACCTGAGAAGAAGACATTGTGCAGCTGCAGAAACTAGGGCTTCCTACTTTTTGGATCTCTCTCCACATATTTTCAGCAAAAGAAGGCTGTATTGACTCTCCTCTCTAGGGCGAATATTTATGTTGAAGCAAAATCTGATTCTGAGCATTTTCATTTTTTGACCCGACACTACGGCCGAAAATTAGAGCTTCCCACAGAAGTGGAATTTTTGAGTGAGCACAGGCCTGGATTGATCTCCTCTCCAAAATCGAAATTTAGAGATCAAGATAAAAAAATTTTGGTTGGACAGAACTTCGGGAAAGTGAAACCCTAATCTGCTCCTAAACCAGCTCTGCAGAAATTCAGCTCCAGATCCAGACTGACATCTTAACCTGGTAAGATATAAATCTTTTGTATTTCCATTTGAGGTTCTCAGTTAAGATGTCTCATAATACCAAGCTTTATGAAAAGATTGAGGGAGCTGATAACTTCCGATCCTGGAAGTACATGATCTCCCTGGTCCTGGAAGAAAATGAGTTGGACTTCTAGATCAATGAGGAGGTTCTAGGTCCAGAGGGAGATGAGGCTAAGGCCTTACACAAGAAGAAATTTGTCATGGCTAAGAGAATTATTGCTGATTCAATCAAGGATCACCTCATACCACATGTGTCCTCCCTAAAGACACCTAAATCTATGTTTGATGCCCTAACCAAACTATTTGAAGGAAAGAACATAAACTGGAAGATGACTCTGAGAAACCAATTGAAGAATGTAAAGATCTAGAATGCAAAGACTATCCAGTTTTACTTTACAAGGGTCTCTCAGATCAAGGAACAACTGGAATTTGTAAATGAAGAAGTAGAGAATGCAGAAATTGTGATGACCACCTTGAATGGTCTCCCTAGGGCTTGGGAATCTTTCATTCAAGGGATTTGTGCCAGAAAGAAGCTAGTCAAGTTTAGAAAACTATGGGAGGAATTCTCACAAGAATAAGCTCGAATATTAGCACAAGAAGAAAATATGGGAAATGAATATCAAGCTCTCACAGTACAATCCAAGAAAACTAGAACAAGCCATCACAGAGGTAAGCACTCTCACCAGAAGAGTAACTTTAGAAAGTCTAAATATATGTCTAAGTTCATTTTCTATACATGTGATGAAAGGGGACACTTTGCAAGAGATTGTCCTAGAAACAAAGATAGATATCTCAAGAAGAAGGGAAACAAGAAAATACATCATGCTCATGCTGCAGAAGATGATGAGCCTTCCAAGAAGAGAATCAGACAAGACAGTGATGATTCTTAAAGTGATGAAGAATATGTTTTGATTTCCTCTCTCATGGGAAACATCACACATGGAAGCAATGATTAGCTTATAGACAGTAGGGATTCGAAACATACGATAGGATTCAAAGAATCCTTTGTGAAACTGTTAGAACATGAATCACCCCACCAGGTGGAACTTGGAGATGACTACTAGTATCCAATAAAAGGTAGTGGGGAATCCTCCTATAAGCTAGATTCTGGAAAGTCTATAAAGATGAAGGATGTATTGTTTGTATCAGGAATAAATAAGAACCTCCTCTCCATATCTTCATTATATGCAAAAGGCATGAGGGTTGCATTTGTAGATGGCCAAGTTCTCATGTGGCCAAAGGGAAAGACTATTGATGATGTAGTAGTGATTGGGGAACAAGAAGGAGGTCTATACAAATTGAAGGGCCAACCAAAAAAAGATTTGGTACATGAATCAGTAGAGCCAAATGAACTTTGGCATAGAAGGCTTGCACATGTGCACTACAAGGCACTACCACTTGCAAGCAAAGCTATTGAAGGACTTCCAGAAATTCAGACAAAACATGATGGTGTCTGCAAAGGGTGTGCAAAAGGAAAGAACAAAAAGAAGACATTTCCAAGTAGCGAGAGAAAAGCAAAAGAAGTCTTGGAAATCATTCACTCTGATGTCATCCAGTTCATTAAGCAGGTATGTATACTATGTTTCTTTTATTGATGATTTTTCTAGGAAGACATGGATATACTTCTTGAAGAACAAAGATGAAGTATTCATCGAGTTCAAGGAATTCAAAGCCTTGATCGAGAACAACACAGAAAATAAGATCAATACCTTTCGATCAGATTATGGTGGAGAATTCACATCAAAAGAATTCAAAGAATTATGCAAAGATTCAGGGATTAAGAGGGAGTTAACCACTCCATATAATCCACAATAGAATGGGGTTGCAGAAAGGAAGAATAGAATGATCATGGAAGCTACAAGGGCCATGCTTCATGATTAAGATATTCCCATCCATCTATGGGCAGAAGCTGCCATAACTATGGTGTATGTACAAAACCATACTCCACACAGAGTACTCGAGAACAAGACTCCTGAAGAAGTATTTTTCGGCAAGAAACCAAAAGTCAACCATCTTAGAATATTCGGCTATCCAGTGTACATACATATTTCGAAAGAAAAGAGGACAAAGTTAGATCCTTCAGGAAGGAAGGGTATATTTGTGGGATACTTTGAAAGCTCGAAGGCTTACAGAAGATACTTCCCAGGATTCAAGAAGATCGACATTAGTAGGGATGTAACATTTGAAAAAGACTCAGCTTACAACAAATCTAGAAAGAGACCTGCTGAAGAAACTGAAGAAACAGAAGTACCTATAATTCATGACACAACCATGAACGAAGAAATTCAAGAAGATCGAGAATTTGAAGAACCTCAAGAATCTGTAGATCCACCTCAGGAGAAGGATCCTCACAAGAGGAAACCTGCTTGGGTACGAGAAGCTATCCAAGGTGCAGAAAGATATGGGGCTCTAGAAGAAAATCATAGAGAAAGGAAAAGAACCAGGCCATGCCCCAGTTATGTAGCCTTATTATGTGACTTCATCAATAAAGAACCTTCCAACTATGAAGAAGCGGCAGAAAGAAAAGAATGGAAGGATTCAATGATCGAAGAGTACAAATCGATCATGAAGAATGATGTTTGGGATGTTATTTCAAGACTAGAAGGGAAGTCTTTTGTAACTTCCAAATGGATCTACAAGATCAAGCATATTGAAGATGGTAGCATAGAAAAATATAAAGTAAGATTTGTGGCTTGTGGCTTCTCCTAGAAAGAAGGAATAGATTATGAAGAAACTTTTGCACCTGTATCCAGATACACTTCCATCAGATCAGTACTTGCTCTGGTTGTAGTAATGAAATAAAAGATACACCAGATGGATGTCAAGGATGCTTTCTTGAATGGTGTAGTGGAAGAGGAAGTGTATGTGGAGTAGCCACTCGGTTTTGAGACACATGACAGGGAGACTCATGTGTAAACTGAAGAAAGCCCTGTACGGTTTGAAACAGGAACCCAGGACATGGTATGGCTGAATTGATAGCTTCCTATCCAGTTTGGGATTTACCAAGAGTAAAGCAGATCCCAACCTTTACTACAAGGTTGAATATGGTAACCCAGTGATACTCCTACTATATGTAGATGATATGTTTGTAAGAGGTATGGATGGGTTGATTGTTGATACGAAGAGGAAGCTTGCTGCCGAGGTCGAAATGGAGGACTTGGGTATGATGCACTATTTTCTAGGCATGGAGGTGTGGCAGAATGCAAATGGAGTTTCCCTGGGACAAGGGAAGTATGCGGTAGATATCCTGAAGAGATTTGGGAAGATGGATCGCAAATCCATAACCACACCTATGGCATCGAACCTGAAGCTATTGAGTGATGCTTCATTAGAAGCGGTTGATGCCACGATGTATCGTCGGATGATTGGGTCCTTGATGTACCTAACGAATATGAGACCAGATATATTCTTTATTGTGAACACCTTGAGCCAGTTCCTGACAGATCCGAGACATGTTCACTTGATTGCTGCAAAGCATATTTTGAGGTACCTGAAGGGTACAGTTGATTATGGGCTCAAGTATGAGGCGAATCAGAAGATTAACCTGGAAGGTTATGTTGATTCAGATTGGGCAGGCAGTTCCATTGATAGAAAGAGCACTTCAGGATGTTGCTTGAGTATGGGATCAGGTGTGACCTCCTGGTTTATCAAGAAGCAATCCTGTGTGGCACTGAGTACAGCCGAAGTAGAGTATGTTGCAGCTTGTTTGGCTAGTTGCGAGGTAGTATGGATGAGGAAGCTACTGTTTGATTTATTTGATCTCCATTTGGATGCTACTTGTATATATTGCGACAACCAGAGTTGTGTGAAGACCTGGTGTTCCATGACAAGTCGAAGCATATCGAGATCAAATATCACTATATCAGGAATATGGTGCAGAGAGGAGTATTGAAGTTCCAGTATGTTGTGACAAAAGAACAAATAGCTGATGTGTTGACTAAGAAATTGGACAGAGTGAAGTTTGAATAATTCAGGGAGAAACTTGGTGTTCTCCATATCAAGGTTCCCTCCAAGGGGAAGTGATGAGTCTGTGAGTCATTCTGACATGGTAAGAGGATTGGTTCCTTACATGGTCAGATGTAAGGCTTGAGCCATTCTGACATGGTGAGAGGATTGGTTCCTTCCATGGTCAGATGTAAGGGCTGAGCCATTCTGTCATGGTGAGAGGATTGGTTCCTTCCATGGCAGATGTGAGTGCTGAGCCATTCTGAGGTGACTGTGGGATGTGTTCCCACATGATCAGATATAAGCGCTGAATTCCATTCTCTGGTAGAATGGAGGTACCTGGTCAGTTACCAAGAATACTCAGTCTGGGACTAAGAGCCATTCTGGTGCATTGTGTTTACATAGGGTCAGATGTAAGTGCAGAGCCATTCTGGCACGATGTGTTTACACATGGTCAGATGTAAGTGCAAAGCCATTCCAGCACAATGTGTTTACACATGGTGAGATGTAAGTGCATAGCCTTTCTAACAAGATGGGGTAGGATGTGAGTGCTGGGCCTTTCTGACATGGGTTTTGGATGTGTTCCTCCCATGGTTAGATGTGAGTGCTGGGCGTGCCTTTCTGACATGGTTCTTGGATGTGTTCCTCCCATGGTCAGATATAAGTGTTGGGCATGCCTTTTTGACATGGTTCATTCCATGGTCAGATATAAGTGCTGAAGATGATAAAGACCTACATGAAGGCTAGGCCTACAACTAGCATGAAAAAGGGCTGTCTCTGTAGAACTTCCTGTGACGAGAAGAATCAAGAGATAGATCCAGTGATGATCCAATAGTGAATATCTAGTGGTGATGATCCATATCGAGTGATGATCCAGATCCGGATGAAGATGACTTGAAGATGAAGATGACGAGAACTCGATGATGATCCAGATGATACAGAGAAGAAGACTTGTGTTGATAAATTGTGTCGAGAGAATACCTTCCTAGTTAAGAGGGAGTGTTGATGTATTTGTAACTTTGGAATGTATTCACTTGTATATCTTATGTATTGTACCCCGATGTTTATTCTGGGAAGTGTCTGTAATGTTCTTGAGTCATTTCATTCCTTGATGTTCCTATCGAGAGATTCAATAATGTAAACAAGTCATGTAAAGTCATTGTGGGTAACCCTCCTATTGATCAAGGGTTAAAGTCCTTGCAATTATGGGGCCCTAGGGTTATTAGACTCTCTTAGAGAAGTCGACCCTAGTGAGTTATTGTCAAGTTAGGAATTAGTATAAATATAGAGGGAGCTACTCTATTTATCATACATTCACTCACACTCAGTTGTAGCACATAACCGAGAGAGAAGAAGTTGCTGGGACAAGAGAGAGAGAGACTACTGCTGTCAGGAGATCATATTACTGTTTTTGGGGTCTTTCTTTTCATGCTGATTCTATCTCTACGGAAGTTGTAGGGTTTTCTCCTTTATGTTTTCCACTAGGAAAAACTTTGTGCTCATTGTCTCTTATGTTTGATTGTTGTGCCTGTTATTCTCTCAGTTAAATATCCTAAGATAATGCTAGCTTGAATGATAAAAATATAACAGTTTTGCAAGAATTCCAAAATATAAAGCTTTCTAATACCAATTGAGATGATAGCAGTAAAATAACATGGGATGTTGCAATCCTGAGAACAAGTAAAATGACAATTGCATTGGCAATTTGGTGCAGTTGTTTTATAGAAGTTTTGGTGTCATTCAAAGAATGGGATAGCGATTTTCTTTCTAGATAAACATTCACCTGAAAAATAATCCAAATTGTGAGAAGTCTAAAAAATGTTGACATGGAAACAATCCTAGATTTCTAAATTTAAAACATCAGGCTATTTCATGTCTTTAATATAGTTAATTGAGTCCAAGGAGCTCTAGACAATATTAATGTCATAGTCATTTAGTGATTCTTAGAGCATCAAATTCATGGACAATACATTACAAAAGATAAAAGTAGAGGAACTAAGGAACAAAGTTAAAAATGCATACCACTAAATTATTAAGACCAGATTTTTTAATCTTGATAGTCTCGTTTGCTCCTTCAAACTGGGAAAATATCAATTCTCACCTTTTGAATAATCAACCATTATGATATAATAAGACAACACTTTCTTTTCATTAAATGGTACATTCACATGTTATTTCATGATTTTTTTCCAAACATAATACAAAGGATGAGAAGGGGTTGAGGAAGCAAACATACATTCTCACCCTTTGAATAATCAACCATTATGATATTAGAATACACCACTCCCTTGTCATTACTTTTTTGGCATAAATATTTTAGATTTTGATATTTATATGTTATCATGGATCAATATTCACAAACGATGTGATGTTTGCAAACAATGTGAGAATCATCGGAAATTTTGTAGATAAGACAATTTTTATGCCATATAAACAATTTCAAGATGCACAAATAATTGTCCAAAAGGAATGACGAGAGAGTGCTATCAGTTTTTTTCCATGTAAAATAGAGTCCAACAAAGGATGGTATGGTATGACTAAATAATAAGTATACTTTCTACACAACAAATCAAATGTATCTTCTTCAAGAACCTCATAAGGTATTATTCCTTTATATACTTGTAAGATATCGAATCCCATTAGAATGAAACCACTATTCACAGACTTGAGTTCCCAACAACAAAAGAAAAAATATATGATGGGTATGTAAGAAGAAAACTTCGATGTATATACTCACTTATCCCCCAGCTTAACAACATTTTTGGAAACGCTCTTTGCGGCAACTATCGCTTGTATCTCGCAGTAGTAATTTGCACTTACCTACTATTGCACGCTTTGAATTGTAATTGTATATTATAATAACCTTCAATTTTCCATGGTACGCTAAAATGTTGGAAGATAATATTTACTTGCAGCAAAGAACAAAGACAAAGCTTCCATCTCAGGAAAACCCATTTGACACCATTTTTGGTTTCCATTGGACCTACACTTGCTAGAAATGTCAAAGTCAATATGCTATGCTAAAAAAATGCTTGCGAACATATTGATAAATTTGAAACATTAGTAGCTTGAAATAATATGATTTAATGGGTAGACAGTGAAAGAAAAGAGTGAAGGGAGCGACCTATATGAATTGAAACAAATTGAGCCTTGTATGTCTAATATTTGAGTTTGAGCCATTTTTCAGGAATTCCAAGTGTTTTTGCTTCTGCAGAACTCATGCTCTATCAAAGGATGCCACACCAAAACAAGGAACACGTTTATGGAAGTAGCAAATTTAAACAAGTTCCTTACCTTGGGTCACCCATGGGAGTTAATATATTACAATTTGCAAGTTGTAACAAGTCTCCAAAAGCATATTTTCATTCCATCCCTTGGACATAAACTGAAATGTTCAATAATGAATCTTTGTTGAACTTCCTACTTTTGGGAAATGTCCCCAAGTCCAAAAAAACATTGCTTTGATTCATAATCAAGGACATCTACACTTGTTTTCAAGCAATCACGAAGTTCATCTCTATGATAATCGGATATTGGTTTTACTCTTGAAATTTTTTGCTTAGCATTTTCCCAAACAGGGTGTGGTTTGTTAAAATTAGGGGTTTAAGTAGAAAAGTGAAATTTGTACTTTACAAAACTAGAACTGAAAACAAAATAGTACAATAGACAAGTTTAGATTTTATAAATTAAAATATAATTTTCATCACTTTCAACTTTTATACTCCCAAAGATGACTAAGTTAAAGTTGAAGCACACATTTTAAAAATGCAAATATCTAACCTGCAAAGTAGCAGCAGTAGTAAGAGTAATTAGACAAAACTATAGTAGCAGTAAGAGATCTAACTTACAACACAAAAAGAACAAGCCTAATAACTTAGTTGGTGAATTGGGATCTTCCTTATACTCACTGAAATATATCTTTCATAATAGTTTTTGCCTCTTAGAGGAAATTCAACAACTGAAACAAAATTGACCCTTACCTAAGGATTTGTACATACCTGACAGAGAGATATAGAAAAAGTTGTAGGATGGGTTTAAATAGGTACATGAATAGGTACAACAACCAAGCTAAACCTCATAACTTTAAACAAGATAGTAAAAGGGAGAAGGACACCTCACATCAGTCCTTATTAAATAAGGGCAACCTCAAAACACAGTCCAAATAGGAGTGACAACCCTAACACCCCTTAAACAATGCAGTGGTGGTTACCTTCAGGTCATAACAGATCTCAATCCAATAGAAACAGACTTGGAATCCTCTCTAGAAGGTATTGATGGTCACTTATAGGCCAATCAGACCTCAGACCAATAGTGGCAACCCTAAACTAGCAACAACTTACTAATCATTAACAACAACAACCACAAAACAAACCTCAGTCCTATGAAAACAATTAAACAATGAACATTATGATTCACATAAGTCTCGATCCCCCTCAAGATAGTAAATCTAGGTAGTGATAGTCCCACGATGGAAGATTAAACCCTTAAAACAATTCTCACGGGAACCTGACATCGTTACACAATAGATGGCAACTTCACATGACAAATGCCAGATGTAAAACATTCAACATGGGCATAAACCTATCTTCACAATCCAATAATAGTTCATGACTTACACGTTTTGGAAGAGGAAGAAGAATCAACCTTCAGGAGGGACGAATAGGAGTAGTATATCATAAAACAAGAGAGCACACAAGTAGGGAGAGGATAGAAACCCTAGACATTACTCACACACAAAGCTTCTTTAAAAATCCTAGATTAGTCACACATAAAATCATATCTAAATTGCCATTTCAAGATGAATTCATAATGAAAAGGATCCCTCTTCTAATTCTTCATTGACTTCAAGTTCCTAAAAGCTAGGTTAAGACGTCATTTAAATAATGAATGTTACCCATTATAAAATTATAATGTAATAGGGTAATAGGGTCAATACAAAGGGGTAGGGTGACATGTGTAAGGTGGGAGTTAGCACATAGGACCAATAAGTAAGGGTCAACACAAGAAAAAGGCTAACCACCATAAATCAAGGATGGATACACACTTATCAAACCACAAAAACAAGGATGCAATAACAAGGTGGGGATACAATCCATTTATCTCTCTCTCAAATGTATAAGTGTTTCATACACTAACTGAAATTTCTATCATCACCATATAAGGAGGGTCCAAATTAGATGATGGAATTTGTTGATGTAATATTGATAGTATGAAGTGTCACAATGATTATATGGTGGAATTTGTTTTTGCGAACAATGTAGTAAATGAATTTGCATTGATAAAAATAGTCAACAAACCTAATTGCTAAGTTTTGAAACTTATTTAAATAAATAAAAAAACATGTGAATACTACAAGATTTTCAATAGAAAAACTTATCAAGCTGAAGATATAATTCAATAGACATGATTATAAAATTTATACAAGGACCCGAGACAAATCATTTATAGCCATGAACCATCATACACATTTCATTATTGCAAAGAAAAAGAAACAACCGAAGATGGAAAGAGAAGTCAACACACATTTTTATACAAGCACATGAGAGAAACTATTTATAGCCATGAACCATCATACACATTTCATTATTGCGAAGGGAAAGAAACAATTGAAGATGGAAAGGCAACCCAACATTTATTTTTGGGAAAAATGTAGGCATACTTGATATTTGTCCAACAACAAATTTCATAACAAGGCATGTTGTAGACAGGTTAAAAAGGAAAAGAGATAAAGAGAAATTTAATCCCATGGAGCAACATGTGCAGGTATAATCCATGATATTTTCAACATTTAAAACAAAAATGTGGATATATCTACCAAAGCATATTCCATATTTAGAGCACAATACATATAGAGTTAGGAGTTCATGCATTATTCACCTTTTTTGTGGATACAATGTGAAGCTAAATAATAGTAAGAAAAACCACATTGTGATACCATAAAAAAATGACCATTTTTAAGTTTAAGTAACAATAAACATAGGAAATATATCAGTGCATAAGAGTATATGACAAGAAAAATGAAGGTGCAACAAAGCAAAGTTGAATTAACAGTTTCATAGTAAGTATATAACGAATTGAAACATGTTATATAGGGATCTCAATGGGTGAGATGAAATATAACAAGCGCAGGAGTATGTGTTTGTTAGAAAACAATACACCAAAACATAGTAGGGAAGTGTCTAGAATACTGAAACCTAAGCATGTAGTACAAGTCAATCATATATACACCAGGATGGCTGGAAGCGGAAACACCAAGTAGAAGAAATGGAGGGACCAATATGTGGATGTCATAGTACCAAATATTCTCATATATGTATGATTGCATCTCTTTCATGTAGATGGATAACACATTGAAGCAACTTATTCAATTTAGAGAGCAGTCGAGTGCTTAGACAAATGCAATTAATTAAAAGCACAGACGATGGTTCAAAGTATGTTTCCATATCTTGTAATGTTTTTTGTGTTCCTTTATTTGTTGATAGTAGTAGGTAAGTTTGCTCAAGTATTCTAAATCTAGTTCCGTTTACAATAGAAACAAATAACACGTTGAAGCAGGTTCTTCAATTTAAGGAGCAGCTGAATAATTGGATGGATGTAATTAATTGGAAGCACATATGTTGATTCGAAGCATGCTTATTTCCCTTATAATGCTTCCTTTTTTTCCTTTATTTGTTGACAACAGTAGGTCAATGTGCTCATATACGCCATAGAGAATTTTGTTTTACAACATGAACAAAACAATGTATATGAACAATGTTACACTCTTTGCATGTCATAAGAAATAAAGGATATAAAGAACATGTAAAGGTGATTTGTTTGAGAATAAAAGTTAGGTTGTTATTGTAAAAACAAATTATATAGCTAATGCAACACGAACATGTTGAAACAATAAATGGTAACACATAGAAGTAAACAATGTAGAGTGGCAAAAAACCATTTTATATTTGTTGCAAAAGGAGGAACATGTCATGAAGTGGTGAATTTGTATGTTGTATTGAAACAATAGATGGTAACACATATAAGTAAATAATATAGACTACAAAAAAAATGCCTATTTGTAGGGAAAATATATATATATGAATTTGTTGTACTTTGTAGTAAACTATTCAATAACGGGAACAAGAGAAATGTACAAAATCATTTTGGTGGCAAGTACACGGTTAGAGAAACAAAGACCAACCTTAAAGGAAGGCGTTCTTGCAAAGACTTTGAAACAAGAAAGGCATCCTCTTGTTTCCTACGTTGGATGTAGGGATTGTCTTGCATTAGAGAATATCTAGAAAATGAGAAAGATGGAGATATGTGAAGGCCTGAAAGAGATTTAAATATGGATATTGCAGTGAATGTAAGGCCTTGTCGGTCAATGTTCCCAATATATATTGTTTCATTTTGTAGGGTCATGATTTTTTCTTTATGGATTGTTAAACCCCTTGCCATACGAAGTGGTAGTTTCCTACGTGAACCCCTTGTTATGGGAGGAATGGGAACATAATTTGGATTGGAAGCATCCCATGGGGGGCCTTTGTAGTGGAGGAATTCAATAACAACAAAGGATGTTAAGGTAGGGGGTTGATTGTTGGAGTTGTAGACAATGGAAATGAATTTTCTAAGTGATTTGTTAACAAGGCCTACTCCAACCCACAAGTTAGTAGTTAACATGACCTGTTGACCAATAACTAGAAGAACCTTGAAGGGCAGTTGTTGATCATCTATGGACTCATGGATGTGTTGATTCTTTTGTTATGCAAAGAAATGCACAAATGGCATGTTGAGGTGTTTTAACATGTGTTTGTTGTGAAATGAAACAAAGCTAATAGTTGCATACAAGTGGGTGAAATGTTCAAATTCACGGTTATCTTCATGTGAAAGGGAGGAGGTTGTTCTTGTCATGAGGAGTGTCCAATCTGCAAGAGTTGGTGTTTCATTTCAAAGGCTAAGTAGGAGTTGGCGAGAGGAAATTTGATAAGGGATATCACCTTGTTGTTGAATTATGGTTGAAAGTGTCATGAAAGTGTTAAAAGTACACCAAATAGAATTTCCAGGTGACATGTCGGCATACATGGGGATGTACTTTACAGGGGGCAATTATCCAAAGTCACCAAGAAGGATGATGGAAAAAAAACCAAAGGGGATTGTACATTGGGAAGGGAAAGCTTCACATAAATGGGTATCAATACAGGTTAGCAATTTTGGTCTTATAAATCTCATTTCATCAATGAGGATGTATTGAATATGATAGGGTTGTTCTTGAAGATTTGAAAGGGATTGGCCTTCAAGAGGGTGCATTTTAGTGATGGGAATTTGAATGGCATAATGTATTGTAAGCGCATGTATGCTAAAGGTGATAACACCAGTTGGAGTAAGGAGAATAAAGGGGGAGACATTGTGTACAGAGGAATTTTGGAGTGCAGATCTCAGGCAAGAAATAAAGTAAGAGTTTTATGTTTTTGCAGTACCTTGAATGACCATTTTGAGTAGGGTGGGGGTCATAGTATTTACAAAGTGGGAAAGCACAAGGTTAAAGGTTATGCGTTGCGTGGGAGAAAAGGAATTAGGAGAATTGGAAGGTGAAGAGGCGTCTTGGTGTAGTTGGTTGGAGAAGCGATTGAAGTCAACGAATGATATGGTTGTTTCATGAAAATGTGAATGGTTGTTATGGGTCCAATTGTGGTTTTTGTCAAAATCATGATGTCCAAGCATGTCAAGTTCATTAACATGGATTTTGTTTCTAGGGAGAAGTTGAGAAATGAGTTACCATTCAACCATGTTAGGGGGCAAGGGCAAGTGAATTGGATTAGAGGTGGAATCATCAGATGGAGGTGTAGAGGGATCTTCTGGTAAGAAATCAACATGGCATGCAATGTATGTGTCTTTAATGTGATGTCAATGAGAGTTTATTTCAAAATATGTGGCCTCAATGTCATTAGGGAGGGCATGGAAAGGTTTGTATAGGAGAATATCGCTCCAACAGAATGTTATGAAGGAATTTGAATCAAAGGGAGGAATGGAAGTGAATTGAGGAAAGACTCGAACAATATTGGGAGGGGAGATTGGTTTCCATTGAGAATTTTTTCTATGAGGCGAGAATGAACAAGAGCGAGAAACTTCAAGAAGGGTTAGTTGTTAAAGTGCATGGGGTCTTTGCATGTATGAGGTTTGTATGATTTACGTCCATTTGCATCAACGAACGAAGAAGAGGTAGGTTGTAGGTAAATGGGGAAACTGTAACAACATTTAAGAGATATTCTTTTTTTGTGGAGGCAATAAGATTTTGAACATTTTGTTTGTCTTGAATGCAATTGAAAATCTCTTCATAGTCATCCAAGTGGTTTGCTGCAAGTATGGATGTTGATCCAAGAGCACATGGATCATTTATAGCATATTGATGGAACCCAGGGGTTTGCAAGTGGATGGCACAGGGGTTCCATGTTGTAACAAAGTTGTCAAAGAAATTTTTGCATATTCAAGCGCAACAACATCTCCCCAGTCCAACTTGTCCATATTTGGTGCATCTGACAACCATATGAAACCATGTATATGTGTATACCCCCTATGTTTCTATTCATATATACATGAAAAAATGTGTATTAGAAAGGAAACTGTTGAAGTGGTGAACATGAAAAGAAGGATAAAGAGTATGATTTGTTATAGATCTACACCAAAAGTCTGTTGTATCGATCTATTTTTGAAGAACCTCTTCAAGGAATATTTTGAATCTATTGTGCATGTATTGAGATGAAACATGTGGATTTCCTATAATGTTGTTAATCTTCCATTAATGGTGTTGATTTGAATTGGGGGGGGATTTCTAGGCATGAGAGCATGCAAATATTTCCATTTGGTGTCAATTG
The DNA here is from genome assembly GCA_001517045.1 of Pseudotsuga menziesii. Classification (NCBI taxonomy): domain Eukaryota; kingdom Viridiplantae; phylum Streptophyta; class Pinopsida; order Pinales; family Pinaceae; genus Pseudotsuga; species Pseudotsuga menziesii. Next base: position 529,137 of record LPNX010400014.1, on the reverse strand, counting down.
CATTAAGGGTGAAGAATAAGGTTGGTGTACCTTGTTGAGTGATCATATTAGTGAGTTCATCCCTGCTTTTGTTCAAATAGGAGCGTGTCTTGCGAAGTTTAGATTTGAATCTCATGACTCGTTCAATGATCTTATCACCAGGTAGGTCTTGTAATTGATTGAAAAGCTCAGGTATTGTGGGGGGAGTGTATATTCAAGGTTGTGTTAAAAAAACATGAAGATATTAGAATGGATATGATGGAACATAATGAGGTTGTTTATGTAATAGTGAGAATGAGGGTGTTTCCCAAATCTATTGTCATGGTATTGGATGAGGTGAAGTGCATACTCGTGCATCCCAACCTCATGAATGCATGGTTGTTTGAGAAATGAAAAACCTATGGGAAACAAGGTTGGGATGGCCATAAATAGGAGGCCTTCTATGTTGTACTCATTGATAGGGGAAAAACCTATAGGGTGTGAATGAATGGAAGGTGGGAGTGGCCTATCTCCTATGTGCAAGAAGCATCTTATGACATCAACCTTAGTTCCAGAATTTGTTTGTGTAGAAATAAAGGAGGAGGATTGTAATTCATGGGGTTCAAGAGAGTTTGGTAATTGCATAGCAGAAGGTGAGCTATGTTAATAATGGTGTATCATGGGGGTTGGCATGGTTAAGCATAAGGGAGATGTTTGTTGATTTAAGATGAAAAGAAGATAATTAAATTGGTTTAACTCGAATGTCCTTGTAGTAGGGATCATTGGACAATTTGTATTCAAGGGAAGCAAGAACATGTGCTTGACTAACAAGGAATTCATATGGCTTGTTTGTAGGGTTTCATTTTGCGGACAACAAGGATGTTAAGGCCCGATATTAAACAAGGGAGGGAGGTGGTAATATTGGAAATTGATTGGGGGAAGCTAATAGTATGGCCATAATATTTATATTTTCCACCATTGGCATGGGTGACTTGTAGGATTGGGTTGACATGACAAATGATCATTTCTTTAACTTGAGTAAGTATTGAAGGTAAAAATGGTTGTATGTTGGGTTCCATGTTGTTTGGCAAGGTAAAACAATGGCATTTTCTTTTTGCAATGCATCGAGAGCATGCATGTGCACCATGAAACATTTTTGTTGTAATGTTAGGGTAAGATTCAATGCATATTGAACATACATTCATGTGAGAGAGTTGGTCCAATCTTGTATGGAAACATTGTTGTGCATCATTAAGGGGGGTTTGGATGCATTATGCAGAAGGGATGGAGGGGATGGTGTCATGGAAGGTTAGGCAGCATGGAATGGGGAAAGGATATGTGAAGGTGTGAATGGAGGGGATAATGTCATGGAAGGTGGACAACGTAGAATGGAGAAGGGACATGCACAAGTTGATAAGAAAATATATAAAGAAGATGTTGTTTCTTGTTGTTTTTTTGTTCTGTTTTTTGCATATACAAGTCTTATTCATGCATTATCTCATTCGTTGTCATGATTTGGGAGCATTCCTACAATAAAAGTGTAAGTTTGTTATGAACCTGAAAGGTGGCATTGGTATAAGGGACACATTGTGTATCGATAACAATTGAAAAGTATAGTAATAGATATCGTAAGAAATAAAGGAAATGTAAAATACTTGCATATTCAAAAGTAGCCATGTAGGTTACAAATAACATTTAAGGAAACAATATAATATGAAATTTTTAAGTTTCTAAATATGAAAGAGTAAGGATATTAAAAAAGAGAAGTTTAATATGAAGTTTAATATGAAAAAACATGTAGGTTAGAAGAATATGTAAGCCCATAAAGTTAAATGGCTATGAAACTAAATATGTCATTGGTGCAATGAAAACATGTATTCAATGTAATAAAGGATTTGTACAAAAGTATGAGAATTTGTTTCCAGAAACAACAGATCTAATGAACTTGTTTCATTAACAAACATAATAGTAAATTAGTATCATATTCAAAAGTTTCCACATAGGTTGTATATAGCATTTAAGTGTAAACTGCTAAATGATAGTTTGTAGAATCTAAGTATGACAAAGCAAGTAAGAAATGATGGAAGGGAAAAGTACCGACGGGGTAAAAGAAGAAGGGATATATGCTGAAACATGAAAGAAGGAGAAGTATGATAGATGAGGGAACCATCACAAAACCGAAAAAAATTCATGAGTGTGCAGCTCAAAGCATTTGTGCAACCAGATGTTTAATGAGGAAAATGACATGGGTTTCAGAATGGAGAAGTGATTGGTGTAGTTGCTGATGAAACCTCCTCAGAGATGATAATTATGAATTTCAAGTGTGCAGTTGCATTGAAGGTCTCTGTTCTAACTGAAAGTGTGAAAAGGATGCATTGAGAACAAATACGTTGGGGAATTTCTGGGAGTGATGTTGGTTCATTCGAGAGAATGCATAAGCCTTTTGGAGAGAGTCGCATGAGTTTGTTTGCATCATCATCAAAATCTATGACACCATGTAGTTTCCCAATTACATATTGTAAATCAAGCGTTAGTATGTAAGGATAGTCACATTCTGGAAATTACCCATCACATTTAGCACAATGCCAAACGTTGGCAACTTTGTGGGATTTTTTTTCATGCATTATATGCCATCAACAAAAAGAGGGCATGCAAGGAAATTGGAGTCATCCATGTTAACATTTGTGATGGTTGCAAGGATTGAATACCATATTGTGTTATCATAGGGTTGGAGAGATTGTAGCTCATTGATGGTAATGTGTTTGCATATGCCAAAATGAGAGGAATTGAATTTCTGACTCAAGAATGGCAAGGCTGAACAGAATCCATTGTCATGAAACCATGTTTGGAGAAGAACATTTTCTTCAATACTTGGGTTTATAAAGATATTGGTGTTGGAGGAACTTCCAACAGTCTCTCGTTGAAATATGTAAGGAGATCACCTTTGATTGCAAGGATTGGGGGAGTATCTAAACCTCGAAGGGTAGCAAGATGTGAACCCTAAATTTGGCAGTGCTTACCCCAAAGGGTCATGTCAATGCTATAGCTTGACATGTACCTTAGTCCAATTGTATGCGGGATTGTCTCTGAACCATCTCTTTTTCATATAGTCGATACAGGTGAAACAAAGATAACAATCCAAAGAAGGTTAACCATGGGATTGAGGGGTGTATTTTGGATGTCATGGATATATTCAAAGTGGAATAAATGAAAAGGGATCAAGGGGTATTCCTATGAGAATGGTTGGATGGTTGAGGATGATCCTAGGAAAATCTCTATATGGATTTTTAAGTGGTTGTATGTTGGATTGGATGGTTTGATTGTTCCATTTAAGACTAAGTAGACTAGGCCAATTTGTATTTGGTCATACAAAGAAGTTTCCAATTCATTGAACGCAGATATATGGATCTAATCATGTGAAGCACTAAAAAGGTCAAATCCGAATAGTTTTCAAGGTCCTCTTTGATTACTCTATTCGTGGATGTTTGTCTTGGCAATGAATCTACCTTGAATGACCCAAGTTTTTTTGGAAGGGATAAGTGTTGTGAATGGGATAGTAGATGCAACAAAGCTTGGGGTTGAATTTACTAAGGAAGGTATGGAAAGTGAAGGGGTGTGGGGGTCAAGCATGATGGTTTTTGGAAGAGAGGAACTAATTTCGGAGGGGAATTCGATAGTGAAGTGTTAAGGGGAAGGTCCCCCAATAATCGGTGCATCCAATGTGACAACCTCATGCATGAGCAATGTGATAGTCCTGGTAAGAAGAAAGACGTTAGCAAAGTAGGAAAAAATATAGTAGAAGTAGAGGGGTGCATATGCTTCAATTTGAATTATATGATATGAACAAATTTAGGTAGAAATTGATTTCATTTTAGGTTATTTTCACTGCATATTTACATTATAAATTTCCAATTGCAAGGATACCTCTAAGCCATTTGCTGGCGCATTTTATAGTTAGAGGTTTTTATGCAATTCTATTTACCAAATAAAATTGACAACAAGTCACAAGATAAATAACTATTGACTTCATGTTTTGCATCATAATCTCAATTCATTGTTGCATTTTTTTGTGCTTATCAAATTCTTTATGACTTCACTTGTCATTAGAATTAATGACATATTCAATTGTCAATATTTTGGTCTCGTTTCTATGACTATAAAAGTTCTTGATGAGTCTCTCATAAGTTATAATACCAATGACGTTGATCTTAAAGGTAGAAATAGAAAAACCAAAACAAAAGAGAAGAACCTTGTCTACAAAAAATATGTGTCAAATAATCATCCCTCCCAACATTGATATCAATCATTTTCCTCTCTTTTTTTAATTGTTTTCCTATATTTTGGATGAAAAATGGGCCTCCTAAAGAAAATGATAAAAAATGCCATGTAGGCAATTTTAGCGCCGAGAGGCTCTCTACAGCGCAGTATGGGGGAGATAACATGTCGGCAAAAAATAATAGTGAAAGTGAATATTATGAGGGAGATCTTGTCACGTGATGTAACGTTACTAACATGTCGGCAAAAAATAATAGTGAAAGTGAATATTATGGGAGAGATCTTGTCACTTGATGTAACGTTACTAACATGTCGGCATAAAATAATAGTGAAAGTGAATATTATGGGGGAGATCTTGTCACATGATGTAAGGTTACTGCAAAAAATAATAGTGAAAGTGAATATTATGGGAGAGATCTTGTCACGTGATGTAACGTTACTAACATGTCGGCAAAAAATTATAGTGAAAGTGAATATTATGGGAGAAATCTTACCATCCACTTAATATGTTTGACTTAATCTTCCAAAATGAAAGTCCCCGCTGAAAGAATTTACATTCAACAAAGAAATTCAACATATAACGTACTGCAAGATATCAAAAGAATGAAAATCAAGAAACAGAGAAGTCGAATTATCAGCACGTCAAACTCTCTTTTATTGAACTCCAAAAGTATGATACGTGAAAATGTTTACATTCCTCCACAATAGAAAAGGCTGAATACGATGGAAATATTCACATTCTTCATTTTAAACAATAGGATCCTAATCCTTATTCGTAGCTGGTCCATGAGGAATCCTAGTAGTACAAAAAATTAAACATATCAGACTCGCGTACAGCAATGACAAAGAGATCAAGATCATCATGTCAATTTTAGAGAATGATCGATCAAGCCAAATTCAAGCCGCGCCTATGCTCATACACCGTTGTCCAAACGAATAGCACAGGCTCGGGCCGCGCTTACCCTTATCCTAGTACAGCTAGGTCAACAAATTCAACCAAGTATTCTCTGGACTGTAAAAATGAGATTAGAATCAAAAAAATACTGGCATAATCATGATTCACTGAATATATAGGCATGGTGAGATTATAAAGTTGTACTAGATTTAAACTAGGTTCCATTCACATTGTAATATGTATTTAAACATTAAACAATCAGTTCAGTAATTAGGGTTTCAACAGTAATATATTATAAAGAATTGAAATAAGATCTAGAGAATGGAAAAACATAACATTAATTAGGGTCTGCATGTAAATAATATCAATATTATCTCTGATCAAGTTCTTTCAGTTTGTTTAAGATTTCCATACTAGAATTAATAATGCTATCAAACGAAGTTAAATGTGTTTGATTGGGGTTGAGGATATAGGCAAAGATCTGTGGTTCACCCAAGAATCTAATATAATATAAAATAAAGAATTGAACTAAAATCCAGAAGATTGAAAAACACAACATTAAGTAGCGTCATAAATAATATCTCTCACCAAATTCTTTGTGAAATTATAATTAAGAAAGACTATAACCCTCAATTTAACCGTTCTGCAAACTAAATAAACGATTTTCAATTCCTCTGCAATAACTCACTACTGTTGCTCAATTTGTTCTTTCTCCACATGGTTCTTGATTGTACTTTTGCTGCTGTGAAGTTTCAGGCAGTATGTTTTCTGAAAAGCAAGTTGGTTCTATCCCTTCTCTCAAGAGGCGCAAGAGCTCCGTATTTTGTTCTAGAACATTGCCCACATCGAACTGATATGGCCGATATGGGATGTTCGCTGCTGCATCAGCTTTCAGTTTGTTTAAGATTTCCGTACAGGAGTTAATAATGTTATCAAACGAAGTTAAATGTGTTTGATTAGGGTTGCGGAAATAGTCAAAGCTCTGTGGTTCACGTGATGTAACGTGATCTTGTAGCTCAAAAACCTGTAGCTCACTTTGTTGATTATGAGGTAGGGAGTGTTGGATTTATGAAACTGGACCTGAAAACCAGGGTCGCCGCATCCTGATTTTTTTAAGCCGAAGGGATACTCTTTCTGAAGAATCCACAAGTAGCGTTGAGGCAATTAGGTATCTGATGGTTGCAAGAACATAAATTGAATAGAGCTACTATAAGTACAAGAAATTGCAGAGGTCTGGCATATATCAGAAATCAGGGCAGCGACTGGAAATGGATTGTTGTCAACCTGCGAAGCAAGAAAGGCAGAGCCGAGAAATATGTTTCACTTTCAAATCTTCAAATCCGAGCCAGGCTCATCTAATGATGAGAAATATGTTTCACTTTCAAATCTTCAAATCCAAGCCAGGCTCATCTAATGATGCTGCTATTTCAGGCGGCTGAGTTTATCCAGCATGTACTTTCATGCTGGTTAAGCCAGCTGGCTCGCGTGGTCCTCACATTTCGCCTCCATTCTCCACCGGCTAGAATCGGAAAAACAGTTTAACCGGCGCTGCCTCTGGTGTCCTTGGTTTAACCAATATGTATGTACCTGCCCAGCATCGAATGACGCGGAATTTATGGAGTCGATTTGAAATTTGAATTAGATATAGCTGAAATTTCTTCCGATTCAAAGCGGCAAAACAAAGGGCATACTTGAATGGGCTCTGCAAGGGCTGCCCGAGGATTTCTCGTCTCATTCTTTGTATCCTCTTCTCATGGGGATAAGCTCAGCCGAAGAGGAGAACCCGAAGGGCGGAGTTGCCAACTCCTCAGCCGTTAAGTCCTTGTTCCGCAATTTACAAGGGTGAAAGGCATGGGCACTGCTCGCAGGGGCAAAGACACAGAAATAAATGGCCGAAATGCGCATCTCCCCAGCAGCGGTCTGTGCCCAATATTGCATGAAGTCGTGGACGAGAAAATCCGGCGACAGCTGCCTGAGTAAGCTTCGGAATGGCTTCTCCATGCCGTCCATGGCTGTCTTCAATGGAAACGCCATTTCTGTCGGGATGTCTGCAGTGCTTTCCGCGCCCGGAGTCAGGCCTTCCGTGGGCGGTAACGGCAGTTCCAGTAGATCGATCCGGCCAGGCCATTGCTGAAGTAGTAGCGAAGGCCTGATTCTGGAAATGTTAACAGGCGTGGAGAGAAACGAGACTGTGTGGCCATGGATTGCAAGGGCCTTTGAGAGGTTTAAGAAGGGATTGATGTGGCCCTGTGCCAACCATGGAAATACCAGAAAGTGAAGCCGCGTCTTGCAGCCATTGTGCTCGTCCATCATAAAACTCCTTAACTGATCTTGAATGGTGCTATATTCAATATTCAGAGAGATGCATTGTATGTTTCGGCCGGCCATGATGGACTATATATAAAACTTGTACCCAGCTACCCTTCATCGCAAGGTTTTGACTCCGATACCATAATTTAATTATGGAATATTGTTACACACTGTAGGATAATAAGTTGATTTTAAATAAGATCATTAAGAACGTTTTATAAACGTTTACTTAAATTACACGAGGCAGAAAAGTCTAAATAAAATTCTTCAAATTTGGTAGTCGAAAGTTCACTGTGTGATTCTTGAAATGTACTAATTGTATTGAAAGTTGAAAGTATACAAAAATACTTTTAGAATTTGGACTTTTTTATTATAAAAAATAATAAATATTTCATTTAATTTTATTAAATATATGTATATATCTGTAAAATTTTGTTGTATATTTTTTATAATTTATTTTAGGTCATAAATGGCAAAAATATATATATAGATATTATTTTATTAATATAGATATTTCATTAATTTATTTTAGATTTATATATGTAAAAAATTATTGTATATATATTAATTTTATTAAATATATGTATATATCTGTAAAAATTTGTTGTATATTTAATATAATTTATTTTAGGACATAAATGGAAAAATATATATAGATAGATAGATATTAGTTTATTAATATAGATATTTCATTAATTTATTTTAGATTTATATATGTAAAAAATTATTGTATATTTTTATAATTTATTTTAGGTAACATCCAAATATAGAAGTAAGATTAATTTATTTTAGATATATATAAAAAAATGGTTGTATGTTTTTTTATAATTAATTTTATGTAATAAATGAGAAAAAATTATTATAGATTTATTAGTTTATTAATATAGATATGAGATTAATTTATATTTTTTTTTAAAGAAAATTGATCTATTTAAATAAATTAACAAAAACTTAATGTTCTCATTGTAAAAATATATAAATAGATAAGTAAATTACAATTGAGATG